>QQOI01000033.1:600000-971459 GCA_009729435.1 Phytophthora fragariae
AACGAGAAGGTACGTCTGTTGGGGGTTGTTCACCAAAGCGACGGGAGATTTCCAATCAACAACGACCATTGAGTGCAGAGTTTCTCCTTGAACCTTGTAGATGGTAGACCCGACTGCGGATACGATAGGGAGCTGTTGCAACTGTACTGACATGTATCGCTTCTCACCTGTTATTGAATTTGGTAGGGGGATGGAGGACTTTGAGTACGCTTGAGTGTCGAAGAAAACAGGAAAAAGGTCGGGATCTGCTTGGTGATCAATCGGGGTTGCGTGGGGGTCTCTATCAATTCGAAGCATTGCGTAGAGCGGTGGCTTATTTGGGACTTGAACGATAATACCAGCTTTACTGTCCCGAACCAGTCTAAAGCGAGTATCGCCAAGAAACGCCACGTGTTCGAGAAACCCTAACGTTCCGTTGGCAGCTCCCTTTGTAGGTCGAACGTTCTGAGTTACTTGGATGGGCATGCCGTCGATAAGATCGATGAAGGGAGCCATTCTACCGAAACGTGTATCAGGTAATCCCATTATGTTCTCGACGTCGTGGCGACTGAAACGGGATAGAGAGCCCTTAAACTTTGCGACGAGACGTATTGGGTAGTGTCCCGGAGGAAGTTGCTTCGCGGCCTCAATAACGAACTCGTGATTAATAGCAGTACGGGTGGCGTTGTCAGGAGTGACAAAAACCGTTTCGGCAATCCAACTCTCGGAGGCGCTGCTTTCAACGAGTCGTGAGTTGATAAAGTCGATGAAGGACTGAGACCAGTGACCTAAGCGAGCTGCAGCACACCCTGCTCCCCAATCAGGATCGCCGCGAAAGCGAACAGACTCCTCTAGTACAATTACACTTTCGAAGCGGCGCCAGAGATAGAAGCCTTCAATGTCTGTAGTGGAAAAATGCGGTTTGTCACGCGGGTCAATGAAGATTGGATCGGCTCCGACGGGGGGTAGTTGCAAATAATCCCCGACAAGAACGACAAGGATACCCCCAAACGGGATGCCTGGATCTCGTTTGTACTGTCGTAGTAGCTTGTCTAACTTCAACCCATTTGATTTTGTCAGCATTGAAACTTCGTCGATAACAAGTATATCGACACCCACAAAGTTGCTCGCGCTGGCACGTTCTAACGATAGCATAAAGCTTGCTAGCGTCCTGCCCTGGATCAAAGTTGCGGCCTTGCCAGTTAAGGCTGTTTTGAGTATACATGTGGCTCTTCTCCAGCCACAGCAAAATCTTGTGACTGCATCGATTACTCGACTCTTACCGGTACCCCCAGCACCTCCTAAGAAGAAGAGAAGTTGGTCTCGCGATAGTTCATCTTCGTAATTCTGTCCATGATACCCTCCTCCTGGGTCGGCAACACTAGGTTCTGTTCGTAACCATCTCGTTAACAAGGATTTACCAATTTTGCAAAACGCTGCATGCCGGAGCTTGTTTAGAGTGAATTCGTTGGATACGGAAGACAAGGTTGGAAAAGCCGCTCTGTCCACAAAGGCACTCGCAATTGGATTCCATGTCATATGCTGAGGTTTTAAGGCATCACGAGTGAGCTCGACGACTCGCGTCTCTCGGGGCAGTAATGGGCAGCTGCACCGCTATGGTGTCCGTGCTGGAATCCTTTACCCACTGTTTTAAGAACGCAGGTTGTGGAAAGCGTGGCGTGGGTCCAGATCGTACTCCCAATCCATGCAAGCGCGCAAAAGTAGAAGCTGCACGTGAGGCTGCGTTGCGAAGCATTCCATTAGCAGTGATGGACTGAATAGAGTTCTCTGCATGCTTGGAGACCTCTGGAATTCCAGGGTAGTATGCTGGGTTTAACGCTAATGTATCGTTTAGGGTACCATCGCCAATATTGTCAACGTCAGATTCGTATGTGTCGATTGCGTTGCCGTCGTCGTCAAAAATAGCATCTGCGAAATTGTGTATAGCGGCCGTGTCGTCAAAATCACAGTCAGAATCGGACTGGTCATTTTCTTCAGTTCCTTCCCAATGTTGTTGATCGGCAGCTTTCTCCCTGCCTAAGATATAATCGTCCATGTTTGACGTGATACTTTTTTCAAAGGGGCCTCTTTGTTTTTCCCAGAGCGTGTATGCTTGTATCCAATCCGTTTCAGTGGGAGCAGAGCTCAGCACATGATCTTGGATACGGCGAAAAGGTTTGAACAAAATGAGAGCAATCCTAGCACGAAACACCTTGGCTTCAACCGGTGAGCCTGTGTTTTGTCGCGTACCTCCTCCTGCCAGGGGGTCTGGAACGCTGGGGCTCTTCAGGAACGGTGTCGAGGAACGGTAGCGTAGACGTGAAGCTCGTAGGAAGGTTGAAGAGGGATGTAGATAGTTACAAATGCAAAAGTTCTTTCTTGTTTGGTTTGTTCTTGACAGGGGAAGTTCACGACTGACTAGCTAACACAGGAAGCTACCTTACAAATCTCGTCAGCTCTGCCCGAACGTCCTATGAGACCACCATCACGTCCTCTTGGACCTCTGCGTGACAGCCCTCCCTGGGACCTAAAGCACAACATTAATACAGGCACTTGACACCCGTCCTTGAGGCACAGCGAAGCTGCCTGCGACCTCGGCGAGTACAACTCAGGAGGGCGCCTTGCGCCATGAAATAGCCGAGTAGCCGGCTCCGAACGGTGTCTAGGCACGGCGCTCGAAAGAGTCCATCGATGGCATGGCGGGTACCTGCATCGGCACTGCGAACGCAGCACCTCACAATGCGTAAGCGTATGCCACGCCACGGAGTTGGCGTACCTCGTCGTTGAGCAGCACGCCATTGTACTGCAGCAGGCAGTCGTTCCAAATAGTGCCGTTAAGGCTGGCCAC
Source organism: Phytophthora fragariae (assembly GCA_009729435.1). Taxonomy (NCBI): domain Eukaryota; phylum Oomycota; class Peronosporomycetes; order Peronosporales; family Peronosporaceae; genus Phytophthora; species Phytophthora fragariae. Next base: position 602,828 of record QQOI01000033.1, read on the forward strand.
GCGCCAGACCTCGCCAGCAAAGGTCCATCCGACGTTCCTCAGCGGAGTCGAGATGACCGACGCCAGCACGCAGCAGACTCCGGCTCAGAAGTAGGCAGTAGTTCGGTGGGAGCGTAGACCCGTTACCACCGGGCTACGGTCTCGAGCAGGACGCTCATAGTCGTCCAGAAAGTTCGTAAATGAGCACTTTCTCGTCGACGTTCTTTGAGAACGGACGAGTGACAGGAGTACGCCAGTTGAGACTAGTATGATCACAGGGGCCGAATCCATCACTCAGTCGGCACCTTTCTTCTTATTCGGGTATGGCTCGCTTAGCCGCCAGATTGAGGCAACCAGACCAGAAAACTCGTCATTTTCCAATTTGCCACCGACGGCCGAAGACCCTGCCCCGCACGCCTCTCCTTTCCGCCCAAGCTGCCCCAGTGTACTTCGCTGACACGTCACCATGAGTGACTCGCACGCCGATGTGCTCAAGAAGTTCCAGACGTTCCTCGAGCAGGAGGAGAAGCCCAGCACGCCCGGGGTACGACGACCGCCGCGTGCTTCGCCAAGATGGAGCTCTGGCGCGAGATGCGACAGCTCCTGGCGGTGAACAACTCGTCGATCGGGCTGCGCGTTCTGGACGACATGGCGGCCGCGCTGATCAATGAGCGTGGCCGAGCAGCCGCCACGCTGGATACGCCCGTGCTCGTCCTGCCGTTGCCATCGAAGATGGCGTCCACGGTGGGTGTCCTGCCACACCCGGACTTCGTGGATGCCGTCGTTCCTGCTGGTCCCGCCGCCGTACCCCAGAAGCGCGCTTCGTCGGGGACTCCTGCAAAGGGGTCCAAGTCCAAGAAACCGCGTTCGTCCACGGGGTCGGCCAAGTCGAGCATGTCGGACTCGGGGTCATCCACCGAGACCACTTCGCCCACGCTGGACTTCGAATTGTCGACGGATACTCCCGCCGACGTCCGTCAAGCGATCGAGACGATCTACGCGAAGGCGGAGGCGGCCAAGCGGACGCCGTACCAGCTAGCGTACCCGTGGGAAGCCATCCCCTTGTGGTATGATCCTGAAGACTACCCCGGCGTTCATGTGGCGCACTGGCGCCTCTGGAATGCGTTCCGCGCTACGTTCTTCGAGTGGGCGCTGCACGCTCCCCTGTCATCGTCCTCGGCGCAGGCGCAGCGCCGCAAGCGTATGATGGCCGCGATTCGGGAGCGTTTGTGCTCCCTGAGTCTCTGCATAGAGACTTGGGGGTACTATAACTTTCTTCGGCGTCTGGAGGCGAAGGGGAACCGCGACTTGATGTGGTGGGGCGGACAAGCAGGACGGCGTACGCCGGAGGCGGCGAAGGGCTACACGTGCTCGCCCATCCGAGACCTCCTCCATCTCTATGATAACGAACCGGCCGAGTACCGTCGCATGGTGCGCGACGCTTTGAAGCCGTTCCAGCTCGACGCCGGCAGCTTCAAGATGATGACCGAGTTGCTGGAGAAGACCGACGCGCTGGACCCCGACCTCGCCGAGAACGACAAGCAGCTCAGCGACACGGCCCTGGCGCGCATTATCGTGGACATCACGCGACCCGTGGCCGTGCCAAAGCATTGGGTCCCAGCGCTCACAGAGGGGGTTTGGCGTAAGCTCCTGGACGACAAGCGTCTCAGTGATCTGGCGCTGAAGATCTCGCGGCAATTGCAGACCGACAAGTACGATGGTCCGATCGTCCCCGAGTACAACCCGAAGGAGAGCAGAATCAAGGGTTTCACGCCGTTCATGCGCCAAGATGGTACGCCTACAGCGGCGGGACCTGCTACAGAGATCGATGATGACGACCCGAAGTACTGCCTGACGTCGGACGAAGAGGTAGCGGACGCGTTGGCGGATGCGGAGGCGAAGGACGCGGCGAAGAGTGCCGCTTTGGAAGCCGCGTTTGCTGAAGATGACGCCACTCCGAAGTCGGCTGACGAGGAAGAAGACGAAGATTGAGCCGATTCGAAGAGCGAGAAGATCCCGTGACGGAACTCGTCACCCAGCAGCGAAAGAAGTCGTCATAAGTCGTTATCTGCATTTTCCACGAGTAACACGACTTAGCATTTGGCATCTTCCATCTTGTCTCGAAACCGTACTTGTGGAACTTGAAAGAGGGTACGGTAACTCACCGTACCAAAAATAAAATCCATGAATCCAAAGTGAACGTAGCTAAAGTTGAAGTAAATCAAAAGTAAAAATCAAAGTTGCAGGGCCTGCAATTGTTCAAAAGCAGCGTAGTCCACCGTTCTAGAGCCGAACGGTGGCCCCGTAGACCACGAAAAGAAGCTCTTAGAAGAGCAACTCGTCCTCGTCGACGGTTGCGTTGGCATCCACAAGCCGCGCACTCCGTCGCAGTTCTGGCCATCCGCCGGCCGTCCGTCTTTCATCTTCGTAGATCTTAATCAAGGGGGCATAGTCAAGTAGCAGCGACGAGGTAGGCCGCCAACAAGTCTCGTAGGAATCAGTGAGCACCAGGTACTGCTCCTGTCGGCCCTTCACTCTCTTCGCCAGCACCTCCACGATAGGGTTCGTAACTCCGGAGAAGACGGTCTCTTCGCCGCCCAGCGTTATGCGTTCCACGAAGCTGGTCGTGGGTAGATCATTAACTGTGAGGGGGCCAGCGTCATCGGCGTCAGGCTGTCGTTCCACGCCAGCAGGTACCTCGTTCGGGAACGGGCGACTCCATCGACCCGCGAACTTCTTGAGTCGGTTGACATTAACAGAGACGACTCGATCGGGGTGGCTAGGTATAGCACTTTTGTACGTGTTCTCACCAAGTTGTCCTACGACACGGTAAGGACCGTGCCACGCGAATGCCAGCTTTTTCGTCTTCTTTCCGCCGCGCCGCGCTCGGAAGTACTGGTAGACCCAGACCGCATCGCCCTCATTAAACTCGACTGCCACCTGGTCGGAACGACGACGGGCGTTCCGGTCTTGAGCCTTGAGTAACTGACGTTCTACGAGGCGACGGGTGTCTCTCATCGACAAATAAAGCTGCCTACGGTACTCCGCCACTTCATTGCTCTTCCAATCGTTCTTAGTGTTCAGGAAAGCCAAATCCAACAGAAGCACGGGGTCACGCCCGTACAGGCTGAAGAAGGGTGTGTCGCCCAGTGAATCGTGGTATGAAGTACGGTAGGCGAACAGTACTCGAGGCAAGTACAGGTCCCAGTCACTCTGGGCTTCGCTCACGAACATGCGTAACATTCCAATGAGCGTACCATTGAAACGCTCCACTAAGCCCTGCGTCTGGGGGTGATAGGCAGCGCCAAATAGTTTCTTGACCCCCAAAGTCTCGTAAAATGATTTTGCCAGCTCAGAAATGAAGTTGGTGCCACAATAGCCCAACAAGCGTTCCGGCACGCCGTGGCGGCAAAGCACTTCATCTACCATCACTCTCACGAAAGTCAGCGTGTCCAACGCTTCCACGGGGAACGCCTCCACCCACCTCGTAAAGTAATCAGTAAACACAAGGATGTACTTGTGACCACGTGGAGTAGTCACAAGGGGTCCGATAGCGTCCACCACCAGTAGTGAAATGGACCTGAAAGCTCTTGAACTGGCATGCGCTGCATGCGACCGTTCCTCCAAGGACGGTAACCTTTTCCACTCCCACACACGGTACACGATCTGACGTACTCGATCACGTCCTTCTTCCATCCGTGCCAATAGGCATGCTTCCGGACCTTTTCCATCGTCTTCGACTGGCCACATGCGCAGCGAAAACGTCGGAGTGGCAATAGTGCAGTACGGTCTCAATGAAGGGGAGGGGTATCACGGGGACGCTAAGGGAGCAAGCAGGCCCACCTCTAGCCTTCAGATGCACTCTTCTCATCAGCATGCCGTTCTTGATCACGTAGTGGGGAGCCATTAAGTGTACTTTGACACGCAACTGAGCGTCGAGAGCGAGAGCACCGTCCTCCAGGAACGCAATGAGCGCCTGAATCCAGGGGGTACGCTTCTGCTCCTCTTGGAAGCGTTCTCGATCTAACCCGAAGAGGTCCACGGAGGACGAGGCGGTCTGGGTGACGTCGCCCTCAAGTATTTCGTCATCAACGGCGTCGGCGAGGGCGTCGTCATCGTCATTAGCAGCATCGGGTTCGGAGTTGGCGGACGAAAGGGTGGCCGGAGGCTCCCCGACTTCGTTCAGCGCGTCCATTGCCACCTGTACGGCTTCATTCAAGGCCTTGTCGGTCCCGGGTGAGCTCGCAGCCGCACTCTCGTCGTCCTGGCCCGGGGAGGAGCCCTCCCCGACTGGGACGGAACTCTCTTCCGGCGACGAGGAGTGATCGTTGAGCAGGTCCGCGATTGTTAGCGCGCAGATCGTGTCGGAGTCTGGAGAGGCCGTCAGCGTGCCCCATCGCCGTACCGGGTTTATGGTTCACTTTGAAGCGTAACTGTCTCAGTTCCATGGCCCACCTTGCCAATTTGGCGTTCGCAGTTCGGTTGTTCTCATTGAAGATCCACGTCAGTGCTTTGTGATCAGTGTCGAGGTCGAATTCGGTACGGTCAAGGTAGCATCGAAATTTGCGGGTGGCCCAAACAATACCCCAACACTCGATTTCGGACGTACCTTCCGTCCTGTAGATCCAATTCTTTTCCGAGCCCACTAGCAGCTTGCTAGCGTATGCAACCACTCTTTCCCGTCCGTCTACCGTCTGCATCAGACACGCTCCCATCGCGAGGCGAGAGGAGTCTACATAGAGCTTGATGACACGAGGTAACTTGGAATTTTTAGAGTTGCCTTCCTCAGCCGTCTGGTTCGAGGATGAAGTGTTTCGCGTGTATAGAGCGTGGCTCGGGATGGCGTAAGATGGAAGCGTTAGCTGGTTGAAGATCGCAAGGACGGTTACTCGGAACACGTGTAGGCTCACAGGCACGGAGGCGTCCCACCCGAAGCAAGGATTCGGGATGGAGTTATAGCGCCCGGTCCGGCCGCCGATTTCCCTTTGCGGCAGGTACCCACATGAAGGGGCCAAACGCTTCCGGTAGAATGTATCCCGGAAAGCGGCCTGTCCACACGAGCCGAGTGATCACTCAGTTCCCCAAGATCGAGACACCCCGAATGGAGATCAGGATTCAGAGTGGTACAAGAATGGTACACTCGAAAGTGTTGACTGGTTGAAGATCCTGAGGACGGTTACTCGGAACACGTGTAGGCTCACAGGCACGGAGGCGTCCCACCCGAAGCAAGGATTCGGGATGGAGTTATAGCGCCCGGTCCGGCCGCCGATTTCCCTTTGCGGCAGGTACCCACATGAAGGGGCCAAACGCTTCCGGTAGAATGTATCCCGGAAAGCGGTCTGCCCACACGAGCCGAGTGATCACTCAGTTCCCCAAGATCGAGACACCCCGAACGACATCGCAGAAACCCAGACGAAGCACTCCCCGCACATCCCGAAAGATGAAGGACAACCCGAATGACCAAGATGCCACTCCGGATGAATGTCACCCCGGATGACAAGTGTACCCAAGTATGAACCGACCAATCACTGACGCCCCAGGGGCGTGCCAAATCAGGCACCCATGCGAACATGAGACCAAGATCCAGACAGTGCCACGTCTAAGCTAGGGATCTTCGAGACAAGCCAATCAAGCGGCGACAGCGCGCCAGCGCACGAAGTGCGATCGCTCAAGACCGCCGCCAGTGCAAGATGAGTGAGCGGCCCTCCACGAGTTCAACACGCTCCCAAGTATACTGAAGCCCAGTCATCCGAGAGGAGTGCATGCGATTCGAGCAGAGGAGACCGCCAAAAACCCAGATACCAAGAAAGAAAGAAAGAAATGATAGCCAAAGAGAGAGAGAGAGATAATAGATAATCAGAGTTTGTTTTGCGTCCCAGTGATCAAGTCGACTTCATGTTTGCTTTGTGTCTCTAGGGGCGTATATTCGCCGAGGACGACGACGCCATTTATCTGCTACCCAAAGGAGAATCCAAAGGAAGGTCCGGGAGCCGCGTACACCAACGGACGTCCAAGGTCGATGCAACTGCACAAGGAACTCTCACCTACACGCTTCAAATCAAATTGGGTACCCAAAAAGGCTGCCATCAGGTTGGTCTACCCATTTCATGTCTTTAAATTGCCTGTGGACACTCGAAAGAGGACCCTTGCATTCCATATTCCATTTGCAGTCTCGGGGAGGTAGTAGCAATCACCCCCCGGGATTCAAGCCCGATTGCTTGTGTTAGGATTATATTTGTGGTTTCCCTCGTTCAGTCGAGGGTGGTGCGCGTTGGGCAACCCGGATTTCCCTGTATCCGGGTTGTAACCTGAAGTTGACAGGCTGCTATTATATGTACAAACTCTGTATTATTATTGGTTATTTTGAGATTGGTTATTTGGAGAAAGGTCTTTGCTCGTAAGCTTGCCTCCCTTCGGGATCTCCCAGTTGAGAGGAACCTAGAAGTTCTCTGTATTTCTGTATCTAATTGATTGTTACATTTCCGGTTGAAAGACGGTCCGCCGAATTAATCGACACCTATAGGGATTGCACAAGGTCACACGCCGACTCGAGTCAATCTACTGTGTGTTTCGAGTTAACCGGGGCTGGTCCATTCTGGAATACCAGTTATCCAACCCCTGGGCGCGCTATACATCCTACACGATAAAAGCGTTCACCCGCTTCGTCTCATTGAAACGCTGAGAGAAATCGGGATAGACGAGGATCGGGGGCTCGACGAGACGTCTTTTCAGCTGGAGGAAGGAGGCTTCGCAGTCAGCGTTCCAGACGAACTCCGTTCCTTTCACCTTGAGACGCTCGATAGGAGCTGAGATGGCAGCGTACCCGGGTATGTACCTCCTGAAGTAGCTCGTGAGACCCAGGAACGCTCGCACCGTGTGAAGGTCGTGCGGTCGCGCAACGTTTATTATGGATTTGACTTTCTCCGGATTCGGTAGTATTCCTGTGGGAGTCACAATGTGACCCAGGAACGCCACCTGGTCACGTCCCCAGCGGCACTTCTTCATTTTCAACTTGAACCCAGCGTTTCTGAAGCGTTCCAAGACCTGGCGTAACCGTACCAGGTGGGTAGGGAAGTCTGAGCTGAGCACCACGCAGTCGTCAAGGTACACTAGACAGGTACGCCACTTCAGGTCGACGAGTACGTTCTCCATGAGCCGTTCGAAAGCGGGTACGGCATTACAGAGCCCGAAGGGCATTACAAGCCACTCGAAAAGACCGTACTTACACGTAAAAGCGGGTTTCTCCACACTATCGGGGTCCATGGGAACGTTCCAGTAACCAGAAGCAATATCCATAGTCGAGTACAGTTTAGCCCCCCCCAGTACGTCCAAAATGTCATCAATTAGGGGCATAGGGTAGCAGTCCTTGATCGTAACAGCATTCAAGCGACAGTAATCAATACAGAAGCGTATCCCTCCGTCAGGTTTCCGTATCATGAGCACGGGACACGCCCACGGGCTAGTAGAAGGCCGTACCAGGCCAAGCTCGAGATATTGGTCGATTTCGGCCTCCATTACATCGCCTTCAGCGTTCGAGACACGGTGCGGTGGCTATTTAATGGGCGGATGCGTACTCGTGTCGATAGAGAACTTCAGAAGGTCGGTACGCCCCGGCTTGAGCGATGACTCGACGAACATGTCCCGGAAGTCGCCCAACAGTGAGCGTAGCAGCTCTTGCTGCTCTCCGCCAAGCTTCGAATCGGTGAAGTCGGCCTCCATCTCAGCTCAGTACGCTTCCTTCAGACCGGGCATCGCTTCTCGAGGCGTGTCGGGCGCCTTACCCATGAGGTTGGCGACCACCAAAGGTTGTCCTCCGGGACACAATCGTACTGTAGAATTGATTCGCGACACGTACATCTCCTCAACTCGCGGGGTTCCCAACTGAATCGTTTCATCAGTCTCCATGAGCGTAATTACGCTCTCCTCCATGTCGATGACAGCACGAAACGCGTTGAGGGCGTCTGTGCCAAGGAGAGCATGCACGTGTAGGTGATCGGCCACAGCGAAGGTACGCAGCTTCTCTAGCGTACCTATACGCAACGGAAGTTCAATCTCTCCCCGAATATGGAGAGGATGACCAGACACGCCGTTCAAACTGCCATGGTACGGTCGCAGTGGGGCCTTCGCCAGGCCGAGCTTCGCTAGCACGCGAGTCGACGAGGCTTGCAATCGCGCCGGTATCAATGAGGAGCTCGACCGGGAGACCGTCAATGAACCCCACCGACGTCGCCTCGAACCCCTCCACCGAGCAGATGACATGCTTGCCTTCGGGTACGGGGTACTCGACGTCGGCGTTCGGGCTCCCTTCAGGTGTCAGACGATCCTTCACCTCCATCAAGCCCGGCCTGCGCTTCTCGTTCTTAGCACTCCCGTCCTTCACGAAACACACGTAGTTGAGTACGTCATCCGGGTCTTCGACGCACCCGGTGTGACTTCCGAGAGCCTCTGAGCGATCCGCCGCTAAAGACGAGCAGTCGAACCGTACCCGCCGAGGTTAAAGCGGGTCTCGAACAGGGCGATCACACCAGCAGGTCCTTCGGCGCTCGAGCCTCTTGGTGAGGGTCGAACTGACCGATTCGAGGTAGGCTCTCGAGATCTCGCGCAGCACCGCCTGCAGCACGCTGTCTCTTAGAGTACCCGCTCTCTCAATAATGAGCTCGTGAGCTCGAGTCGTGAGTTCGGTTGAGAAGGGCCCTGGAACGAAATGGCCTCGAGGCTCAGCCTCAGGGGGGTACGCCTTGGGGTAGTGGCACGTAGGGCAGCGCTCGCCGTTCTTCGCCTCCTCGTCCAGGATGAGGAGGAATACCACAGATCGTACTAGAGTACTTAGCTGGAAAGGGAGTGCACTGGGGACGTCCTCGTCCTTCCGTTCCAGATTAACCCGAGGCACACCAGTGTTGGCAATGACCCGGCTTTCATCCACAGTCGTCGCGGCGAAGCGACTCGAAGGGACGAGGGAGGCGACAACCTCGTTGATAGAGGCGTCGTCATCTTTCGCGTTCACAAGTTCAGTTGGTCCACCCGGCTCAGGCTCGCCGCGAGCCTCGTCCTTGGTCGGTGGGGGGTCAGCACGGAAGTCGCGATTAGCCCTCTTGGCTTCAGCTGACACCGCCAGCGTCTTCTTAAACCAGCGTAACCAGTACTCCGGCTTCGACAGTTCTCCAGGGGACGCCTCGCGGGTACGCCGAACGGTCTCCACTGGTAGGTTCAGGAGGACACTTAGTTCTTCGAGTGAGGGCTCTTTAGCCTTGGCAGCGTAACTACTCTCTTTTCTAACTCCACTTCGTCAAGGGGGAACAAGCGTTCCTCCAACTCCTTGTCGTACTCCTCCAATTCGACGCCCATCGTCGAAGGCGTTCTCGCCTCGAGAGCCCTCAACTCTTCCTCCGTGAAGAGTCGAGCATGAGGGGGAGGAGGTTCTTCGGGGGGCGGAGCCGTATCCGTGCTCGCAGCAGACTCGTCCGGCGTCTCGCCGGACTCTTTCGTCAACTCGACATCTTCGTGGCCATCTTCTGACGCCACACCCACTTGCTCGAGAACGCTAGGGCCTGCGTTTCGGTCATACTCGGGCGGTACGCCAGTCTTCGTCGCCGGGGGGTCAGACTCCTCGGTGTCGGTCTTCTTTTCCAAGGGAACGACCGATGCGTCGCCTTCAGCCTTCTTCGAGGGCAGGTACTTCACGTACTTCACCTCGACGGGCAAAGCTTCGAGGCAGCGACACCGCGTCCCGTTGCACACATTCGCGGTAGTTTTTCTTGTAGTTTCTTCATCAAATTCAGTCGTAAGTCCGTCGGTAGCGCTCTCGCTCGGCTTCTCCATTCGTAAATAGTCATCTTCCAGGTCGTGGGCGACCTCCTCAGTGGTAAGCGCGCCGATAGCTCTCTCGCTCTGCTCCTCCGTTCTCAGATAGGGTTTCTCCAGGTCGAATGCGACCTCCTCAGTAGTGAGTACGCCGGAAGCTCTCTCGCTCGGCTCCGCGTTCACAATCTCATCGTTCTCCAGGTCGTAAGCGACCTCCTCATTCGCAAGTACGCCGGTAGCTCTCTCGCTCGGCTGGCTCCCTTCAGTCGTCGTAGCGTACCCCACAGTCGCGAGGCGTTCCCAGTTCGTAGTAGTCTCCATAGTAGTAAGTTCATCTTCGTAGCGTACAGTAGACGCTTCTTCATCACGGTTCCACATATCCACCTTTTCATAGTTGTTCACAACAGTTTCTTCGTTATCGTCAAAATTTAGCGAAGCCTCGGCCTCTTCCTCGTTCACGGGTACGTCCCAGTCTTCAGCGTCTGCCTCTAGCGAGACTCCGGCAACGTACCTCCCAGTGTCGTTCCACGGGCGAGAGGGAGGAGCGACACTCCCCTCCCCTCCCTCATGCCCTCTTCATTGTTGGGCACTGGTCGGGCCTTGTCCGGCAGCTCCAGGTGGAGCCCTCGGGGCCGTCGATTGCATGAATGCCTTCAGCGTAGTACATTGGGCAGCGTAGTGATCGGGACTGTCGCCTCGACGGCGGTTTTGACCGTAGTTTCCATCACCGTTCCCATTGCCGCGCTGAGGCGCCTTGCACTCGGGTCCAACGTGGCCACGCATCGTGCAACAGTGGCAAGTGGCGTTCGCGCGACGGCAATTGATTCGACTGCAGCCCAGAAGATGGCAGCGCCCGCCCACCGTGCGACCATCTTGCGTGTACATATCCGGACCTTGGCGGATGCCACAGACGGACCCGTGCGGTACGCTAGTAGGCGTATTCGGAGGATAACTCGGCGCTTGAGCCGAAGGTGCAGCGTTCTCGAACGTAGCCGCAGCGTAGTTCGAGCGTCTCGGAGACCGCGGAGACTGTGTTAACTCACGCTGTTGCTGTAGGATCAGGTTCTGGTTTGCTTGCAGCATCTGCAGCATCTGAGAGAGCAGCGTGCCCTCAGCAGCGTTCTTAGAGGTACTCGCGACCACGTCAGCGAAGTCGGCATCGTCCTCCACTGGGATGTGCATGTTCTTGTACAGCAGGACGGCGACGTCTTGCTGGATCGAATTGACCATTGCCGTACTCAACGCCGTCTACCATACCTTGTTCCGCAGCCCGGACAGGAAATACTGGTAGCACATGCGTGGGTCGAAGCACTGTGCTTCGTCACAAAGCCCTTGCATGAGGTCGCCGCACACCTCTACTGACATCCCTCGAGAACGCTTCGTGTTCTTCAGCCGTTCTATCATCTGGAGGGGTGTCAGGCAGATGAATTGGTTGTGGAAACGCGCTCGTCGCGTCTCGAAGTCCTCGATCCTAGATTACATCCACCACTCCTCACCAGGCTTGCCCTTGAAGCACTCACGGAACGCACTAAGGCGCAGCGACTCGTCTAACCCGGCGGTGGTCCGCTCAAACGCGTCCCAGAACGCTCGGGCCTTGTCCACGGTGGAGTTCTCCGAGTAGAACGGCTGAATCATACGGACAGCGTTCTTGATGTGAGAAGGCATGCCACTGAAGCGGTACGACGTCGCAGCCGTACCCGTGGCGGGGGTCGGCGCGTTCGTCAGCGGAGGTTGCACTGGAGTCGACGACACGGCGCTCTTGGGGTCGCTGGGTGTAGCCACGTCCTGAAGAGCGTAGCCACCGTACGCGGCAATAGCCGTACGCATGCGCGGAGTCGGCCACGAGGCCGGAGCTTGAGTCGCACTCCCATAAGCAGGAGTCGTAGTCCACGTAGGCACCGAAGGCAGTTGTGACGCACCGACACCTCCTAAGCCGAACGTCACGGCTCCTTGACCAGCGTAGGGGGCGGAGGTCTCGGCGGCGGAAGGGGAAGCAATCCTCAGTACGTCGCTACCGGTTCGGGGCCCAGATCCGCGTTCGCTCGAATCTCCTTGGACGGCGGTCGTGCTTGCAGCGGCCGGAGCGGAACGAGGGCGAGGGCGAGCGTCGGACCACGCTCTCTCCGAGGCACGGTCAGCGTGCCTACTCGTGATGTCGAGGGCTCGTTGGAGGATCCCTCTGGCCATTGCCAGGCCTTCCGGGGTCGACATGTCCGGGTCCACCAGGTCGGGGCGCGCTGGATTCTTCGCGATGGCGCTCGGCCCTCCATGGCGAGCGCGTCTCCCGTCGTCAGCCCAGCACACAGTCCTCTGGCACGCCCCTGTCACGACCGGGTTCGGGACAGTTTACGTAAGGCATTCTTGGACCTAGCACAACAGGAACTAAATCTCGCGAGCGAATACCGAGACAGTAGGTGTCGAAGAGAGGATGCTCACTATGAAATAGTACAGCCTTGGTTGTAGCCTTTGTCCTCTTCCGGCGAAAATACTTCATACAGAACTGGTAAAGGTTGATGACATCTTGCTTGGACGGGCGATACACATAGTCATCGATAGCGGCAACAGACCGATATACCGGTTCACCATTATCCGAGGTATCGACTAGGTCACAGGGGTAATCGTCATGTCCTAAAAGCTGTGCCAAAATGCTGTAAAGGGGAGGCTTTTCACAGCGCGTGCTAGAATACGCACACTTGCCGCGGAGGACATAGAGAGCAGAAAGCGGTCCTGCCATCTCTTGTCGATTAGATAGATTGAATGCCGTTGACGCCACACGTTTTCTACTCTTTGTAACACCGTCAGAGTTAGTCACATTGGTATTCGACTCAATCTCCTCTCTCTCCTCGCGGCGCCGAAAAGCAGCAAGGGCCACTGCTGCTACCGAGTCAACTTTATTCTGAGCCTTTGTAACATACTTGTAGCAGTAATAAATGCGCTCGACTACGTCCTTTCCTCCTTGAAGAACTTGGATGTCATGGTTGGACTTAAATGCCGCCATCATAACAGGATTGAATCCGATTATGTATTCATGCGCTGGTTCTCTGCATATCTGAACGCCACGGGAGGCGAATTTGGTTGCTGGCACTCTTTCGCGTGAAAACGAATACCGACAAACTCCAGTGGTGGATGTAACACGCGAGGTTTTGAAACAACTTCCAGTATGTGTCCACCAGTGCTCATTCAGGAGGACAACAAGGGCTGAACCCATGAAGTCGAAGTGTTGCTTTTAAGCCGATGATCATCGTTCATTGCCGGAAAATTTTCAATCAGACGTATGAGAGCGTCATCCCTAATGTCACTACGGTCTGGGTGGGTAATAGACCGTGTTCGGGGTTTGTGTGCATTAGGACAAATGACAAAGTCATCATAACATTGACGGAGATACTCCCTCTGCTTGATCACATGAACAGCATCCGCAAAATCGTACCGGCACGATTTTTCAATCGCTGCGCGTTGAATAATTTGCTGCGGAGTAATTGTGTTGACCAGTGGAGGCCACATCGATGACCAGGTTTCCATCAAAATTTGACGCAGCACGTGCTGTAAGCTCAATTCCATTTTGCACCGTGAACCTTTTACTAGTAAGGGCGGTTGCATACGACCTTTTTTTTGGATCCGTGTACGCAACTGAAGGAATTGGAATAGGCTTCAACGCAGCGTAAGAAACTCTATATGTCTGACAGTGGTGAGACTTAACCGAAATCGGCAAGGTAACGATGCTTGACGAAAATGTCTCGATGGATTGCATTAACGGAACGCGTGTCGTGTCGCTCGCCATTAGACGTTCAAATTCATCGCTATTGCTAGGACAATTGTGCAGCCAAATAATAAAATGCGCATGGGGCGTTCCCCCACCTTGTGTCTCGACCATACCATAGTATGCCTTAACCGGACCGAGTAATCCTGCATACGATTTAGGAACTCCAGTTTTCTTGTCGACAGCAAGTACAGTCTCGATAAAGACATCAATGTAGCGCATGAACAGCCGGGCAGAAGCGACATCATTTTTCAGTGTAGTTTTGCGCAATTGAGCTTTCGTAGGAAGTCGCGACTCCAAACAGTCAAACATGCTACCGACCGAGGTGCAACCAGTGTACTGGGCAAGCGCGAAAGAATTGTCAACATTTGGCGTTAGAGTTACAAATAGTGCCGGTTGACCAAATCCCGTCTGGTATGAAAACGCTTCTCTCCGACAGCGTTGTCACTCCAAATTGCTCCCCCAGGATGAGCCTGTTCCTAGCTCCACCGTTCTTAAAAACTGCTCTGCAGTCGAACGATTAACCGTGTCCAATGGTAGTCTTCCCTACAGGCGCAGCTCATTTTCACGAAGAGCTACAGATAGTTGATCATATGTGATTGCTTCATACCCTTGAAACAACTCAGGATGACGTTTACATGTCAGGGAAATCTGCCTAAACATTTTCTGCGTCGATAAACGATCGAACGCAACCAACAAAAACGTATCATCTTCAGCAAAGCGACGCGAGCTTAAGGCGGCGTAGTATTTGATGCAGGCTTCTTGTGAAACTGGAATTTTCCGTTTTTCTCCGGGAGGACCATGTCCGTAGGGCAAAAGATGAGGGAACATCTTAGCATAAATGCAGCCGTCGTCGTCGCTAGAAATACTTGGTGAGTGCTGCACAACAAAGCGTCTCTCTTCCGATGCAGCGGGCGTAGGTAGCTCACAGACGCCATGTCCACTATTCGGGTGAGCACCCGCGTCATCGACAAACACAACTCTTCGTTCAATCACTTCGCACTCATCTTCTGCAGAGTTCGTCAATTCCAAATCATTTTCGGCTCCAACGCGAGACTGATCATCATCAACACGTTCTACCCCATCAGATGGTGCGGAGTCGTTGAAAGCAAAAAGCGTATCGGCAACTCGCTGATCCGAATAACCAGAGGTGTCCACACGACCAACACTCACATCTGCGTACAAGTAGTTTTGCATTTTGTAGAAGCGAAGTAGATTCTCTACTTTACTACCCCGAACGGTGTGGAGATTCCGTATCTTAAGCAGCTGCTCGTCTGCAAGATATCCCGCTAAAACGACCTTGTAAGCACTGAGTTTGTCCAGCGATCTTGGCAGCAGCGTCGCAGGGGGGGCAGGTGTGGCATCGAATGCCATACAGTGAGAGCGTATCGAGCGATGGGAATCGCCACGCATGACCCGTGTCAATGCGACCACGGATACGAGTTGAGTCATTATATGTTCAACGATGGTAGTCTCACGAAAATCAGAAGGTAACTCACCAACAAAAAATACATTTCGAATTGAAAACTTTGGAAGCGAACCTCGCTGAAGATAATCGTTACACTCACTGCAAATCCATAATCGTGCAACACGGTTTTTGTACGGTGGAAGGATGCCTTTGCGCGACAACATAACACCACGAAACGCTGAATCAATGTTTCTGCAATCATAGTATTGCCAGAGTTCCTGCGGCAGGTCTAACGTCTTTGCATCCGAAACCGAGCGTAGGTTGTGCATACTCGTTTGGTCGCTCACAGCTAGAATCACGCTGATATGCCTCAGTACCCACCGATCACAGATAGCGCACACACATTCGTCCAATCGCTCAGGACCCAGTGAAAGCCGCACACGCTGCAGTGCCTGTTGTTGGATAGCATCCGATATGGGTTCCAACGTCGACTTTTCGAGCAAACGCTGCGATTCCTGTTGTTGGATAGCGTCCGGTACGGGTTCCAACATCGATTGTTCGTGCTTCCGGTGTTTGTATTCTCGGGCTTTACGAAGGCGCTCCTGTTTTTGGTCTTGTGATTCGCGGCTTCGATAGCGCTTGACCGCCTCGGTATTCATTGGTCTTTGCTTACGCGATGACATGGTTCAGAAAGCGGCAGGAATACTCAGAGAGACTCTGCCAACAGCGGTATTTGTTTGGGGATACTACTCTTCAAAGCCTGTGCTAGGTCCAAGTCCAATAAAGTACTAGCCTCTTTTAGTTTTTCTGCAACTTGGTCAATAATTTGAGCTACAGCAACCGCGACTTCAACAACAGACTTTTTCACTGTCTTCTGTAAAACCGTAGTGATCCGTTGTGCCTTCGCAATGCTCTCTTCCAAGTCCAATCGAGCTTTATCACCTTTGTCAGGGTCAAACAGCAAAATGGCTGAAAAATCACCTTTTGCCTGGATACAATGCTCGCAGCACAGATCTCCAAACGAACAATCTCCGGAACACCGAGCGCAACTCGAACCGCTGTGCTTGCGCTTTTTAGCTCCCATGCAGCAACCCCAGTGGCAGAGTCTGAGGCCCTGTGATCACTCAGCAGCCGACTGATTCTATCTCGTAGTTGAGGCTGTTGGACTTATGCGAGGACTCAACGAGGAGGGTCGAACTCTACTAATGGTTGAAGCCGCAGTGGAAACAAAGCGATTTCAGATGAAGTAGTCACACGCAATAGACTCCACCATAGAACAGCAAGACCCCTCTTCAGCGATTGCAGACGGAATAGCCATACGCGATCGACCCCACCAGTTCTGCCGGGTCGCAGTACGAAAGAATGCGTCTCGGTTGAGCACAAAGAGACCGCCAAAAGTTGTTGTACAGGACGCTTCGTCGGATGAACGTGTTTGCGATGGCCACCGCGAGGAAAATGTTTGAATGGCGTGGGCATACATACGGCCGATCCTATAGCCACCAACTGCCACATCTTCTTGCGACATCTAAATTCATCTCAGCGAGGCAATTTCGTAGAATTAGAGGTTCTTCGCCGCAGCCAATATCGACCGAAGCATTAGGTTCTAACGGCGTCTCTGACCCAGAAGCGTCATCAGGCACGACAGATTCTTACATTAGTGATTCTTTCTTTGGGTCATAAGGCGATGTTGATTGATAGACCGCGACAAACTCGGACATCCATTGAATGCTGTAGTACCAGGTGTATTTGCTTTCACTCACCAATTTTCCTCGCCTGTGTCAAGCTGTCATGGAGGCTGGAGAATCTAAAAAACCGGTCGCGAGAAACACGGCAAGATGGACTCAACTCGCCAAGTGAAGAAGCCTGCAGCGGTTCCGATGATGTCGATGGTTCTGCTCAGCGTCAATGAGGCATCACTGATAACCCCGCCCCGTCTATTGCTCAGAGCGAATCCGCTGACCCACACTCGGCCGGTGCCGTTGATGTCAATGAATCTGCTTCGACAAAAACGCCAGCCCCTAGTCGCCCATATATATCTCCCCTGGTACGTCTCCGACTGAATCACGAGGAACAGAAGGGAGAACGCGAGACGATTTCGACCGTTGAAGGGCTGCAAGAATTCATTCGGGGCAACTCCAAAGACAACAAGCCAATCCCGAGGGCACGAATCCAGATAAAAGCGAGACAGATCTGGGCGTCGACGCACGTTGTCAAGACAGGCCAGCTAGTACGACTTCACCTTGTCGATCTACAAGCGCCAGAATCGTTGAGTGATATGCACGCGGCGTTCCGCGACAGCTACGATCGAGATTACCTGGAAGTCGATCAGCTGCTAATAGCAGCAACAATCTTTGGCTCCACGGCGGAATCAGCGGGTATCCCACCCGACGGTGCTGTTGTGACGATTAACAATCCGACCAAGCTTCGGCTTTTTATGGACAAAGCTTGCCAGCTCATGACGAAGCTGACCGATCTGGAGGTCGAAAACATGCAGGAGTAGCTATTATGCTGCATATGGAGAAAGCCTGCAACTTGCTACCACTAACGGGTGAAGTTTGCACACGAACAACCAAGGATTCCCGAGCTGGCTGATGTAGCGTTCTCGCTTTCACGAGCACGTTTACGTTTAACCGAGGATAGCCGAGCCGGCTGGCTTAGCGTTCTCTTTTTGCGTTGCTATTTTCTTAAGAACAAATGGATGTTACGAACAAAAACAATTCGCCCTCATAATTCTGCATTTTTCTTCGTAAACATGCCTGTGGGTCTTGTAAGTGCAGACGTCGCCTGGGAGTCGATGAGGGGTAGAAAGGAAATCCGAAAGTGAATTCATTTGAGTTAGATGTCCTTGTACTGCTAGCTTCTTCCTACTCATGTAGTCTCTCTAGTATCTCCCTCATTTGACTTCAGTTGACTATTGCATATGCAGCGGGCACACTTTATTGGGACGGGCACACTTGATTGGGACGGGCACGGGCCATCAGCCAATCACAGTGCACTGCAGCGGGCATACTTCAATGCAGCGGACACACTTGGATGGGACGGGCACACCCTAACCCAGCCAATCAGATTGCACCATTCGCCTCACTTCAACTGCAGACCTTAGAGGCACGCGCCAACCACGCGCAGGCCGTGTGCCTTGAGGTCGGGACCCAGTCTCGTAGACAGCGAAGTGCAACCGCAACACCCCCACTCAATTGGATGTCTCGAGCTTGGGGCCAGCGTTGCTCCGCATCATCAAGTAGCGCAACGTCTTCGATGATAGACCCTTGGTCATGAAGTCGGCGAGCTGGTTCTTGGTATCCATGTACTCCAGCTCCACTTCGTTGCTCACCACCTTCTCTCGAATGCAGTGGTAGCGAATGTCGATGTGCTTGGTGCGAGCTTGGTAACCGACGTTCTTCGCCAAAGCCATCGCTCCTTGGTTGTCCTCGTAGATCACCGTAGCCCCCACTTGCTCAGCACCAATGTCCTTAAGCACGCGTCGCATCCAGATGCACTCCTTGACACAGTCACTCAGCGCCATGTATTCGGCCTCGGTTGAGCTCAGAGCAACAGTCTTCTGGAACGTCGAGCGCCACACCACAGGAGCATCACACAGCATCAGTAACGTCCCGCTCACCGAGTGTCGGTCGTCCCGATTGCCGGCCCAGTCCGCATCGGAGTAGGCTTCAAGCTGCGTTCCCAGTAGGCCATCGTACACGATACCCACATCCTTGGTCTTCAACAGGTAGCGCACCACCTTGATACCAGCATCCCAGTGCTTTTCACCGGGGTTCTCCAGAAAACGGCTGAGCTTGGCGACTGCAACCGAAATGTCAGGTCGTGTTCCACACGCCAAGTACATCAGGCTCCCCACAAGCGACCGATAAGGCTTCGACTTCATCTTGGCCTTGTCTTCTTCGGTCTGGGGTTCGTCAGCCTTGGTCAACTGCACACCGGGTTCCAGTGGTGTCAGGCACGGCTTCGCGTTCTCTTGACCAAACTTCTTGATAATCGACTCGGTGTATGCCTTCTGGCTGATACCCAACGTTCTGCGCTCCATGTCGTAGTCGATCTCGATGCCGAGAATGAAGCGAGCTCTTCCCAAATCCTTGATCCGGAACTTTTCCGCGATTCCAGCCTTCACGGACGCGATCACTGCCTTCTGTCGTGACGCGATCAACATGTCGTCCACGTAGAGACACACTATGCATTCATCTTCACCCTCACCTCTCGTGTAGACGCATGGGTCGGCGTCAGCAGGCTCGAATCCCATACTCTTGAGGTGCTTGTCGATCGTCTCATTCCAAACACGCGATGCCTGCTTAAGTCCATACAAACTCTGGAGCAGCATGCAGACGACGTCGTCCTCTCCTTCGGCTTCGGCCAATTCCAGTAGCTCCCTGAGTCCTTCCGGCAACTCCATGTAGATCTCTTCTTCCAGCTTCCCATACAGGAACGCTGTGTCGACGTCGCACTGCTCGATCTCCATTCCTTCTGCGCTGCATTTCGCCAGCATGGCACGGATCGAGTTGAGGTAAGCCACCGGCGAATACGTTTCTTCGTAGTCGATGCCGTGGCGCTGCGAGTACCCCTTAGCCACCAGACGAGCCTTGTACCGAACGACTTGTCCCTTTTCATCACGCTTCAACGCGAATACCCAGCGGCAACCGATCGGGCGCTGGTGTGCTGGCTTGGGTACCAGCTTCCAGGTCTTGTTGACAATGAGTGACTTCAGTTCACTTGCAATTGCCTTCTTCCATTCATCTTGGTCTTGACGTGTCGTTGCCTCAGCATACGTCTTCGGGACCTCCTCCGTAGCAGTCATCAACTGGCCTCCTTCAATAGCGAGCAGCTCGTCACTTGGTTTGACGCGAGCCTGACTCACCTTCTGTCGCTTGGTTCCAATAGCGGATGGAGCGACAATCTGCTTCTTGCGTCCTTCCGCTTCCTCAGGATCCGTGGTCTCCTCAATGTGCCGAGTACGCGAGCGAGTAATCATGGAGTGAGAAGGTGCAGAGACGATTGCAGTCTCTGTGGTCACCTCATGTTGTAGTGGCACCACCTCATCATTGAAGATCGTGAGCGTCTGCGTCTGTCCACGACTCGGAGCAATAGCGTGAGGCGCGGCAACATCTTCATCTTTGTCGTCACCTTCGACCTCAGTCATGAAGTCGCCCGTGCTAGTGGTCTCCATGAACTTCACCGTACGCCCAATCTTCACTTGGCCAGTTTCCACGTTCAGGACGCGGTATCCCTTGACACCATCCTCGTAGCCCAAGAAGCGGCACTTGAACGCCTTGGCGTCGAGCTTGCGGCGCTTCTCATCCGGGATGTGATTATATCCGAGTGCACCGAACACCTTCAGGTTCTTGAGCTGAGGTTTCTTCTGGTACACGATCTCGTAGGGCGTCTTCACAGTCACGGTGTTGGGAATCCTGTTGATGATCCACGCCGACGTGTTGACTGCTTCAGCCCACCACTTCTTGTCGATGCCCTCGTGGTAGAGCATGCAACGAGCCATCTCCACGAGGCTCCGGTTCATGCGCTCAGCAAGTCCATTTTGCTGAGGCGTGTACGGCACTGTCTTCTCTTGACGAATGCCTTGCTTGGACAGGTACTCCTTGAAGAGTCGACCCGTGTATTCCCCGCCGTTGTCCGAGCGGAGGCGCTTGATCTTGCGGTCTGTAGCATTTTCCATGTCGGCCTTGAACATCTTGAACTTCTCCAAGACTTCCGATTTCTTCTTCATGAAGTACACCGTGACGTGACGTGAGAAATCGTCAATGAAGGTGACAGCGTACGTACAGCCACCAGGTGTCTTCGTCAGCATTGGGCCCATGACGTCCGAGTGGATAAGATCGAGGACTCCAGCACTCTTGACGGTCTTTTCGGGGCTGCGAGAGAAGTTGTCTTCTCGCATCTTGCCCATGCAGCAGCCAGCGCACACGTGGTCACTTGGCGCATCTGCGACGCGAGGAACTCCATCAGCCATTGTCAATAGCTGTTCATAGCGCTTGTACGGGATGTGGCCGAGACGGGCGTGCACAACTGCCCATGGCTCCTTACGAGGTGTCGTCGCGGCATGACACACCTCGTCCCCCACTATCTTCAACTTGTAGACGTTTCCACAGCGCTTGGCCTCCATGACGGTAGCATCGCCATAGCGAACGACACACTTGTCCTTGCTGAACTTCGCGACGACGTCCTTCTCGGCCAGCTTCGCCACCGAGATGAGGCTTCCTTCAACTTCAGGGATGTACAGAACATCCGACAGCGTGACAGACGTCCCGTCCATCAGCTTCAATCCGACGGTGCCCATTGCAACTGCGTCGATCTTCTTGCCATCCGCGATCGTGATGCGGACTGGCGTCTTCAGCTCCTTCATGGACACGAACTTGTCCCGGACGCTGGTCATGTGCGAGCTTGCACCGGAGTTGACGAGCCATTCAGTCTTGCCCATCGCACTCGTAGCCGTGAACGCGTAGTCGGATGTCTCCCTCGCGACTTGTCCGCGTTCCTCGTCAGCCTTCTTCTTGCGGCACTCCGTTGCCTTGTGCCCAGTCTTCTTGCAGTAGTAGCACTTGCCGTTGAACCCACGCTTGTCGTAGCTCTTCTTCGCCACGAAAGCCTTCTGTTGAGCCGATGACGATTCATCCGAGGCATCAACACCGGAGAGAGCTTGGATCGCGTACGCCAACGTCATGTTCGGCGTGTTCTCGAGTACGGTACTGATCATCCGGTACTCATCCGTCAGACTACCGAGCAGCAACACGAGCTGTCTGGTCTCATCCAGAGGCTCACCAATCGTCTCCATCTGGAGGACGATCTCCTTGAACTGGTCCACATGCACCGCGAACCGCGTACCGGACTCCATCTTGAAGTTGTGCAACTTCTTGGTGACGATGAGTCGGTTCTTGAGCGTGTTCCGGTTGAACTGCTCCTCGAGCATGCTCCACGAGTCAGCAGCAGTTGTCGCTCCACGGATGTAGACTTGGTATGTGAGACTCACGTCTCCTGCGATCACACCAAGGGCCTTCAGATCGTTGGTCTTCCATTGAACCGTGGAGCGGTCACTCAGCGCGTCGAACTCTGGCTTGATGATGTGGGCCAGCAGTCCCTTGCGCGAGAGCTTGATCCTCATGTTGAACTCCCAGTGGAAGTAGTTGTCTTCCACGAGCTTGACCGTGTCAGCGTAGCTTGGGCTCATAACCTCGTGTAAGTGCAGACGTCGCCTGGGAGTCGATGAGGGGTAGAAAGGAAATCCGAAAGTGAATTCATTTGAGTTAGATGTCCTTGTACTGCTAGCTTCTTCCTACTCATGTAGTCTCTCTAGTATCTCCCTCATTTGACTTCAGTTGACTATTGCATATGCAGCGGGCACACTTTATTGGGACGGGCACACTTGATTGGGACGGGCACGGGCCATCAGCCAATCACAGTGCACTGCAGCGGGCATACTTCAATGCAGCGGACACACTTGGATGGGACGGGCACACCCTAACCCAGCCAATCAGATTGCACCATTCGCCTCACTTCAACTGCAGACCTTAGAGGCACGCGCCAACCACGCGCAGGCCGTGTGCCTTGAGGTCGGGACCCAGTCTCGTAGACAGCGAAGTGCAACCGCAACAGTGGGTTGGCGTACTACACCGACGGACAGAATGCAACAGCCACCAAAGTGACTGCAAGTCTACGTAAAATGGACGAGCATGATAAACGGAGATCTGCATACCCAATATTTTTAACCAATCATATTTCGTTAAAATAATCGCTAATTCGGAGCCGCACACTCCTTAAAATGCGGGAACCCGCAGAGACGCCATCAGAGCCTCCGCCAGTCGAGGCGGCACTGCCGCCGCAGTTCCAGCCTCTGCTGACGCCGCAGTTCCAGCCTCCGCCGCTCGAGTTGGTGCGCCCGCCCTTCTTCGAGCCCCCTCCGGTTGACGCGGCGCAGCACCACGCAGATGAGGCTGCAATCGCGAGCCTTATAGACGAGGTATACACCCAAGCAACGCCGAATGCACTACAGTATGAAGCAAAAACGACATGCACTTCTCGCAACCGAAAGCCTCAGTCAACGTGAAGCTGCGCGGGCGCAAAAAATACCGCGGGGGGCACTATCCGGGTGGTGAAAAGCGAAGGAGGACATTTTTGCATTCAATGGTAGCGAGAAGACGCTTTTGTCGAGCGCCAGGACGTCCCGAAAGCATCCCCTTTTCCGAGGACCTCATTACGTTCATGAAGGACGTTCGTCGTGAGAGTCAACCCCTCACTGCAGCCACTATGGCTTGCTACGTTCGCGACGAGCACTCAGAGTGGCTGGAAGGCTACATCTCGGGAAAGAAGGATGCGTTCACGGCGAATCAATCGTTTTTAAGACTGTTGCGCCGCTTTGCATACCGGCACGGTTTCGTGCAGCGGACTTCGCACGGGTTAAAGGTAACATGTACGCTAGTACTATAGAAATGTTTGGCAACTGACAATTTTTGGTTGTGCTTTGTTTTCTACAGGAAAAACTCGAAGACTTAGAAGCTGTTCAGGCAGAGTTTGCACGTGTTTTTAAGGCCAAGTATAGCGGTTATTGTCCTAGCAAGGTATTTAACTGCGACGAAACTGGCATTTACTTTGACGCGCCAACGGGCAAGATATTGTCGGAAAGAGGTCAATCTGCTGCAATAACCGCCGAGCAGAAGCATTCCGCCAGATCGACTGCCGTTTGCACTATTCGTGGTGATGGTGACAAGCTTCCATTGCTCTTTATTGTGCGCGGGGAGCCAAATGGCACCATCGAGAGGGAAGAACTGCCGACTTACCCTGAAGGTACGATATTTTTGGTAGCTATGGATAACTGACTGTGCAATATTTAGGCCATGTTTATACTGTTCAGAGTAAAGCCTGGATGGATGCGCATGTGTGGAAGTTCTACTTACGCACCCTTCTGCAGCAACATATCACAAGCCAGTCGCTACTGCTTGTTGATAACTTAGAGTGCCATGTATCTGGCGAATCTGAGGCAATCGTCTCGGAGGAGCTCATGGCGGTGCTCCAGCCGTTGCCGAAGAATTCTACCTCTGTATGCCAGCCATTGGATGTTGACATCATGGGGCCTTTGAAGGCAAAGCTGAAGGCTTTGTGGTTGAGCGAAAACAGTACCGCTACAACTGCAAAAGAAAAACGCATAGCAACGATAAAGCGTGCAATCGCTGCGTGGGAATCCATCAATGCAGACACAGTTACGAAGGCGTTCAACAGGCGCTTAAAACCAGCTACATGTACAGTATTTTGCCTCAATAGCGCAGCTATCACAACTCATAACCTTGTAGAGTGTATACAGACCTAGTCTATATCATAGACTAATATAACCTCTGTTACGTCATGTACGTGAGAAAGTAAATACTAAGTACGACTGCGCTATTGAGGCAAAATACTGGATTAAATCTACATTTGCCTCTTTGTAATTCGTATATACTGTGTAGCGGTTGCAAATCGTTAAAATAAAAAAGATCTTGCTACTTTACAGCTGTTTCAACAAATTAGGGTGGCTGTTGCATTCTGTCCGTCGGTGTACCTGCTTCATCGAATTGGCGACATCAAAACACACTAAAGCACTATCCATAGGATCTAGCGACGTCTCAGACTGTGAAGCGGAATCCGGCAAGACAGATTCTTACGATAGCAGCGATTTCTCCGGGGCGACTAGGCGACATTGATTGATAGATCGCGAAAAGGGTCTTGTAACGAGGTCTACCGTAAGATGCTGTAGTGCCTGATTTGTTTCATTCACCATTTTTCCCCGTCTGCGTCAAGCTGTTATGGAGCCTGAAGAATACAAAACAGCGGCCCGCGAAAACCACCTGCAAGACGGCCTGCACTGATATCCCCGCCACGTTTGTTGCTCAGAGCGAAGCCGCTGACCCACACTCGGCCGGTGTCATTGATGTCAACGATGCTTTGACACAAACCCCAGTCCCAAGCCGCCCACATATCTCTCCCCTGGTGAATCTCGAGGAACAGAAGGGAGAACGCCAAGCGATTTCGACTGTTGAAGAGTTGCAAGAATTCATTCAGGGAAACTCCAAGGACAACAGCCTAAATCCGCGGGTTCGAATCCAGATTAAAGGGAGACAGATTCGGGCGTCGACGCACGTTGTCAAGACAGGCGGGCTCATACGACTTCACCTGGTCGATCTACAAGCGCCAAAACCAACGAAGGATACCCGAGCTGGCTGATGTCGCGATCTCGCTTTCATGACTACGTTTATGCTCAACCGAGGATAGGTGAGCCGGCTTAGCGTTCTTATTTGCGCCGCTCTTTTTTACCGTAACAAATGGATGTGACCGAGCAAACAAGCACTATCATGCAGCTTTCATCGTATTCACTCTCCACGACCTCGTGCTTGCGC
Organism: Phytophthora fragariae; assembly: GCA_009729435.1. Lineage (NCBI taxonomy): Eukaryota > Oomycota > Peronosporomycetes > Peronosporales > Peronosporaceae > Phytophthora > Phytophthora fragariae. The sequence goes on from QQOI01000033.1 coordinate 628,158, forward strand.
TGCCTGCTGTACACGAAGTCGACCGGTGCGTTAGTGTCGTGCAGCATACGAAAGAGCTCCTGCACGCACGACCAGGCGGAGGCGTCTACGTCTGTGGCTTCACTGGCGTCTGGCGCTGGTGGCGGCGCTGTAGCGGCGGCGCCGTAGGGCCCCACCATGACCAGGCCAGCTCTGGGCCAGTACATGAGCACCGAGTCCTCTCCGCACCAGCACAGGCTCAAGGGGCTGGCCTTACTCTGCGTGTCGAAGGACAGGATCTTCTTGTCCATCATCGTCTTGAGCTCCGTGAAGATGCCGTCCTGCGAAAAGAGCGCCATGCGATGGCCACGGCCGAGATGGGCGCGGCGATCCAGTCCTGCAGCTTCATGTCGTGCGCGTCGCCGACCTTGCCCACGACGACGAGCGAGCGGTTGCTCGAGCCCAGCAGCACCTCCGGGTAGATGCTCTTGAGGAACTTGGGCTCGAGCACGGCCATGCACGTGGGCGGGTTGGCGTCCGAGAGCCCGCAGTCGGGCAGCAGCGACACCTTGGGGCGCACCGAGTCCACGTCTAGCACCTGCACGAGCGCCATCTTCTCTGTGAGCGCCACGAGGCCGCCGCCCCAGGCCTCGAAGGTGGCCACCTTGTCCTTGGAGCCGGGCAGCAGCAGCGAGAAGCGCGTCTCCTCATCGCCCGCCATGCTGAAGGCCGCGTAGCTGCCGCTCGTGAACACGCACAGCAGACGCAGCTCGTCCGTCCATGTCATGCCCACGAGCGTCTCGCGCGCGTCCTCGAAGGGCGTCTAGTCCACGTGCCCGAGCTTGCAGCCGCACGCGTTGAACAGCAGCAGCTGCCGCGCCAGCGGCGCGCCCGACGCCACTTTGACCAGCTTCTTGGGGTCGCGCAGCAGCGCCACGGGTCCGCCGAAGGGCGCGCAGGCCGACACGAAGTCGCGCAGATCCGTCACGCCCTCGTTCGCCCAGGTCATGCCGTACACGGGCTACTTCTGGTACTGCACCTTGCCCAGCGTGTGCCACTCGGTCTCCATGGCTGCTCGGCTGCTTCCTGGCTCGGCTCGAGCTCGGTTCGGCTCGGAATGATCGGGTCCTGGAGTTGGTGTGCATCGTATTGTACGACTGTACAATCTGTGTTGCGCGAATGTTACTCGATGACATCGGAAATCCCTGCTCCTAACGACTGGTTCGCGGCCCGTTGGCCCGCCGGGTCGCAGTTCGGTTGGGTATATTTGATATTGACACCGTAGGGATTCTTGCTCGTCGTTTGCGTAATGTGTACTACGGTCTGTTTCAGGTCGGATCGCTCTATTTCGTCAACGTCCTGAACAGCGACAAGTTAATGCCCGCATCAATCCACACACACTTATCCGCACACGGCACACACGGAGACACAAACCAACTCAAAGCACGTTGTAGGGACATCAGTCCCAGCCGTGACGACTCGTCCCCCAAGATATACCAGACAAAAGCTAGCCAAGTACCTAGCGGTTAGCTACCGCGTATTTCTTTGCTAGCAATATAAACATTTTTGACCATGTTATGTCGTTCATCTACTTCACAAAATGATTTTGAGACCCGGCTGCTTCGTATCGCCCCGGTTTGTTGTCAGTCTTGACAACCCCTACAGTGTACTTCCGTAATGGGCACCTGCAAAGGTATCTACTCTGTTGAAATACCGATTGGTCACTTTCAGCGTGGTAAACGGGATTTCTCTCCTTCGCAGGGCCTCTCAAAGCCGTAAGAGGATGCTTCCGTGGGGATTTGCCGGTTAAGCTAACGCTTATCTGTACTTCTGTGGTGATAACTTGGTGTGATAAACGTACCCCGCTACCAAGAAATATAGTATTTCATTGCCGTCTGGCCAAAAGAGATGAAATGTACAATATGTAGCAGTAAAAAGTGTTTCTCACGGCTCGGAGATTTGCAGGACGCAGGTAGGTTTGACCAGCCAATCAAGGATATCATCCAACCTGTCAGTCGTGAGGGAGTCTGAATGTTTGATTAAATAATTTCGACTGATCAGAAACCGCGTTGCGGGTGGTTGAGCAGGCGTCAATGGTTTGAGAGAGCACATGCACAGCGGCGACTCTTTTCCTGGAAGTGACGGCTTTAAACCTAGCCTTAGAAGACTCATGCGATGAGGAGTGCAGGGAACATAAGTGGGAAGGCCCTCACATTTTGCAGGAGCTGTTGTGCGCTCGCTACTGCCCGGCTCTGGTATCGAAATGGAAGGTCCAAACGAGAGATGCAAGTTGAACGTTCAGCAAGTATCTGCATCACCTGCCGGCGATCTGCAGCGCCCGACACTGTAGGTAAAATCGATAAAAACGGTCCAATGAAGGCATCTTGCACTACAGAATGTCCGGCTGCAGGTCTGATTGACTCGTTTTACCTTCATCAGGTAACTTCGAACCGTGAAAAGTACTAAATTAGAGTTCTTACATGGTTCATTGTATTGCATAGCAATAGTGTATCGTAGTCTATTTGGCACTACAGACACCTCCCCCAAACTTTGGCAGCTTCAGTACATAGAGGGTATAAAATGGATGAAGGCTATAGGATACGAAGGAAAAAAGGTCTCTGCTTACAACACCACATGCATTGACGGCCGTTCTTTGTGCATTCTGTGTGTCCCGTGTCCACCCACTGAAACAAATACAAACGTATTTCAGAGGGTATTAGCTAATAGTGTGCCAAAGTTTGGGTGAGGCATCTGTATACTAGTTTGGTGGTCTGATTTAGCGAATCGGGGATCATACAATTTTGCTAATCTTACTGAATTACTTTCCTGTAGACGCTTTTCGCAAAATATTAGTCAAATCTTGTGCAAAATAGTTTTTTATCAATAGTGAACCCAGTAAATCCAGAGGGTGCTTTGAGGTATCTGTCTATCCGTGTAAATAACTTCATTTTGCGAGGCGTATGCTAAATGATCATATACGTTATTTTGTTGGCGCTACTTTGAACTAGTACGGTACTCGAGCCGGGATGTTGCCATTAATTAACAGAGCGGTTAGTACTGGTAAGCGTCTGGACGACGCTCACAGCTAGAAATCAATAGTTCACTGCCAATTAAGCAACACGAATATGCATGTCTACCATAGGACTGTTACTCTCAAAACTAAATACGTCCAGTCCAATTGCCTTTGTTACTGCTGCTGTTGTAATCGTTGACATTGTTGTGGAGCTGTCTTGTTGCATACTTGCTCCACCGACGCTCCCATGCCCGTAGATAGTAGATCATCAGATGCTGCTGAGCTGCTCGTTATAATACCTTGCTTGGTGTGCTGTAGCCGCTTATTGCATTCATTGCTGTTGTTGCAGTGCCGTACAGTTGTACCATTGCTCCTAAAGTTGCTCTTGCAACATTAGCATTATAATGTCGCATTATGTCAAACCGCCGTGGGGGCGCAAGCAACAGTTCTTACGAACTGCGAATTGCATTAAATATGCCTTATCAGGGTTTTTTCATCGACCTCCCTTTTAAATTAATATGTATTATCAGAGTTAGTTCCATTGCAAGACCTACAGTGTAGGTGCGAACATTGAAGCATGTGCATGCTTTTGTCCAATCGAAATTGGTTAGTTGATGTTTTGGTCCAATCATAAGTGTATTGGTCGATTTGCTGGAGACTTCACCAATCGCCCTAGAAATCCAAATATAGCTGGAAATCACAATAACAAAACTTATTGACAGCCCCCCCACACACACACAGCTTTAAATGGCGAATGTCGCCCCAGACCATAGGTCACAGATTTCGGCTATCTGTACAACACGTGTGTAAATGTTTTGTACGTAAACCAGCCAATAAAATTCAAGACCGAAACCTAATGGTCTTCTGAATGTTGCACCAACTGTGGTTACGTGCTGCCAGCACGCAACCGCAGTTGGCGCGTTATGTGATATTGCGTCGTCGTTTGATGCCCCGAACCAACGTTAGAGCTACCCAAGCCCGCCATTGCTAAACTATAATCCTTCTATCTGAGTGGAGCACGGTCCCCTAATACATTGCTCCTCGTCCAGTATGAGGCCCATGCGTGTACAACCTTCGACGTCGCTTCAAACGCTCCTTATGCAACTTCGCCATGATTCTACTTCACCACCCCAACATGCACGACCCATTTCAAGACTTTTTTATGTATACGGTAGTCAATAAAGTACTATAAAATGTCCTCCCAGCCAAAGCAGAGCCTCTAGTCAAGCATCACGATGATGAAAAATACATTATGGCATTCGTTTCGTGGAGGAAGTACATAACTTACCTGTAGTATCATTGGCCAAAACTTTAAAATAAGACAGGTGCGATTGGGTAAAAAATAATTTTCACAGACCGTGGGAATAAATAATGGAGGTAGCCTCTCAAACGCTGGAAATAAATTATGCGTCACGAAATAATGCATATATGGAAATTACCATATATTTTTAGGAAGCACTGGTTACAGGTAACGTAAAACCAATCCAGTATGCATTGGAGTTCACTCGTAAATTGACCAAACCTACCAGTGTCGCGATCGCTTTGGTCACTCCTTTCGCTGCGAAACCAAGCATGGATTTCTTCCGACGTCCTCACCATGGTTCTGGCATGCAGTATGCGAAGAATGCGACGTAATGCAAAGTCACGACGCACGAACGAGTGGTCCTCAAGGCCATCGTAGGTGGGTGAGGAGATCAACCCCGAAACGCGGGAACTGTTCTCGCTTTCGTTCGCTCTCGGATGCGGACATTGACCTCAACATACACGGAGACAACAGCTACGCTCCGTTGACGATTACAACGGCGAGTCATCATCGTGGAGTACAAGGCCAACCTCAATGCTCAACTCAATTGTGGAACGCAGCACAACTGAGTTGTACATTGAGGTTGCGACTGTGTTGCTTGCTCGCAGCAAATTACCGGGATCGAGCCATATTCTTCTACTCGGCGAGGTCTTCGCTCAAGGTGGCATTTCGGATGGCTGAGTTGGCGTTGGCTCGGTGATTGACAGCCCGCTCATGTTCCTGACGAAATTTGCGCTAACCATGCAACGCTTTGGCGACCGGAAGAAGATGATCGGAAGCTATGTGGGTATGCTCCTCAGCGCGATGGTTTTAACCGTTGCGTACATTTGCGATGTACCAACACTCTCGATCGTTTTCACTCTTCCTGCTCTTCAAGCTCCGTTAAAATGCTGTCGACCGAGTTGCTCGCAAATTTTTCAAGCCACTGCATAGCGTGCATGACACCACGGGGTCCTTAGAAGCGAGACATTACCGCGACGGTAGCCACACGGGGCTTTCGAGCGTGAAAAGGGGTGCAAGGGTGAGAAAAAGGACCGCGTTGATGATTGGGAAGCCAGCGATCAACGGTGACCGCGAAGGAGAAAAAAATACCGCCACCGAATGTGAAGGAGATCTGGACACCCAAGTCCAGCGCAGATTGGAAATGTGACGGTGAAATCTCGGCGATATAGCTGGCGACCAGACCCGTGGGGACACCGAACGACATAGATCACCTTGATACAAAATGCGTACGCTGGTGAATGCGAGCACTCCCTGTGTAGATTGTCGACTCAAGTGTTATTGTTATGCGAATTCAAGGCGTAAAAGGAGCACCAATGGTCATATGAATAAATCGAGTGCACGGTGCGCGCGATCGTAACTCAACGAAGCGTAGTTGCATGTGGAAGGGTAGTACGAAGCAGCGTTGATATGCGACTGAGGCAAGAACTTAATACTTCAGTGAAAAAGAACGCGAGCCGTGGCTTGCACTTCGTGTGCAAACCAGAAGTCCAACTCGTGTCTGTGCCAGAAGGTCTCGAGTGGCAGTCAATCGCATCCGATCATGTCTGATTTCCGTATCCTCGTGATTAGAGTTGCAATGGCGTCGCGAGCGCCTTGGTCTTGAGGCAAAAATAAAAACGGCAGCTCGCGCAGTCCTTACGACGCGAAGTCACAAGATGAGTGCCTTGGCCGATCGCGCAACAATAAATATATTTGAATAGACCCCAACTTCCACATGGCAAGACAGCAGTGCACGCACCGACACCACGCGCAAATTCAGAAAGATAACTTTCATGTATTTTTCTTCTGGACTCCTATCCATTTGAAGTAGAAGTGAGGAAGGGGGGAATGACGTCGACAGACATGCACTGTTCTCACGCAGAAGTTTGGACTCAAAGTTCAGTCGATGATGCATCCGATAACGGAGCTAACCGGGATCAAAGCACAGCAGTGGCAAGTGCGCAGAAAGGCGAATAGCTGCCCTGAGGAGATTCGTCACAAGAGCCTGGTAGTGGTGGACAGCGCAGAAATAGTGTTGCACAAATTGAATACGAATGTAAACTGGCCATGCAGGCGCTACCAATCTCCTGAACATCCCACAAAGTACTGCCGAGTGTCGGAGGCAGAGCTGGAAACAGAGGCAGCGAAGTACAAGATCCAGCGCAACGGGAAGTTACCGTCCACGCTTGGGCAAAGTAGCCGGGTCTACGCAGCCGGGAATCATCCCAAAACTATGGCAGACTTAGAGGCATTTTTGAGAAAAGAGGGAGACAATCAGCGGACAAAGGCACCGAGCAAACGGATGACAGTGGGCAGCTCATCGAAACCGGAAAATGCAACGAAGAGCAACAGCACCGCGGACATGATCGGGAAACTCTCACTGCCACCGGAGTGGGGTCAGTCAGTCAACTCCGCCTCGGGGGCCCCAAAAGAAGACAGCAAGGCTAGTCACGACGCATCGGCGACAAGTATGGGAAAGGATATGGTCTCCACGGAAGAGACCATGCAGAATATATTGGAACAACATGCAAAGGTAGCCACAGGAGTGACACCCACCCAGTGCGTCGATACGAAGACGGCTGAGACCGCCGAAGAAAAAGAAGCAACGAGAGCGAAGCAAGTGCAGCCCGACACTACCAACGAGAGCACCAACACAAATTTCGTGGAGGAAGAGCAACCAGAGGTCAATCAGCCAGAGGACAGCCCAGGTTGGGGGCTCCACGAGCTCTATGAGGAGCACAAGACCGAGGGCGATTCGCCTGGCGGGCGTGGAAATGGAAGCAGCAGGATTCGATGGTCAGCGAAGCAGCGAATATGCAGAAGCGGTATCGGCGGCCAAGAAGAATCAAACACAACAACGAGCGGGCCGGGAGGAAGGGGGCAGAGGCAGATCTCCCACGGTCAGAAGCAGAAGGATGGACAAGACCAAGAAAGACCTGCAAGCAGACATTGAGAAGAGCAGCCAGGATGCATCACATCGAATGAGCACGAGGGGGCGCAAGGGATCGCTTTCTCCGAAGCGCAAAGCTGCAGCTCACTGGACGGCGGATCACACCCACGATATGCTGGAGGAACTAATTGGGACTGCTCAAATACCAAGGCAGCACAGAACAGCAAGGTCGCTGTCGCCCAAACGGCGGACAACAGAGGCAACCAGACGTGGGGAAAAGATGACAATGCAGAAGTTTATGACGGACATCACCGGTACTGACGAAATCAAGCAAGCAGACTGCATCGCGAAGGAGCAAGAGGCGAGACCGACGATACCAAAGAGGCAAGACCAGCAAGTCCGGGGTAGCGAGGCAGAGCGGACAGACAGGGAAGCCAACGAGGAGCGAAGCAACAGCGACCAAGAAGACCAGGATTGCCGAGTAACCCATGTCTCCCCACCTACCGACAGAGGAGCACCACTAGACGACTGGCTGGGCATTTTAGGGGGTAAGGTGGTAGATGTGGCGGCGAACGGGCAATGTGGGTGGATCGCACTCTATGCGGCACTGTACAACATTGAAGAAGGGTTGGTGGAAGTCACGAAAGCGGTAGCCGATAGCGCCAACCTACTCAAGAAAAGAGTCATCAACTCAATGATTGCCATCATTGTAGACGAAATCAAGAGCCACTCGCACGAACTACAAAGTGAGTTACGAGCAAGTGGCTGTCATGCAGTGGTGAATGGAGGATTTGACGAGCAGATGTGTGCGTTGGTGAACCATCTTGTGGCCCAAAGGGACAAGCCGGTAAAGGCTAAAGTACCGCAACATTATTGGGTCCGGCCAGCCCATATCAAGGCAATGGCACAATTTGCAAGAGAATCTCTCTATGTGCTAGACGTCCAAGAGGATGATCAGGACAGAGTCCAGGTCTATGCCTACCATGACATCAGAGATGCGCAAGATAAAGACATCGAAGTTGGTACGGTTTGCCCAATGTCGACGGAACAAGCCATGGCATTACTACGGGACCTAACAGCAGCCGGAATTACACCCCCAGAAATGGTACTCAGGTGGCGGGGAGGCGGCAATCACTTCCAGGCAGTGCATTACCCATCAGCCTCACACGATCATTATGCCGAAAACATCGCTAAGCTGGCGGAGGCGCGGAATGAGATACTGATGGAGCAGACCATATCGAGTACGATGAGGAGAAGACGGCAAAAAAGGCTACCCAGGTGCTCAAGGCAGTGAGGAAAGTAGCCAAAGCAGCAATTCAAACTGCAGAGAGCGTTCAGGGAGAGTATAGACATGAATTCGAAAGGGGAACGGGCAACCGGAAGTCGATTGGGACCGAAGTAAGAGAGCTCATCGCCACATGTGACGAGCCGTCGCAGCAAGCAGAAATACGGAGTCTACAGGTGCTGCCTGGTCAACAGATCGTCAAGGAAAGTACACCGAGCTCAAGGGAAGTCGCCAGCACTGCAATAGAGGTGAGAAACTCCGAAAGCACCAGTCTCATCGTCGTGACAGGAGATCACGACGATGAGACTGGTGGGAGTAGCACGGCGCTCCCCGAAATTTCGACCAAGATCATGGAAAAGGTACCGGTGGGAATGAAAAAAGGGATGGCAGAGGCCCCGTGCCAGAGTGCCCAAGCGCAGGGGAGGGTGGATTCTCAATAGAATGAGTAATCCGCCGCAACTGAATGCCGAAGAGGGCGAGAACGGCAGGCAAGCCACGCCAAGGAGGGGTCAGAGCTCGCTGCTGGACCATTTCACAGTACAGTCCCCGGAGGAGAGTACGAGAGCACGCAAGAATGCTTTCAGGAGACTGGGACGCCCATTAAAACGAAACAAGAAACAGGCTTTACACACTGATGCAAGATGTAAATCAAATCAACACATGCAAGACCGAACATTCGGTTTAACGACGCTTAATGTGCGGGGGCTGGCCTCACACATGAAAAATTAAGGACGGAAACTGCAAGGACTTAAGGAGCAACACCAGCGCGGGAATAGGGATGTGATTTTCATACAAGAAACACACTTACACCCGGAGGAACATGAGGCGGCTGCGAACCAACACGTTGCTCTGTGGGGGTTTAACTACACAACTGCACACAGCTTCTCTTTCTGGGCGTCGGGGCAAGACAGGAGAGCTGGGGTAGCAATCCTCGTGAACCCTTACGGGGCTGTTAAGAATATGCAACCATGGAAGGAGGAATTATGGTCGGAGCATCTGATTATGACCACATGTGAGCTGGCAGGGGAAAAGCTGCTGTTTATCAACGTATATGATCCGGTTCATGGAGCAGTCAGGGTACAATTCTTCACGTAAATGCTACTCATGGATTTACCAGACGAGATAGAGGTTATCTGTGGAGGAGATTTCAACTGTGTTACCAGAAATGGACTGGATAGAATTGGAGGAACTCAAAAGAGTGAACTCGGAGCTAATGATCTGCAAACTTTCATGACGAAACACAAGATGTGGGATGCAGGTTACTACAACATGCCGAGAGTGAACGGCAGCAGAGCACGGATGAATTACGCGGAAGCCAGGCATACACACTTCCACACAGCTGCGAGTGGACGGACAGGATCATCGCGATTAGATAGATTCTACGTCAGCACGATGACCAAAGGCATGGTGAGGGGTACGGAGACGGAGGAAGCTTTATGCAAATCAGATCACAGGGCGGTACTGCTCGAACTCCATTCGCCTAAAGGAGTAATTAGGGTCAAGCGCCGGCCGAAACTGTGCCCTGCTCCAAGCTACGTGCAAGCAGCAACAAGCAGCCTAGTGAAACAAAAACTCAAAGACCTGGGGAAAAAATTAGAAGACAACCCAAACGAGAGCTCCATACAGAAATGGGAAACATTCAAACAGGAGATGCAGACTCTCAAACAAGCTGCAAGGAAGCGGATGACCTCGGGCTTTCGACAGCGGATCCTGAGAATAAAAAGATTGTTAGCCAAGCCGGACTCAGGACATCATACAGCGGGAAGCTCAAGGACTGAATTGGTTGCAGCGCTTACACAGGCTCAGGAAGCAAGGAGGGTTCTAAAGCGAAGAGTCTTGGTTACCAACCACGCATGGAGCTCTAAGGCGTCGACTCGCCGGTTCTTTCGCCGAGTATGCAACAAATTTGCTGATAACACAATACCTACCCTGGTGCCACGAAATGCAGACAGCACCAGAGATATGCATGACAAAGCGAATATCCTCGCGGATAGTTGGGCTGATATTTTTACTGGGAAGGCCAAGTCTCCTGAAAGTGTACACCACTTTATCGGCAGATACAGCAACCGGTGGCAAAAAGTGAACTTAGAGGAACTAGACGACGAGATCACGGAGGCCGAAGTTGCAGCGGCGACATCCAGGTGCAAGCCGAGCAAGGCGTGTGGCCCCGATCAGCTCGGCAACGAATGGTACCGAGATCATGCCGCGCTACTAACCCCCACTCTTACTCGGTTATGCAATGACTGCCTAAATCATGGGCATACGCCGTCAAGCTTCCTGGAAGCTTTTATCTACAGCATTGGGAATGGAGGAGACTCATCGAATCCTTTGAATTACCGACCAATTGCTCTGCTCAATGCCGATTACAAAATATTCACTAGGATATTAGTATGGAGAGTGCGGAAATTTGTCGGCAAACTGGTGAGCCGCAGACAATGCGTGGTAGGACCATACACGAGGTCATAGATTTACTAGAAGCAGCGAAGACAATTTGTCGTGAAAATGGAGAGCTAAGTGAGGCGCAAGTGCTTTTACTGGACTTTGCAAAGGCATACGATTCACTGGATAGAGAATTCCTCTTGGCAATGCTGAAAGCAAAAGGCTTTCCGCCTAAGCGGTGCAGAATAGTAAGGGCTACCCATACTAACACGACGGTGCAGTTTATGGCTAACGGCCACCTGTCGGACAAATTGTTGGTCACCAGCGGAATTCGGTAAGGTTGCCCCCTCGCCCCATTGCTCTTTATCATAGCAGTCGATCTGTTATACGACGTGATTGAACACGCAGAGGGATTAGAGGGGATTCAGCTAGGAGGTGCTTTGGAGACGAAACCACTTAAAGTCTCGGGATTTGCTGACGACACTGCCATCTACAAAACGCACCCAAGACTGCAAAAGATCGTAAAAGCGAAGGTGAACCAATTTTCTGCAGTCTCGGGGTTGAAACTGAACGTGCAGAAATCTGCAGCCATCAACTTAGGGGGTGATGAAAACAGGGAGTACGAGGAGGAGGACGAAATGACAACAGACAACAGACAACGAGATCACGAAGACACAGGAAGACGGCGAAAGTGAGACAATTATTGAGCCCACAGATACTGTAAGATATTTTGGTCACATCGCAAGCTCGGGTGACACTACGACAGAAGCTTGGGAGAAGGCATTCTCAGCACTGAGTGTTAGGTTGGTCCTAGCAGAGGCCAAGACGAACTCGGTCCAGCAACGAGCAGCCATAGCGAATGCCATCATCATACCAAAGATGATGTATGTCGCTAGGCACGCGTGGCCTACGGAGGATATGATAAAGCGGGCGGACCTGAGCATACGGAACTATGTCTGGAAATCCAAATTCATGGTTCCAGACCGCCCACCGGCTGGGCGGATTCTGGCCAATGTAGCCAAACTCAATCCGCGTCACGGGGGCATCGGGATACCGGACATCCAAGTGGAACTCATGGCGCTTAGCGCGACCATGGTGGGGGACTGGGCCCTTGTGCAAAATACACAATTGCAACTAATTGGAGATATACTACAGGTTCGGGACACCGGCACAGCTAAGTGGCTGGTACCGATGCACGGAACACCGAAACAAGGACCGCAGGGAACTATTTGGGAAACTGGCAGACCTTGGGCGGAGCTTCACTGGCACACAGCACAAGGGCATGTGGCGGAAAATGGTGATGAAATCAGGAAAATTAGAGCAGCGTTGCGGCACAGCAAAGGTGTCACCACGCGATGGTCCAGCGAGGGACTGCAGATACATTGCACCGGAGAAGCGCGACAGTTACTAGTCAACAAAAGAACCAAACGACACGCGGACCGAGGGGAGTGTCGTATTGAAGCCATCGCAGAGATTCCACTGACCCAGCTGTGGCTAGGCACCTCCCAGGGCGACGACTGCGGCTGGAAAGCATACAAAAAGCTGGTAAAGTCAGTCAAAAGTCTCAGAGAAAAATATATACTTACAATGGCACAAGCAGACGGATGCGGCGTGTTTCTCAACCCACAGCAGCATAGCCTGCCGATGGAGAGTGGTCTCGCGCATATGTTTCGAGAGGTGGGCATAAATCTGCTGGCGAACTTCCCAGAGATAATTTTCAACAAAACACAACCAAATTTGCTGCAACTACGACACAAATTGGAAGACCCTCATCATGTGTTCCGGCTCACACAAGAAGACGGAATTGGATGGGGTCCCTCGTGGGGACCTCAACCCACGAGAATTGAATGGAATCGTGAGCACGACACGGTAGAGCAAGCAGTAGCCAGCTTCTTGAATGTAGGCGCTGCTAGTGTCTGGGCGGTCCCTCATCCGCGAGTCACCTGGTGCTTACCGCTCTGGGCAGGGAAACGGAGATGGACGCAGTCGAGAAAACAGTACAAGAGGCTGATGACCAAAATACAGTATGAGGCAGCAGCGGAGGTACTCAAACGCTCGCAAGGCAAGTTGGCCACGGAACACGGAGGTATTGCGAGGGCACTAGAGAGCTTGTCCTGGACACAAATACAACGTATGGAGGGGGTGTCGCCCTACCACACCCAGAACATTATCAAGCTAAAGCATAATAGGCTTAGATTGTGGGCGGGGGCGGAACAGGGTTACCGTTGTACGGCGGAGGAGTGCAAGTATGATGGCGCAGGCAGCACAGTGCACCTTGCTTGCGAATGCGGAGAGGCAGCCCAACTCTGGAACATCCTAGTGAAGGGGTGGGGGCTGGGAGAAGGAAGGGTAGAAACGGCAGAACAAGTTAGAGAACAAGTGATACCAGACATTTTTGGCTTCAGTATGAGGACCCTACCCAGGTGGTTGACAGAATGCGGGAGACAAACACTATTTGAGCCTTGGGAACAGGGACGTCGCCCAGGAACTATGGCAACTCGGAATAGCAGTCGTGCTGACCTACATCTGGCGAAGGAACGTAGAGAGGATCCACCCCGATGGACGAGTACAGCAGACGATGCTTGAAGCATTTGGAGGAGCTAAGAGCTACATTACGGAGGCGTATGGGCGCTACAGAATGGGCCTTTTTCCGCTGACAGCGCGATCGGAAGCAAGATTGCGAGTGGCGGAGCAGGTGATAGCATGTTGGAAACAAGGACTCAGTGATGAGCACTCAGGCACAGACAGGATGCGGGTAGATCTTAAATGCAGAGTGGGCTTCTTTGACGGGGTTCGAGAGGGAATCCCGGACCGGGAGGTGCGGGGAGTGTCTTTATCGAAGTAGGTGAGACGGTAGATACGGCAAGACCGGTGTGGGCGGCAACCACAGCACTTGGAAAGAAGTCAACGACAAATAACGAGGCCGAGTTTATCGGGTTGCACAGACTGCTCTCGCATGCAGTGGAGGAGAACTTGGTTCGAATATGGGTAGTCGGGGACAGCGCAATGATCCTACGGATGATGAGGACAAGGACGCAGCCGAATTCGGAGAAAATGCGGCACTGGTACCGTATTTGTGCTAGGCTGGCAGACATATGCAGAGTAAAAGGATGGTCACACCACTACCGCCGCACATAACAAAATGGCGGACTGGTTAGCAAACGTGGCAATGGACTCAAGACGCAGCGAGATGGTAGCAAGGGAGATGGGCGGCACAGAGCAAGCGCTGTATCGAGGATTGGATGACAGAGTACACGGAGATACACAACAATGGCTCGGAGACGGAGCACGATGAAACATGACCCAGCAAGAGTAGCAGAACGGGAGTCATGGATGCCAGAAGGGCATGATGAAACTGGTCAAGATGTAAATACTGGACCGGAATGGTTATTAGAGTTCAGCTCTACAAGTAGAGTAAGTAACACAATACACCTCAAACACCAACAAAAAACTTTCATGTATTTTTCACGGCTCAATTCATCGTCACCGATGCCATAATGCCAATGAGTCATCAGCAGATGCTATTTTTCTTACTGTCCCAAATAATTTGGTGAGACGGCGTCAAACAAAAAAATACTTATAAACCTAAGTACGAATCGCGATTTAGGCATACTACTTGAAAGACGTGTGTCTTGCGCTCATTTTGAGCTATTGGTTGCGAAGAAATGTTGAGTTCCCGAGAAGTTGTGTTCATCTGGAAAAAAATATCCACTTTCATGGGATCAAAATCTCGAGATGTGTTTGAGTGCTGAGGCTGCAATATTTTCTCAATTTTAACATGTTGTATATTTTCGAAATCCTCCCCGTGTAAAGCAATCGAATGAGAGTGTTTTCCGCTGTATATGATTAATTTTGCGTTTGAAATTTTTGATGTCCGGTTATGTCCGAAAATTGATTGGTCAACTTCAAACGCGATTATCTCGATAACTCTCAATGGCGCGTTAGTAACATTTTGTTAGCCGTCTGCCGCAGTCTCTTAAATTTTAATGAGAAGATTCGAGTCAGCCACACGGCGGAGACCCTATCCAAGATATGAAAAAGCGTTGCATCTACTAACGTGAAAAACCTCACTTGAATTAATGGTTCCCACGTTTTGCTCTACGTCGAGCTCTAGCACTTTCAGCACGGTGCCATTCAGCATGAGCAGCAAACGCACCGCGTCTGTTGAATCGTTCTGTGCATCCATGCACTGGGCAAGTCGAATCAACTTCTTCTTCCGATGACCATCCGGATTCCGGGTCCAACACATCGTCCAAATCTCCGCAATTAAGAGTGAAGCTAGGAAGAACGGTACCACCATCAAGATCTCTCCACGCGCTATCGCCAACGCGTCGAACAAGACGACCTCCTTGGGCGTATCGCTTGTATTCGTACATGATTTTGTTCTTTGGACCAATGAGCCATCCCAATTGCACACCGTGAGGAAAGTACTCGTGCTGCATCTTGTGATCGAGAGCATCAAACTTGGAATGTGGACCAGTGAGAGTGTCGATTTCCACCACGAACGTCGGAGCAAAAGGTTCTCCACCACGAGTCCATCGTTGAGCTTCGGTCAGCTGCCTTGCATCAGCTCGAGGCACATACGCCACATCGGGGACCCGGAGCGTTGTGCCATCCAGCACGTAGTCACCCGCATCTGTCACTCTTCCACCATGGCCACTCCACGCCCATTGCAGCAGCGCATGGCAGATGAATGGTGCGATTTCGCCGCGCCCTAACACCACCATCCGAAATGGAATAAATCGGCCTTCGTCGACGAAGAAACCAGGCTGCTCGCCAAGTGTTGGATGGACCAACGGACCGTGCTTCTGCACGTGCTGGTTTAGCTGCTCGAGGGACACACCAGCGTAGTCATTTACACGGCACAGAGTCTTCTTCGACACTAGGTCACGCACCAGTCGCGCAAGCACGTCTTCGTGGCCTTTCTTCTTGCCCTTTGCTGCGGACATGGTTGCCGATGTTGTTTTTTCTCGCACTGGCAGAAGCAAACAAGAAAGACCTTGCCCAGTGTGGTGCGAATCAATTGACTTCAAATTGAATCTGGGACCGGTACATGGTGTACATGTATTGCGGATTCCACTCAAAATTTGGCTGGCCAATTGATTGAATCGATCGGCCCCCAATCGCCCCGCGTAAAGTACACTCTGGAGTATACAAGTTCAACTAAGTACGAGTGAAGCCATGAAATCGCCTGCCGGCGATTCAACTAATGACTTGGGGATTGTATGTGGACGATTCAGCGAACCGATCGGAATTTCTAAATTTAGCCGGAATTCACAATACTTGTCTGTGCCAATGACCCCACCGAGCTTAACAGCAAAAAAGGACCAAAGGGACTTGAAGTTTGTATAGCCGATATCAGACTTGATGGAATTGGAGCGTGTCGCTTATAACAAATACAATGATAGTATCGGAGGCCTTCAGAGTAGAAGCCCATACTGAGATCAAGTTATTTCAGGGGTTTTGTCCTAGAGGTTAGGACAAAACTCAACATGGATATGTTATTAGTGACACTTTTCAAGCTGTGTTTTCAACTTGAAGGACAGTGGAGGACACAATGGCAGACATACCCCCTTATAGATCTAATCTAGGGGTTACTGTCCATAATAATTAGCTCGTGTATCTCCTAGAACTCTTGGCTACGTAAGCCTCTAACTTTTGGTCCTTTTATTTGTCCTAGATTTCTGAGCTGTTGGGGTTAACGATCATAACGTTTCTACTGAAAGGCAGTGCCTAACGGATACCAGAAACTTGCACGAGTTCACTCACTTCTCCTAGATCTGGGATGGTCGCCGCGATCCTCTTGTTGCTGACACAAATTCTTGACCGTGGGCGTTAGTCACCTCTGCGTGCCGCAAGAATGCACCCAGTGCTCCTAAATACCCCTCGTGCTTGCAAAAGCGGGCCTCCATCGCCCCGTTCGACCAAAAATTGATTGCGTACGCGAGTGTCCGTGATGAAATCTTGTTGTGTCGAAGAAAGTTGCCAACGAAGAAAATGTTCTTGGTCTTGTACAAGGTCGCATTCAGGAAAGCGACCTGGCCAATGTTTTGAGTGATCATCACCAGCAGAGATCGGGCTAGATCCGCTTCACTTACGCTTTCGCGGGACGTCGAGATCATTTTGCCGAAGCTGCTAGCAACGGTGGATGCCGGCAGCTTAAACTTGTCGTATGCTCCGCCGTAGATATCCCCCACGCTCATATCAACCGTTTGGTTAGTGCCATGGACACACAAATCCAACGCCTCATCGTACGATTCGCAGTGAGTCATCAGGCGACAAAGTCCCCAGTAGGTACCGCCGCCAATGCTGCTACCGCTCACACGTTCATAATCTCCGGGACCCTTCACATACAGCACACTAACTCCAGAGCCAATACTGACAAGCTGTGTAGTGACGAGTTAGACTAGTTGGAAGCACGCAATTTGGCGAATCTCAATGATACACGAGGCGTACCAGATACGGGTACACGTCTTCGTTCACATCAGTTTGGATGATCTTCACCCGCGACGCTGCGAGCGAGTTGAAATCTACAACCTACACCGCAGCAAGCAAGAAAAACTCAGTTTTTTGTCTCCTCACACAACCAACACCTTTCATCTCCGTATGTACCTCAAAGGTATACACTTCATCGGACAGCGTCGTGAGCAGCAGATGCAGTCCCAAAATCGTGCACTCAATCTCGTCGTACTTCTCCAGCTCAATGCCCGCCATCTCGTTGAAAGCACGTCCGTACTGCACACAACAACGTCAGCAACCCGCCCACCTCTCCACCAGCAAATTGCAATTCGAACCTTGTGGGCGCCTCCGCCCGTGCATGGCAAGATCCGCAGCGACTGGTTGATCCCGTTGCTCGCAATAAACTCGATCGCCTCGCGCGTCTTGTTGCTCTCGAATCGCACGAAGTGGAAGACCTGCAGGCCATACAGCAGCGTGAGTGAGTCCACGCAGCAACCCACCACAGCAGCTGCAACATCCGCACCCCATTGAGCGTCTTGGAGTGGATTCTCAGCCGCACGTCCTGCACGCCCGTGCTGCCGAACGACTGATTCTCGCGCAAGAACTTGTTCATCTCTCCGGCCGCCACGTCCAGCGACGCAGAGCGCGGCCGTTTGCGTGTGTCATTATTGACCGCATCGCGACGCTCGAAGTACACGATCTTGCCCAGCGTCCCCCCTACAGACACAGAGACACACACAGACAGATCAGAAGGCGCGATGGATTTTTCTCCTCCTCCTCCTCCCCCGTACGCACCGATGTCCAAACCGAATGACGCGCCCAGGTCCGACCTGCATCAAGCAAGCAGCACGTGGGTTAGAGGGCGGGGCCCTGTCTACTGTCTACTGTGAGTTGTTTGGGGTGGATTGAGGCTGGTGGCGCACGATTTGGAGAGCTTCTTGTAGGTGAGACGCTGCCGCCACACGCGCTGGCGGTGGCGCTTGCGCTCCAGGCAGAAGAGCGCCACGGTGGACGAGAAGAGCAGGAAGCCGCCCGCCAGCAGCGCGCCGGCGCTGGAGCTGGAGCTGGAGCTGGAGGGCGCCGCCATGGGGGCTGATTGAACTTGGCAGACCACTCTTGTCGACGTACGCGACCGGTGATTGGGCGAAAAGGGAGATCTCTTATCAAATGATGGGCCCGACAGCAATATGACCCACTATTAAATTTAAAGTAATGCCTACCCATACATGTGAGCATACATAGGCATCGACTGCACCAAGTGTTGAGCGTACTCCATTCTTCTCTCCGCCAAGAACTCGGGTTCCAGCACGTCAGCCATCAGCTCGTACCGTTCCATCATCTCATCGGCACCATCACGTGGCATCGGCAAAAAGTCATCGACCTTGAGCTTATTTAGCGGAGGGGCAATGAATGGAACTCGAAATGGAACCAAACTCTCTCTTTCTGACACCGCTGCCACAATGAAGTCAATCGCGTTTTTTGGGTAGTTCAGCGTTGCTTGTGCCACAACGCGCTCTTCGTTGAACCAGGAAAAATGCCAGTGGTCGTTCAGATCCGTCAACAAACTCACTGGATAGCAATGCAGAGGTGCCTTGAGACTGCAGCTTGCAAGTTGGCCGAGAGCTTGAGGAAAATGGGCGGATTCAACTTTCTTCTTGAGCTTGATCACCAACCTGATCCCAGCCAACTTGTTCAGTGGATTCTTCGCTCTTCGATTCACCAATAACACATCCGCAGTGCCATTTATTCGGAACGGAAGTCTTGGATCCACAATTGAAAGCAGTGACTCGTCGTGGGCGATATCTACTAATTGAAAATCCCCCCGGTCGAGCAGTGTCTTCAAATACAGTCGCAAATACGCCATACAGCCAGCTCGCTGACTCACTTCGCGCTTGGCGACATTCGAGATCCACTGGTATCCCACAATAGAAGTATCGACGGGTTCCGTCAAAATCGGGGAAGTCTTCGCGTAGTCGCATCTTCTTCATAATCCGCTCTCCTTGCTCGGAATTTAGATCCGATAGCGAGTGAACCGACTGCTTCTCTTCTCTTTCGTTTAACACTTTGGACACGGACAATTCAATCAGTTCTTTCATGTCTTGAGATCCGCTCACAACACCAGCCGCAGCTTTTGGCAGTTCCACCAAGACTTGAATCTCTTGTTCACCGGGCTTGAAATCAGGCCCAAACAATTCCCCCTTGTCGAGCTTCCACGACGGGCGCATTTCCTCGTACTTCTCGTCGATCCCCCCTACCAAGAAACTCTTGACATTCTTGTCGTCCTTGAGCCACTTGTCATTCTCGCCTTCCTTCTTTCGCACCAAGTACAGCATCAAAGTTGCTGGATACACCTCAACACGATTGCTCACGACTTTGTATCTGGCAGCAATAGCCTCCTGCAGCGCCTCCACGTCATCACTGAGCTCAATTTTGACGGAGAACACTCTCCCTTCGCCGTACACACCACAATGCAGCTTGACCATGTTTCTTCTCTCCAGAAACTTCAAGACTGGAAACTTCGCCTTCTTGCTCGCACAATTCATTTTCTCATTTCATAATATTATTATCACCCTCTATAAAAAAGTTATTTTCAAAAAGAGCATACCTACCTACGAACCTACTGTAGTACAGTGTCGTTCGAATCGTTGAAGTGGCCAGACCAGTCTCGAGTCTCGATTACCAGTACAGTATTACGGTAGCTGACGCTGTCGGTCATTAGCTACAGTAGCGATGGTGGAGGGCCTCTGTGATCTTTTGTTCCAGTGGCTATAGTACATGCAGCTATCGACAGAAAGGTTCATACGATATGAACCATATCGTTCAGTTATCTGTCAGGATTCTGGAGGATTCAAACGACCACGAAGCCAACACCGGCGCCGGTTCCCGTCAGCCGGTTTTTGAGCCGAGGCGGGGCAGCCATCTGACGTCCAAGTCGAGTCACACGGCGGCAGCACCGCGCCCCGATCCGATCTGCGCCTCGTGCAGATTGAACCCATGAAGAGCGTCGACTCGTCGTGGACAGCTCAGGTGAATGAATCACCGCGACCAACCAGCAAAATCCTGCCATTATCGACGCGAGTTCCTGCGGCGCGATAATAATCCAGCCCTGGCGTCTCAAAAAAGCAAGATGTTTCCCGATTTTTTATTTTACCAGCTGGTTTTTAGAACCTTACTCGACCTGCAATATCACATCCCCGTCACAATCGTTCTAATCGGCTTCTGCAGGTAGATGCAATCACTGTTCAGACCGACCTGTGATCCGCAGGTGTAGGTAGCAAAAAAAGAATCAATCACGCGACGCTACGACGGGCGTGTCAATCAGGCTTGGTGCAGTAAAGTAACAGCCGAAAGCAGGGATTGACAGTACATGTAGTTTGTTTTGGATTACTATCCATTAATAGCGCTATTAAAATGATGCCGCAAACTACTATAGTAATTATTAGTTTGGGACGGAGCGAAACTAATATTACTATAGTAGCTAGTAGATCAGATCGGAGACCACATATTAATAGTGACTACTAACGTTAGTGCGTGCCTGAAGAAATCCAGGGGCGTATGGCAATCTGCAAGGGATGGGCAGTCTGGTTCGACCGCTTTCTAGCTTACTTCGACGCGTTTGAAGCATTTTCTGGTTTGATAGAATGGCAGGGCGTGGGTCTTGACAACGTTCGCAAGAGCGAAATCGTCGCACGAGCAAGAAGCTTGCCTCAGAGGACTGTTTCGGAGGCCAGACCCCGAACATTCTCATTCTTCAAGTTTCCGGCTAACCCAGAAGCCCCCAACCGCAACGACCAAGAACTCACACTTCTCTGAGTCAGAGTCTGACGTCCTCATGAAGTGCGCAAATCCCGACTCCTCCGACGCCGAGCTAACGTCGACCGACCCTTGTGTCGTCTACAAGTGACCCGTCGCACTGCATCAATTAGGGAAGGATGGGATGACCAAGGATGACTTGACTCGATTTCTACCGGTTCACCGCAATGGAGTTGTTTTCTGGCGCGTGGAGGCAGTTTGCGAGGAAGCGAACATCCTCCACTCGTTTCGCGATATCGGCCGAGTACAATTTCCTTCTATCGCGGCTATGACACGCGTTTGGTTGGGGCGGAGTCCATCCAACGCGTTCCAAGAGCGTGTCTTCTCTCCGGGATGATTCGTGATAAGTAACCTTCGGACGAGAACGGACAACCAGCGCGCAGAAATGCAGGTGCGCAAGCATAACTGAGCGGAGGTCCGTCGTATGGAGCGCGAGAGGGTCATGGATCAGGTAGTCGACCACCGAAACTACTAGAAAATACTATCCTCTACTATATTAATACTACTATAGTAGCGGAGATCTCTGAATTAATACTAATATTACTGTAGTAGTTTACTCACCTCTGCTCGGGTATTAATATAGTAATTCAGACGAAAATCAAACTACTGTCAATCCCTGGCCGTAAGACTTCGGTGCCGTGCCGACCGCAGCTTCGGTGTCATTCCGCCATCAGCCGTCAGCACCGAAAGCCTCATGATGCCCAGCAAGTCGCAGCGCCGCGTCGTGCGCCGCCCACTACAGTTTGCATCACCCGCCAAGGAGCAGCAGTACCGCGCAGAGATGGACCACGTGCAGCGCTTCATCTGCGCGCAGGTCGGCGGGCTCGATGAGGCCGCCAGCCTGCTGCTCGGCGTGCACGACAGTCGCTCGCGCAGCCAATACGAGGAGATCCAGGACTTCCTCGAGCGCAAGCACCAGCTCGAGCAGCAGCAGCAGCAACAGCCAGCTGAGCGCGTGCTCATCCGCAGCCTCGACGAGTACTTGAACGAGCTGGACCCGAGCCTGTTCGTCGAGTGCGCCGCACCCGTGACCCCCAAGCACCTCGCGGTGGCCAACCTGCCGGCGCACAGCAGCTACATCCGTCGGAAACAGGAGGAGGCCAGACTGGCTCGCCTTGAGCACTGCTCGGTGCCCGCCATCTCGTGCGGCGGACCCCTCAAGCGCCAGCGGGTCATGTGAGACCGACAGATAGACGCGGGCGCTTCCAGGCGCAGCGGGTGATTACGGACACCTGCTGCCTGAGGAGCGCTCGGTATGATAGCCAACAACTAAGTAATTTATCGCCTTTGGGGCCTCCCGTCCTGCCGTAATCGCTCCCACTTCCCCTTCCTTTTGCGACGGTGATTGCAAGTGATGCACACATGCACGCAAAGTATCCAGCGGTGTTGAGATCTACAAGTCGGCGGAGTGTTGGCCTTCCCGACTGGAACTGGAAGTCACCACGCAGCGTTTAGTCACTGCTGTCGTGGGCACTGCCAGTGACAACGCATGGAGGGCTGTATCGTACTCCAAGGACGGATCGCCTGCATGCACATGTTTTCAGCTACAACTCAAGCCGAGAGCTTGCTGGAGAAATCTTCCCCTCTCGGTCTCGATTTGCAAGGCGATGCTCTGCTTTGTACTTTGCTTCCCAGCCTGGGAAATTCCCAGTGGGAATGCTTTCGGGTACTTCGCATGTATCTACCGGTACAGACGTGAGTGTGATGCGCTTGAGGCGCTGCCAAGTATTCACCTGTTGCTGGAGGAATTAATCGATCAAGTAGATGGAGGCCTACCTGTGAAACTGTAAGTTGATGGATGAATCTAATTGCAATGCAGTACGCCGAGTTCACTCTGACCTACTTCAGGACGTGCCGATGCCAGCTGGCACGTCACGCGAACCACGCCATATATGCACGCGACAATCAGATAACGCACAGAGCTTGGGACCAGGTTGAAGACACTAAACAATTGTATGCTGCACAGTAGAAGGCATACTGTAGCGCACTGCGAGCTGACCAGAGTTCATTTCACCTTCAAGCACTTGGATTCTCAAGCAAGTAAGGTAGTCGCAAGACACTCACTCACCCTCGTTGCATATCCGGATACAGACAGGCACTATCAACAAATAATATTTAATATGCACCTTGCAACGCTACCCTCATTGAATACAGACAAGCACTATCAAGTATCTTCGTTGCTAGAAGCACTGTATACAATACGGTAGATTCGACACCGTTCAGCAAATACTGTCCCCATCGCGCAGTAAGTGTAGCCATTCGTTGGGGTCAAGATTCGGATGATAACCTTCCTTGTGAACACTGCTTGTCCAGTGACGTGATTCCAGTCTCATGACACGGTAGTGATGGATCATTGCCATAAATTTTGTGATCGTTGCGGTTTGGCTACTTCACACGAGCTTCGTCCTGAACGCATTGTAGACATCAGCACTATAAAATTATTTAATTGCCGGAGCCGCCAAGTACCCGTAGGGTGCGGGGTTGATGCAGTGCTCACCCTGAGCGCAACCGGCGATAACCGCAAAAAATAAAAAATAAAAATAAAATTATTTAAACAACTCGAGTCTCCAAAGAGCCCAGTTAATAATAGCACCTTCGAGAAAAAACTGCGCACGTTCGTGTAGTTTTTCGTCCCCTCACGTGCTATTACTGTAACACATGTAGCGAGCTGCTCACTATCGCTTGTACAATTTGAGCATTACTGAGTACAGTAGTGTGCATAAATAAAGAAGACCCAAGTCATTTGATAATTCCAAGATAATGTGATTTTAAAAGTTTTTAAAAAACTCTGTTTACAAAACTGATTTTTAAATCAGTTTTAGGTCGAGATCCACCTTGGCCTTGATAATTTGATCATTTTGGCTTCGACCTTTAATTTGCTTGTATGCATCATGAGCTAATGCAGGTTTAACAAGTGTAAAATTTATAGCTTGAACCGACATCACTCTCGGGGGAAAATGCCAATTTCGCACGTACAGGCCCAAGAGGCCCCGACGAAAACATCTCCTGGGGAAACATTGCACTCAGCAGCAACTAGATCCTCCAGTTATCGTCACATTGTAGTTCTGAGTACCACAGTAGCGCTAATTTTGACCAATCCAATTAACTCAACCCTTCTAATAGAAGGGCATGGAAGTATGTCGTTTGATTGACTGATGCATGGGTTTCAACGAACTAGAACGTACGACCGCCACCATTGTTAACGTCTCGATTAGAGCTTTAATATATGTCTAATTCTTTTCGTATTCAGCCTATTGTCATGAATATCATTGTCGACCCTGCCCCGAAAAACGGCCATTTCCGGTTCACTTGAGTCAGAAATCCAGTGTTAAATGTGATTTTAAAAGTTTTTAAAAATGATTGTCATTTCATTTTAAATCAGTATGAAAATCGAGAATGTCATCCACTTTTGTCCATATAGGTTAGAAGGTTATAAAGTTTACAATATTCTTTATTGACGCACATTACTGTATTTATTTTGATAGTTATTATAAGGTTATGCCTAGATCAAATCCGCTTCTCAATGAGGAATTATCTGGATTTTAATCCAGAGTCCATCCACGGTTGCAACGAGGGCCACCCATCCACAAAACAAAAAGACGAAAGACCTGTAGGTTATGATAGCGGCTGACATCCCATGTTTCCTGCGAAAAATGATTCGGCCGCGCAACAATTTGGGCGTTCGCGCAACATTTGAGATTTTATCCGCATTCGACCAGCATGCAACGCCTTACCACCACCATTCTGCGGTCTTCCTTCTTACGTTTTCCATAGACAATCGATCACACGATTTTCACGTTGCAATTAACTAAATTGCTCCCAACTACGATTTTGCGTGCCATTATCTCATCAGGTTAAAGCTAAATTCAGAGCTATTAAAAACACAACAACTTCAATTGACATGCAGAGTTCTACCGGTAGTTCCCAAAACAACTTGTTGACCTCGGTTTCTTTTCATTGATGACATCTCGGCCCTCCAATTCTCGCCTTCGCTGTCCTTATCACTTAGAAAAGCTTAACTATTAATACCGTTGACAGCATTGTTGACCACAATCTGCATCTACCATCATGCTTCGTAATCAACATGGCTCTTGTCGATAACTTAGCTGCAACCGGAGCTTTTGAATCATTCAGTCTACTGTATTGCAAGCACGAAGTTATGTAAACCATCGAGCGTTTCGTCGCGCTAATGTGCTCTTCGACAATATCAACAACAGTACATTAACATGCCACAGCGCGAGCCTACGACAACTGGTATGCATTGTCCATTGTGAACTCGTCGAGCTTGAGTTTGTGATATCGCTCGTTTCATCCGACAGGGTAACACAACTACTGCAGTACTTTACGTTTAAATATTCGGACTTGACTTGAGGGTCTGTACGTAAGTACCAGAAGTTTTTTTTAAGTTTTAAATTAAGGCACGTGATGCTGTCCCCGACTGGATGTTACAGTAGGCTCTCTAATGTACCCGACTCGCATCTTTTATAAAACAGCCTATATGCGTCCGGATAAAAGGGGATTTTTAGTACACCCCTGAGTAGACCCCCAAAACCCTGGCCTGTGATGGGGATCGGCTCGCTACGCTCGCTCTGTTTTACCCTACCGCGCTTGCTTTGCGCACCGTTTATGCCCTCCGGACAGAAGTATACGAGGTGTATACTTCAGTCGGGGACAGCAGTCACTCTCTCAAATTAAAATCCCTTCTTGTACTCACGTAAAAGAGTCGCGATGATTTTTTTAGGTACGGAACCATGTGAAGATGGCCATGCGCTCGCTAACTTTTGTCTGACTTATCATCTCTTTGCAACTAACACAGGTTTTCGTAAGCGAGCAACCCACAAGACGACCTGGTGCCAACGCCGCACTGACTACCACGTCTTCAACCAGATCGACTACATCCTCTGCCAGCAAAACTGCCGACGCTTTTGTATGGATGCCCAGTCGTGGGGTGGAACCACAACGGCTTCGGACCACAAGTTAGTGACGGCGGACTTTGTTCTCACACAAGCACATAGACTTCGATTCCCGCGCCGCCCAGAAGCAGCTCAGAGTCTTCATATTGCACGAGACCGACTCACCTACGACGACGCCATCCAAGACAAGTACACCACAGCGCTCAAAGCCGCCATCCGCCCCACGAACGAAACCCCGGTCGCACAGCAATGGAACAGCCTCATGGACCTCATCCACGACACAGCAGAAGCCACCATCGGCGTCAACACAGCACCAACTAGGTCGAAGCGGTATGATGACCCTGTCCTCGCCGCTCTCTCCGAGCGGCAATGTGCGCTGCTGATCCGTATCTATCACGACCGCCAAGCATCCACGTGGACACTTCGACAAGAACGGAACGCCATCATGCATCAAATCCAGCTCCGGTGCCGAGACCTGGCAAACAGAGCTCTGGACGAGCAGATCAAGCTCATCGAGAGCCTCAGCCCCACAGCCCAAATGTTCGAAGCCGTCCGCGCGATAAACCGCACTCGAGTGCAACCCCTGCTACTCCACGACGCAACAGGTAAGTATATATTGCACGAACTCACAGCTAACAACCTAGTGCGCTCTCACTTCCAGGAACAGTTGTCTACCCCGACGAGACTCCCTATCCAACCTGACCTTGAGGCACGTGGCCTCGACAGCCCCATAACGGCCACCGAGTTAACGACTGCGCTCCGCCGACTCAACAATAGACGCGCGTCCGGTCCCGACGGCATCCCCGGCGAGCTTCTCAAGTATGGTGCGGAAGCTCTCGCTCCTCACCTGGCCGATCTCGTCAACAAAAGCTTCGAGCGGGGACAACCGCTCAACCTAGGCGAAGGTACCTTACTGTGTCTCCCCAAGCCCAACAAGCCGCGCGGCGAGTGCTCCAGCCTCCGCCCCATCGTTCTGCTCAACAGCATACGCAAAGCTGTTTCTATCCTAGTCCTGAACAGGATTTCGCCAGCAGTGGAGCGGTTTCTCTCGCCGCACCAGTGCGGCTTCCGCAAGTACCGCAGCACCGCTGATGCAGTCTGGACGCACCGGTGGCTCTGCGCACGCGTTCAACGTTATCAAGAGCGCATTAATGTTCTCGGTATCGACCTAACACGAGCGTTCGACACCATAGACCGCCACAAGCTACTCGACGTACTCCGAACATTCCTGTCCGACGATGATATCCGACTCGTTAGACTCCTACTCGCCAACACGACGCTGGCTCTCCGCTCAGGCCGCCGGACGCTGGACCCGTTCGTCAGCAACACCGGAACGCCCCAAGGCGACTCTCTCTCACCTGTTTTGTTTGTAGTTTATTTAGAGGCAGCACTTCGTGATTTAGCACGTGAACTAGACGTACCTCATGCGCTCCTAGAGCAAATGGTGGTGTATGCGGACGACGCTGACTTCATCTGCCGTGACCAAACCGCTATCCAAGTTATTCTCTCCAAGGCATCTGACATACTCGCGCGCTGGTCCCTCACAATGAACATCTTCAAGACGGAGATCACGGAACTCTGCCGCCACGTCAATCCTGGAGGCCACAACCGACTAACACGCGCGGCAGAAGAACAATGGCGCTCAACGCGGAAGCTCGGCTCGCTGCTCGGCGATTCTGAAGATCTTACACGACGCAAGGCCCTCGCCGCGGCAGCACTACGGCGCCTCTGGACGATCTGGCAACGCACGCACTACACTACGGACACAACTCGGATACGGCTATACAACTGCTATGTGCTCCCGGTGCTTCTCTACAACTGTGGCACCTGGGCTCTAACCACTTCGGAGCTCCGAGGCCTGGAAAGTTTCCACCGACGACAGCTTCGCAACGTCTTGGGTATTCGCTATCCTCGACACGTCTCGAACGCGACGCTGTACGAACTTTGTGGCGAGCGACCGCTTCGCCATCGCATCACGACCGTCCGTTGGGGTCTATTTGGACACATACTACGGCGCCCAGACATCCCAGCATATACACAGATGGCAGCTTACTACGCCCCCAGTGACGCGGGCAAATGGCGTGGCCGTCCCCGCACCACACTCCCTGTCATTCTCGACGCAGATCTCGTAACTAGTGGTCAAGGCTATCGACTGCGAGACGCGCAAGATCTTGAGGAGCTTCGCAACCTTGCTGGTGACAGAGGGAAATGGAGAATACTGCTGGCTGCAATTGCTGATTCGCTGCCGGCTGATGGAGACTCGACGTATGCGGGCACCACCCTATGCCGCCGACTAGCTAAGTTGAGCCTAGCGCAGGTATAATTTGGCTATGCGAACACGTACACCATTACATTACATTAACCATGTGAAGAGCCAACTCGGTACATGTATTTCGGATGAGTCAGAACCGCATTCTGGAACTTGCACATCTTGAAGCTGATCAGTGATCACTTTCGAGTTGTGTAAATTAAGTTGAGAGCGAGTACGGTACTATCCATTCACTGCATCTGTGGCTTAAAACAACCCTAGAGACGGGAGGCGAAGGACAAACTGGCCCTGTTTGAATAGGCATGCTGTTTCTCTAAATCAGCTTCCGACTCGCTGACTTTGCCGTTTCAGTTGCGGTGATTAACCCTTATTTCCGCGCTTCTTAGCAGCTTCAGTCGATTTGACACGATACGTCGAGGAAACACGAGTGGGTCTTTTTGTAAACTTGAAAACGCACTCATAATTGGGGTGGTGTAAGCCATGTCAAGATGTGCTG
Source organism: Phytophthora fragariae (assembly GCA_009729435.1). NCBI lineage: Eukaryota > Oomycota > Peronosporomycetes > Peronosporales > Peronosporaceae > Phytophthora > Phytophthora fragariae. Next base: position 656,918 of record QQOI01000033.1, read on the forward strand.
CAGAGTCTGTTCATTTTGGTGCCACATTGCTTGGCCATTATTGGGCTAACTGCTACCTCTGAAGTACTAAGTAAGGTTTTATCAGCACCGCGAATACGTGGCCTGACATTATTATTGTATTGTTCTATGATAAGCACGATACATGTACAGTAGTATTTTGGGGTTAAATTTTACTTTCTAAAACGTAAAAAAATGATCGAGGTTCGCAACATGTATCTCGAATAAGTATAATTTTACCCAAGCGTCTGCACAGAAGAAGGAAATGACCGAAGCGCGACAACCTCTCGAGATAAAACGCATACTATAGTACAGCAGTTTAAATTTAGCACACACAATGTGGAGCAATGATATACTTTCTGCAGCGTCAATGGTATCCCCAGCACAATTTTTCACTCAGCTCGAGGGTCGCGTACATGTAATGCTGCACGTGAGCCATCCACCCGATCGTCCGGTCGCAACCCCACCTTACCACTTCAACATCATTATTGATCGCTGGGAAGGTTCACACTGCCGGCAACCGTTGCAGACGTATGAAGGAGTCCTGAGAGCTACATATGTCCGCGTCAACACCGTTGCTGAACGGTGTTGACGCGGACACATGGCCACCCAGCAGCGCTGGTACATGACAGTATATTACTGTATCGAGCAGAACTCTACATTGTACCTTGCTGAGGCACCGAGTGCGATGGGTACCTTCACAACATAATACTTGCATATCTCAACCATATCGTTATTCACAATATATAATAATTACCAGACAACAACTTATTAATTTTCACATCCATCGCGCCAAAAACCGGCTCGACAGTGCTAACAAATCCCAAGAAGGCTTGGGCAGGACAAGCAGCCGACGCCTTAGAGCGAGGAAGCGAGCGAGCGAGCGCCATCATGTACAATGGGGCACCTCGGGACCGCGGGGACAAGGTGCGTCTCCCCCATCTCTCTCTTAGCCTCCCCTCTCTCCCTCTCTAATCTTATCTCTCTCGTCGTGTACAAACTTTCAGCGTCAGCGACTCACGCCCCCGCCCAACGAAGTGTGGATGGAAGCCATCATGAGCAAGGGCAAGACGCAAGATGGCTACAAGGCGCAAGATGGCTACAAGACGCCCCAAGATGGCTACACTGCGGCGCCCAGTGGGGTGAGCTCCGCCCCGTCCTCCAGCGCCGCCTGGCAGGGGCGCGGCAGGCCGACGACCGACTGGGAGGGGCCCCCACCGGCCTCTGCGCCCATGCAGTACCAGCAGTACCCTAATGGGTACGTTGGGAGGCCGGTAGAACGCCCTACGCCCTACCAGGGTAGAACGGCGGAGCCTCCTGCGCCCTACCAGGGGAGAATGGCGGATAAAGCGGCGGGGTACTCCGGTAGAACCATGGACGGGTACCAGGGGAGAACAATGGAGGGCCCTACCCCGTACCCCCAGGGTAGAACGATGGAGTATCAGGCGAGAATGAACGACGGAGCGGCGGCCTACCAAGGTAGAACGATGAAAGCGGCGGGATACCAAGGTAGAATGGTGGAACGAGCGCCAGGATATCAGGGCAGACCGGCCGGGTACCAAGGTAGAATGAGCGAGGGAGCACCAGGTTACCCAGGTAGAACGCCGGAGCCAGCTGCAGGTTACCAGGGCAGGATGGTTCAGGCCCCGCAAGGCTACCAGGGGAGAGTCGTGGACGGTTCTACCGGTAAAATGTATCAGGGTAGAACGACGGAGGTCTCGTCCGGGAAGATGGCGGAGGACTACAAGAGGGACAGGAAGCTGCCTCCCAGAGTGGAGGAGATGCTCCGCGAGCAGGTGAGTCTGGACGAGTCCGTGCTGCATGACGCGTTCGCAGTGGCTATGGAGGACTTGATCCCGGAAAAGGAGGCCAACTTTGTGGCCAAGGGACTCTGTCACCTGTGCGGCGTGGGTGAAAACCACTACGTGCCTGTGGTGAACTTCTGCCCGCACGCAGATGAGAACCACTCGCTGTGTCGCGAGCATTTGCGCAGTGTTTACCGGGTGAGGATGGAGGCGCTGTTTGTCGGCCGGAACGGATCTGCACCTAACCGACGTTTGCTGCGCTGCTTGATTTGTACGCAAGGGTGTCCGTGCACTGCGTGCACAGCAGGGAAGGAGCAGGAAGTGCAGAAATACAAGCGCTATCTGCTGGATACGCTGCGTCGCAGCGGAAAAGGTTCGGCACCTACGGTGACGAGCGACCGCGCCGCTGCTGCTACTAATACCGCCGCTGTTACCGCTGCTGCTAACGCCGCTGCTGCTGCCGCCGCTACGGTTACTACTTCAGCACCGTCACCCGATGGGCGGTTGGCATACAGCAGAGCTCAAAGCATGGCTGCTAGGGACGGGCGCCGGTACGCACAATACCCTCCCACCTCCTCAGCGGAAGGCCGTCTTCCTATTCAACGCGACGGATTTTCTGCTCGCAATGCGGAAGCAGGAAAAGTGTTTGAAGGACGCAGACAAATGCAGACTCAGCAGTCCGAGCATGAGCAGTATCCGCCAGATGAGCGAAATCGCCGTGAGGGATATCCCAGCATGCAGGCACAACAGAAATCTCCGTCACAGTACCCTCCCGTTCCGAAACGAGCAGCTAAGGATACTCCAGGTGATATGCTCTCTGTAATGGCTGAGAGTACGCAAGCTACTGATGCCCGAGTTGCTGCTGCTAGAGTTCCTTCACCGCGCGCTCACCCAAGCTCTGTCGATTCTCCGTCAGCGGCTACTGTTATGAATTGTGCCGAGTCGGAAAAGTCTCTGGTTCGGCTGTTAAGTTCGTTGAATCAAAATGGAACCCCCACGACCTCGACGGCAATGGATGCTAGCAGCCAGGCGAGCAAAGACGGCAGCTACCCCCTTACGAATGGAATTGCACCGAGAAACACAAACAGCGGGACGATGCAAGCTTCCGGTGATCCCGAAGTGGAAGCGTCACCCCGGGTGTTCTCTGTGCGTGGTATCGCTGAAAGACGACGTCAATCGGATAGCCCGTACCAGGATCAATCATCGACTAGCTCAATGGACTCGGGTGATAGCACTCCGCGTGGGCGTTCAAGTGCTAGTGGCGCGCGGCCTCTTGAAGTGTTTAAGCCACGGAAGCGGAAAGCAAGCGAAAGCGACGGTGAGCCGCGGAGGCAACATGATAGCGATGGCGAAGACAGTGCTGCTCCACGTGATTCGGACGGGGTGAGATCACGAGACGATTCGGAGGCATCACACCGCGACGGAAGCACTGGAAATGAAGATAGCGAACACAAGAGTAGATATGAATCCCAGTCGAGGTCACTGCTGACCACGAAACGAGGCGATCGTGAAAGAGACCGCGTGCCCAAAGCTGACAATGGGGAGAACCATACTACACAGACGCCGCAACCGCAACGTCGTGGGCCAGGACGCCCGCGTAAGGTACACCCTGACGGGACTCCTGCTACTTCACGTGTGGAGAGGAAAAGCCCACTAGAGCGTAAAACTACCCCGCCCCCGAAGGCCAGAGGTAGGGGCAGAGGCCGAGGTAGACGTGCTACTAAACGCCTCAAGCGCGCGAAGAATGACGACGAAGATACAGAGGACGAGGCTTACGACGAAGAAGATGATGACGAAGACGACGATGGTTCAGACAGTGAGCTGGACACCAACCTAGATTTCTGTGAGGTTTGCCAGCGCGCTGGCGACCTAGTTTGCTGCGATAAGTGTCCGCGCTCTTATCATTTGACGTGTCTTCACATGACGGAGAATGACCTACCTGAGGGCGATTGGCAGTGCAACGAGTGCAAGAAACCGTCAAGGTTTGACGCTTACTCCGTGGCTGTTGCTGGAGAGCAAAGCTTGCTGGATAGGTGCCTGAAGGTTGTGGAGTGTTTGAAGTCGCATCCTTTTTCAAAGCCGTTCCTGACGCCTGTGGAAAACGTGCCGCTCTACACGCGTGTGGTAAAGCAGCCAATGGATTTGTCGAAGATCGAGAATAAACTGAAGAAGGGCGCGTACATCGTGGACAGCAACACCGTCGCTGCTGGCGTCAAGGAATTGGATTCCACACACTTCGCGAACGATATCCGGTTGATGTGGTCGAACTGCAAGCTTTTCAATGACGATGGATCGGGTATTACGCGTGCGGCCGACATCCTATCGGCAGGTTTCGAGCGTCTGTACAAAGAGTCCATCCAACCGCCTCTGTCTTCGTGAGAATAATGCCGACTGTCGAGTGAATTGAGCGAGCGAAACACTTAACAGAGGGAACATCGAATCAACTGGAAGTGATCAGCAGCGCCAAAGGATTCGTGTGGCCATCTGTGACGTTGGTATCTAGGAGGGTGTTCATGTAAGTCGCAGCGCAAAATCGAGATGATAAGTGTGAGTGCGTGCCTTCAGCTATTATTACTTGGTTGTGAGCTTTTGTTATGCTGCGGTTGTTCTAAGTTAAGCCTCCACTGTGGTGGGACTTCAGGAATCGAGTGGGGGGTCCAAGCTATATTCACAAAAGCCTGGAGTCGTCGTGACCGTGATGGAGCTCGCCTTGGATGAAGAGGGTGCCCAGGTGACTGCCGTGACCTCGTACGATTCTAGCTTCCCGCCGGTCAACATCTTGGACGGGTAAGCGACGGCGACTAGTTGTTTCAGACGAACTGTTTCCTTACTTCTCCTTGCCGCACTTGTGTGTATGGACAGAGAGCAATCGTCCAAATGGGTGACAACGGGGAGTTTTCCGCAGGAGATCGTGGTTCAGCTTGCTACGACGGCCTCAGTCGTCCGTGCCAAGATGTGGACTCGAAATGCCAAGGACGTGTCTGTCGAGTCTTGCAGCGGTCCGACGCCAATTAAATGGGAAAAGCTCTTCGATATCAGTAAGCAGACTCTCACACGACTGTGGTGTGTTGGTTGGTGTCGCCGTCTAATTATCGTGTGTCAACTTCAGAGTTGAAGGAGTCCGACGGCGAGATGCAGATCGTCAGCGAGAACGTCAAACCCACCGACGCGTCCTTCATCAAGTTCAAGATCCTCTCTGGCTGGAACGACTTCGTGGTGGTGCATCGGGTCAGCGTGGAAGGCTCCACGTCACGGCGATAAACAGCTCTATATACTTCGTTTAATGCATCGCTTGGTCTACTTCTTGCCGAAGAAGGACGTCAGCGACTTCATCCCCGAGCGATCCACGTTGGCCAGCTTGCTCTTCTTCTTGGCAGCTGCGGCACTCGATGGCGTCGGTCGCTTCGTCCCGTTCTCCGGTGTCTGACGTCGATCAAAACGCTTGAACGTATCCAGCGGTCCACCAGCCGCCGACTTAGTCGAAGTCTTCACCTCGACCTCCTTCTCCACTCTACATCAACACAACCACAACACCACGTTACCACCCTACCTCATTCTACCTCTCACTCTACCAACGTACCCAAACTCCTTGCACAGCAGGTCAACCCACTCGTCCGGGAGGTAGTTCCCCACTACGTCAATAGCGTCTCGGTAGTGGCGACCAACGTCCTCCTGCGTAACCTGCATAACCTGTGTACCCTCTTTCTTGCTCTCCTTCTGGAGTCCGGGTAGATTCACCTGTTCATGGACGGCAGTTGATTGAGCAGCTTTGGCATTGGCCTGCGCCTCCTGCTGAGCCAGTACGGCCGCCACGCGCTCCACTTTGACGCGTAACCAGCGCGTAACCTTGCTCTCGCTGGCCTTGACGTAGAGGTTATCCACGCCGTCCTCGCCCCCCACGGGCTGCACTTCGCACACGCGCTCGATCTTCTCCTGACTGAGCGTCTGCAGCTGCAGCAGCCACGTGTTGCCGTCCCGCGCCAGCAGGTCGTAGACCGACGCGAACCTCGCGCGCTGCGTCCAGGCGGCGTCCAGCAGCACGAACAGCGCGTCCAGCGGCGCGAAGAGTGTGAGCGCGCCGTCCTGCAGCACGCAGTTGCCCACGAACCAGCTGCGCGCGCCCTCGGGCGGCTCTACGCGCTGCAGCTCCAGCAGTCGCCGTTTGTCCTGGTCCAGAGCCAGTTGACGGGTGCGCACGGCGTCCGCGTGAGGGCGTGAGGTCCAGAGCTCGACGGAGAGCAGCGGCGCGTCCGTGGCGTCCGAGTGGAAGCGCCCCAGGTTGGCGGAGGCCGGCAGACTCGACGGCACCAGCGCCAGCAGCTTGCGTCCCATGGAGGTTACGGTCGCTGCAGGAAGATCACCACGCGGGTACGTTGATGTGTAACCTTTTTGGTTTTGTGTGTTTTCCCGCCAAAAAATATGGGTGCATTTGGGTACACTTGGGTTATAGGTACACTTGGGTTACGTTGGCTACACTTTTAGTGCGCAATTGCCAGAAGCCAAAACAAAGTGCAGAGTGATTGTCGTCGGGGACGCGATGGGGAAGAAAGGTGCGTGCGTCTGTTTGGGGGTTACGGGGCCTGTGGATACGAGGGCTAACGTTTTGCTGGTGGACTCGTGCAGCTGCGCCCAAGACGCAGAGCTCCATCACGTGCGTAACCTCTTCGCAGTGTACCCCCGTCGGTGGGTGGATGTGTAACCTTGATAGTATGTGTGGCTGGCTAGGTCGTTCTTCGGCGCTGGGGCACCCACACCGCCACCCAAGAAGAGGAAACCCGCAGATGGTGATGAGGACAAAGCCCTGAAGAAGCCCAAGAAGGAGAAGAAGAAAACAGAGAAGAAGGAGAAGAAAGTTGTAGTAGAAGAGGAGGAGGAAGAAAAGGAGAAACAGGTGGAGGAGGAGCCCGAGGACGTCGAGATGCAAGACGGACAAGAAGAAGAGGAAGATGCTGCTAAAGAAGAAGAAGAGGAGGAGGAAGAAGTTGCGAAGAGCAAGACGAAACGTGCGTGTCTCCTTATGCTGATGATGGAGAAGAAGAGTTGCTGACTACTCTTCTTGTTTATTTTTCATTTATTTATTGACAGCTGGCCGTCGTCGCCTGCGCCAGCGGGTTGTGGAGGAGGAGGACGAGGACAGCGACGTGGAGCTGCCCATGTCTACGGAGAAGAAGACTGCGCAGGAGGAGGTGATCGACATGACATCGCCGACGTCGACTCCCGAGAAGACTATGAAGAAGGAAACGAAGAAGAACAAGACGCCGGTGAAGCCCAAGAGCCCCAAGAAAGAGGAGAAGAAGTCGGTGAAGCCTCCTAGTCCGAAGGAAGAAGACGAACCTGAAGAGGTGGAGGAGGCTAAAGATGAAGAGGTGGAGGAGGTTGAAGCTGAAGAGGTGGAGAAGGTTAAAGATGAAAAGGTGGAGGAGGCTGAAGAGGTCAAGCCGAAGAAGGAAGTGAAGAAAGAAACGACGTCGCCTGCTGCCAAGGCCAGCTTCTTCTCTCCAGTATCCAGTAAGAAGAGCAAGGTGAAGACGACATCTGCGGATGACAAGAAAGAGAAGAACGCCAAGACGGAGCCGAACCTTAAGACGAAGACCGAGGTTACCGAAACGCAAGACGATGAGAGCGACGAGCCCCGGGAGACCCCGTACTTTGCTCTGGCACACTTGTTCGCGAAGATCGAAGAGGTCTCGGGCCGTCTCGTCATCCAAGACCTACTCACCGCGTTCTTCCGCGACGTCATTCGCCGATCGCCTGACGATCTGCTGGCTTGCATCTATCTCTGTGTATGTGTCGACCTGGCGCCTCCTTTCGAGAACCTCAAGATCGGCATTGGCGACGCAATTCTGATGAAGGCCATCGGCGAGGCTACCGGCGCAAATCTCAAGTTCATCAAGGAGATGTACCACAAAGAGGGCGACCTTGGTAAGGTTGCGCAAAATGCGCGGTCCAAACAGAAGACGCTGTCGTTTACGTCGACGAAGCCCGCTACGTCTAAAGGCACCGGACTGACCGTCCAGCATGTGTACGACCAGTTCGTAAAAATTGCCAAGATGACGGGAAACAACTCGCAGCAGCAAAAGTGCTCGATTATCAAGGGTTTGTTGGTGAAGTGCGAGAAGGAAAAGAAGTCTCAAGCCAACGGCGCTCAGTCTGCCGAAGGAGCCAAGTTCATCATTCGTGGACTCCAGGGTAAGCTTCGTATTGGTCTCGCTGAAAAGTCGATTCTGATGGGCTTGACGTACGCGTTCATGACGGAGAAGGCGTACAAGGACAAGGAGAAACAGCAGGAGGCTCTTGCATTTGTTAAGAAGGCTTTCGCTGAATGCCCCAGCTACAACGCTTTGGTTGCTGCGTTCCACGAAGTGCAGAAGGAGGTGCCTAGTGCTCCTTTCCTTCGCGTGAAGGACTTCGCCCAGGTTGCCGAGAAGTGTGTGCTGACGCCGGGTACTCCGGTGTCGCCGATGCTTGCGCGGCCGACGAAGGCGTACGCAATGGTATTTGACCGCTTCGAAGGCAAGCCATTCACTTGCGAATACAAGTATGATGGCGAGCGTGCCCAGATTCACATTCTTCCGAACGGAGAAATTGCCATTTTCTCACGCAACTTCGAAAACTCCACGGAGCGTTTCCCCGACGTCAAGTTGGCCATTTCGGAAGCTACCAAGAAGAAGGGTATTGTCGAAAGCTGCATCGTCGACGCAGAAGTGGTGGCGGTGGATCGTGCCACCAATAAGCGCCTGCCGTTCCAGATTCTGAGCACGCGCTCTCGAAAGGTGCGCTATTCGAGTGTTAGTGATGGCTATTGACTTTTTATCTTGCTAACCAACTCTTGCGCGTATTTGTTGTGCTTGCAGAACGTGAAAGTGGAAGACATCAAGATTCCGGTGTGTATCTACGCGTTTGACTTGCTGTTCCTGAACGGTGAGTCATTCCTCTCTACTCCGCTGGCAATGCGCCGCGAAAAGCTGCGGGATATGTTCGAATTGAAGCCAGGCAACTTCGAGTTTGCTACATCATTAGACGTGGAGGATTGCATGGATGTGAAGAATAATCCCGAGGCGATGGACGAGGCTGTGGATAAGGTGCGCAATTTCCTAGAGGAAGCTGTGCGTGAGAACTGCGAGGGTTTGATGGTGAAGACCCTCGAGAAGGAGGCGACGTATGAGCCTGCTAACCGCTCTCACAAGTGGCTGAAGTTGAAGAAGGATTACCTCGACGGCATTGGCGACTCTGCAGACTTGGTTCCGATCGGTGCGTTCCATGGTCGGGGCAAGCGTACTGGTGTCTATGGCGCGTACTTGCTTGCATGCTATGACCCAGACACTGAGATGTACCAGCCCATCACGAAGCTGGGCACTGGTTTGTCGGATGAAGTGCTCAAGAAGTTCTACGACCAGCTCAAGGAGAAGGTGGTGGACAAGCCCCCTAGCGACTATGCCATCGGTGAAGGTATCAAGCCTGACGTTTGGTTCGAGGCTAGTTGCGTGTGGGAAATTCTAGGTGCCGACCTGTCGATTTCGCCAAAGTACACGGCGGCCATCGGCCTTGTGGCGAAAGACAAGGGTATTTCACTGCGCTTCCCTCGCTTCATCCGCATCCGTGACGACAAGGATACCACGCAGGCGACCAACTCTTCGCAGGTATGAGTGATGACCATTGCTTAACGTATGCTCTCAAATAAGCTAACCACTGTTGTGTGTGTCATGCTAGATTGCCGACTTGTACCGAGCCCAGGGTCTTGCGACTGTAACCAACGGTGATGAAGAGGAAGACGATATGCTTATCTAGATACACCTGGAACTAACATGCCTCCGCTAAAACTAAAACAGCTATCAGAGCTAGCTTTCGTGGCTAGCCTTCCACTGCCTCTTTGTTGTGTGTTGTTATCGTGTTGTTTTTAACGCAGGATTACGAAGGCCCCGAAACGCTTTCATGAAAACGTTTCAAGCGGCGAAGGAGCTTCGTGAGCGAGCGCAGCATTTTGGCAAGTGTCGCCTAATTATAAAGGGTATGGGTGATCGGACCTACGGACGAGATGGAAGAGCCCCTGCGCCGCGCAGAACGACGGACTTCGACGGGCGTCGACGCCATGACCAACAGCGTCTTTTGGTGGAGCTGGAGCTAGACGACTCGCTGTACCAAGGCACCCTGCAAGCGGGTATTGAGCAGCGTGCAGCGTGGTATTCTGCTCCAGACAGTAGATCAGCATTCGCCGGTGAAAGTCGACATCTCCAGCACAGCGACTACACAGCCGAACCAAAAACACGCGTGCAGTCAAGACATCTTCGAGATCCAACGGCCAAGCCACTCACCGAGCGTCAGATGCAGCAGCTCAATGCCAAGCGGTTGTCAAGTCCATACAAGTTGAAGCAGCAGGTGCTAGACATTCGAAACGACTCGACATCTCATCGTATTTCCCACGACCAATCTCATCAACGGGGAAGTGGAGGCTCGGGTGCACGACGCTCAATCCGTCCACCCACCATGCAGCGATCACCAGCACATCTTGTGATGGAGTCAATCAGGCAGAACATGCATCTACGCGACCAAGTGCTGGCTCACTTACAACAAGAGCTGATGGGTGTGTTACCGTTGCATCGAGCGTCTCACGTGGAGAAAAATGTGCCGCAACGAGTGGTGAAGCTGCTGAACAGGATGCGCAGTTTGTCTCTTGCAGTTGTTGAAGCAGTGGTGTACTTGAGCGGCGAGCTTGGTGACTCTAACGTTGTGGGCCAGAGTGTCGAGCATGAAGTTTTGGAGCAGGATTTTTTCGTATATTTGCTGCAGATGGCGTCCGATTCGGATTTTCTGGCCTGCTCGCCACAACTCCAGCGATTTTTCGAGGACTTTGAGGTGAACTTGACGCGCAATCCATTCGTAGACGGATTATCGTTGGATTCGTCGGAGGTGCTGCTTTGTTCCTGCCACCAAAGCGCCGAGTCTGGCGTTTTATTTTGCTCTGCTGCATCGTCGCCGTCGTCTCTCTTGCGGCTGTTAAGGCAGAAGTTGGAGACATTTGCGCTCCAGACTCAACGATATCTTCCAGGATGGCAAGTTATTCCAGCAGAGCGTGTGGCAGCAGCGTTATTGCACTTGATGGATCTTGAAACGCGCTTCAACGCTGTTCGAATGATTCCGAGATATCTTCAATCGAAAATCGACAGCAAAAGATATGTAGATCAACATCGTGGACACGACAATTCATCTTATGGTTATGGCACGTTTGAAGATGAAAGGATACCGCGGCTGGATCGTCAGGATTCTCAAGCATCTCGATTAAGTGACTACAACATACCGCATGGAATATCCGTAGTTGAAGCGTGGGCTGGATCACCAATACCGAAAGCTCCTGTTGTTTATGAATCCCGAGTGCTGCCTTCATCGGCTCCAAAGCAGAGAGCACCAGATCAACTCTCGTCGTCGTCCAAGGCTTCTAACGATTCAGCTCGAGGCTTGTCAAAGAAGGAGGAAAACGCCAGGCGGTCATCATCGGCATGGATACCAATGCCGACCTCGCCCGAGACAATCTCAGCGCGAACAGCAATACCTGCTGAGGCTGACTCGGCTGGGAATGGAGGAAGTGGCAAAGTGGAAGTTGCTCGGCTTGTTTTACCACCACCCCTGCTCGATTTATCGGAAGTAGCGAAATCTTCTAGCAGAAGTAGCGAGTCTGAACGAGCTGCAGCGAAAAGGAGAAGTAGCAAGGCTACTGAAAAGACCAACATTCGTAAAGCTCTCATCGATTCTGGAACCCAGATGAGCGAGCGCAGTTCGCCATCGCTAGTTGTTACTCCAAAACAGGACATTCCAACACCAGAGCGATCAGCAAGGATTATTCCCACGCGGTCGGTGCGAGATGAAGCGATGCAGGTTTATCAAGATGAGTCCGCAAGTCTTGCTAGCGAAAGGAGGCCGCCGGTTCGATCCGTGAGAGAAGACGGCTGCAAGGCAGAAACATGGGAAGTTAATCCTGATACGAAGTCTGTGGAGGACGAACTCTCGGAATCAGTGGCATCGTTGGAGTTTGATGACTTTGCAAGCTCGAACGATGAGGCGTTGTTCGCTTCATCACGTGGCATGGATGAAGGAGAAGCAAGTGGTGTGGTCGATATTGTCGATCATGCATTGGAAGCTAATGCCGAGACTGTAGCGGATTCTGACGATGAATACGACTGTGATTTTGAGTACTCGTCCAACGAGGCATTGTCCAGTATTGCAGGGGCGCTGCGAATGCTACCTAACTTCACGTTGTCGACCACAGATTCAACGTTGGATGATGAAGTGTTGAAACCTGAGGTGGCAATACCCCCAAATGAATATGAGAGTGTGGTGTCGAGCGGAACGGGAGAAGACGCTGAGTTTACTGAAAGTATTGCCGTTCCTGATGCATCTGCATCAATGTCTAGTGTTGGCGTGTCCCCTGCATCAACATGTAGATCTGTGCTAAGCGAAGTAACCACTTCGACGGAAAATGTTATAACTAATCTGGAGAGCGTCGAACAAAGAGTGGAGCCAGAAGACGACGAGTACTCGTACTCATCAAGCACAGCCATATCGAATATTGCTATGGCGCTGAGTATTCTGCCGAGTGCCTGGAGAGACAACGCATTTATCGTTCCTGAAGAGCGTCATAAAGAGCAGTCGGAAACCGCAGTGGATATCGATTCTTCCAGACTCAGCACCTATCGATCGTTGGAGGATTCACATCCATCGTTAGATGAACTACGGCATTTCGATATTGATTCTTTGTCTGGTTCGCCTTGTAGTTTTCGTGCTACGGTTAGCGAGCAAGCGGCACAATTTTCACCTTTATCATTTCGCAACAGTACCCCACCACCTTTTGACAGCAACATTTCAGTGAGTTTGAGCGACAAAACAGTGAATTTATCCCCCTCATCATCTCAAAGCAACTTTTCGGACAAGGCTCGGGACCAAGAGTTACCTAGTTCAGTTCGCAGCGATACAACGACACCCGCTTCATCTCGTAGCAATATTTCAGCAGGTTACAGCTACCAAGCTGACGATGAAAGCGAACCTTCAGAACTTAACCGGATTTTCGCGCTCTGTAGAGATATTCAGGTGGCAGCCTACGATATGAGTCATTGGGTATCTCAACGCGAAGTGGAAGACCACATTCAGTCGGCGGCTCAGCCATTCTCAGCATTGATGGGCTACTCGTCACCCACAGCGACAAATGTTATCGTCGATAGTACCCCGAAGTATCTGGAGCGCGAACTCAAGATGCTGCGTCGCAACTTTACTTCGTGGATAGTGTTTTGTGTCGAGCAGATGCGAGCGAAGGTGGTCGTCCGCAGGTTAGTTGCAAGGCGGAAAGTCCGGCAGTTTGTCAGCCACCACTATCACCGACGGCTGCAAGCTCGAATAGACGAAGAGAATCGCCTTCGATCCCTCGCAGCATCACGAATACAATGGTGCTGGAGAGTACACCGTCAGAACCGAGAAATTCTCCAGCGGAAAGCTGTTTTTCGAGCTTTACACGTGGCATTTCGTCGAACACAATTCTTCATGGGTATTTCAAAGCGACGGCGCGTCCGAGAATGTGCGAAGGAGAAACTGGTTCGTTGGTGGAGGCGACAACGCTCGCGGATCAAGAAGACTAAGCAGCGCGAGGAGAAATTTGTTCGAGAAAAAGAGCGACGAGCTGGAGCTTTGAAAGACATCCGAAGGTTCTTAAAGGAGGTTTTACTTCGCCGCAAATTGAAAGATGCCGAACAGAGGGCGAAGAACATTTTGTTCAAGGAGCAACTGAAATGGACGAAGGCGAAGCGAGATGTGGAGAGGAGCATGAAGATTAATTCGAAGCATCGCCGCGAGCTTATTGCAGACATGAACGCAAGGCTGGCAGATCTCGACCGCAGGTGGAAAACTTCGGAAGAGGAACGGCTGCAGTTGCTTACACATCACGAACGAGTTGTGCAGCAACAACAACAAGCGGTTGAGGTGAGGCGAAGAAGACTAGCTGCGTTGAAGATTCAAATGTTTTTCAGAGTGTGTTGTCTTCACAAGAAACTACAGAGCGTTGGATCGGAGAAGAAGAAATATGAGACGCAACTCCAGGAAGAGATACTGGCGAAGGAAAAGCTAGATGTGGAAACTCAGAGGCGTGTTGGCAAGACCCGCACTCAAGTGCGAGTGCTGGAACGAAAACTTGGACGGATGACTCAACAAGCTTTGCAAACTGATGCACAGCATCGCGAAGTTATCCAAGCTCATCAAAAACGAGAAAGATTATCTCAAGAACGTGCTGCCCGACAGAAGATTAAGGCGTTTGTTGATGGTCGAGTGCTACTCCGACGAGCTGAGCATGAACGACACCAACTTCTGCTACAGCAAGCATATCTGCAGGCAGAAAAAACAGAGATCGAGCTCATGTCCAGTGAAGACCAACTGGAGCAACGTCGAGCCGCAATCTCAGTCGCCTCTGACCTTCAACAGCGTTTATCTGAGCTTGAAGCGCGATCGGAAGCTCTGCTAGAAGCGAAGAGTAAGTTAGAAGCTGAGAAAGAGCAGGAGGCTCAGCGAGCAGTAGCAGCATTGGAGCACAGCAGAGTCGAAGCCAGTATGCGGCAGATAGCTTCGTGGGTCTCTGGTCAGATGCAGCTATCAAAACTCAAGAAGGAACAAGCTGCGATCCGTGAATCAGCAGCTCACGAAATGCAGGAGGAGAAACGTCGACAACGCAAGGAAATCGGAGCCATGATGCGCGAAATTACCTCGATCAAGGATTCTAGTTTCATGCACCAGCGTGTGAGCCAGTACCGCAACCGCCGAACTGTTGAAATGATGCGGATCCAGCAGCAGCAAAATGCTGCCTATGAGAAGGTTGTTGCGGAGCGTACTCGAGCGCAGTTAGTGCAGGTCATTATCGCCGTCAAGCTGCTGTCGGAGAGCGAAAGTAGCAAAGGCGTCGTCCAGGCCTTAGACGGTGTGACGAATTTCCGCAAGGCCCTGAAGCACAAGTGGATGAGACTGAAGTACTTGCGGAGGATGAATTCATCACGGGTGATTCAGCGGACATGGCGTCGAGAACAAGTTAAGCGAGCTGAAGAGCTGACACTCGCTCAGTTGAAACTAACTGAAAGGCGGCAAGAATTAGCTCGGCAAATACAAGCGTGGTGGAGACAGCGGATACAGCAGCACCGACAGGAGCAGGAGATGGTCTTACAGTCTCATCTGGAAGGTATTCGCGTTCGAGCTAACGCGCGTAAAATCCAGAGAGCTTGGCGATGTTGGATCGTGTGTGAGCGAGAGAGACGAATTCAACAACAACTAGCAATTGAAGCTCATCTGGAAGCCATCCATGTCCGAGTCAACGTACGTAAAATTCAGGGAGCTTGGCGACGGTGGATGGAAGCTGAGCGAGAGCGAAGGATTCAACATCAACGAGTGTTTGAGGCGCATTTGTATTCAATACGTGCTCGATCCAATGTGCGGAAGATTCAAGGAGTGTGGAGACGATGGATCGTATGCGAGCGAGAGAGGCGACGTCAGCGTCAATTGGCATTTCAAGCTCACCTGGAAGCTATTCGTGTTGAAGCGAGGCATCGCTGGGTTCAACACGAGCAAGAGCGACGGTATCAACAGCAGGCTGCCCTTGATGCACACTTGCAACCGATTCGAGTACGAGCTTATGCACGTAAAATTCAAGCAATGTGGAGACGCTGGGTCGCTCGGGAAAAAGAGCGAAGGAAGCAGCAAAAATTGGCGTTGCAGGCTCATCTAGAAGCGATACGAGTTCGAGCCCATGTCCGCAAGATTCAACGCTGTTGGCGACGCTGGATCGCATGCGAACGAGAGAGGAGACGGGGGCAGCAACTCGTGTTTCAAGCGCATTTAGACGTGATTCGACTTCGAGCGTATGTACGCAGAATTCAGGGAGCGTGGAGACGGTGGGTCCAGAGTGAACATGGACGACGACGTGGACAACAAGCGGCATTTGAAGCTCATTTGAATGCGATACGTGCTCGAGCCAACGTGCGCAAAATTCAAGCTGCCTGGAGACGGTGGGCCATGCATGAGCGACAACGAAGACGTGAGCAACAGCTCGTGTTTCAAGCACACTTAAAAGCGATACGAGTTCGAGCCTATGTGCGCAAGATTCAGAGAGCTTGGAGACACTGGATTCAACGCGAGCAAGAACGACGATGTGGACAGCAACTGACATTTGAAACCCACTTGGAAGCTATCTGTGTACGAGCAAATGTACGCAAAATTCAGGCACTTTGGCGACGGTGGGTCACATCTGAGCGAGCCCGAAGGCAATACCAGCTATTGGTCTTTGAAGCGCATCTGGAAGTTATCCGAACTCGATCCGTTGTTCGCAAAATTCAAGGAGCATGGAGACGGTGGGTCACTCGAAGGCAGCAACAACGGTTGGTATTTACTGCGCACCTGGAAGCGATTCGAGTTCGATCTCATGTGCGTAAGATCCAAGGAGCGTGGAGACGATGGAGACGAAGCGAGCAAGAGCGACGGTTCCAGCAGCAGCTTGTGTTTAATGCACATCTTGAAGCGATTCGACTCCGGGCGAATGTTCGTAAAATCCAAGGAGTATGGAGACGTTGGATCCAACGCAAGCAGGAGCAAAGAGAGCGAAGACGTGTTCAAAAGCTCGTCTTTTCAAGTGCTATCCGCATACAAAGACGGTGGCAAAAGTGGCAGGACCTGCAGCGAGAAAAAATTTCTGAACGAATCCGAATTTTACGAAACGAAAGTGCTCAAGTGATAGAAAAGAAGTGGAAGAGCTGGCAGAAGTGGAAATTTACTGAAAATGAGAAGACCCGTCTCCGAATTCTACAGCAGGCTTGTGCTCGAAAACTTCAGAATCTCTGGAAGATGTGGCGCCAGTGGAAATGTATGCGAGAACGTAGCGCTAGACGAATACAGAAACGCTGGGAGAAATGGCAGAAGGAGAAGACACGAAAGCGGCATATTCAGCAAATAAGTTCGGCCAAGATACAAAGTGCTTGCTGTCAATGGTGGCAGAAAAAGCAACGACAACGACAAACATTACAATCAGTACTTCGAATTCAAAGAGCTTGGAGAAGGTGGCGTCAGCGGTCTGAAGAGAAAGAGGAGCGTGAACGACAAGAGAAGGAAGAGCGAGCAGTAGCACTTCGAATTCAGCAGAATTGGACGAAGAAACTTCTGGGACGGAATCGAGAAGAAGAACGACGAGCTAAAGCGTGCGCTGACGAGGCGCGGCGTACGAGTGCGATGTTGCTTCAACGAGTCTGGAAGAAGTGGCTTGTAGCGAAATGTGCTCGAAATGAGCTAAAGCGACTGAGGCAGGAACGGGAAAGACAGTCGTCTGTGAAGCTGGGAACTGAACAAAGCCTTCAGAAGGAAGACGAGCGGCTGCTGCAGGCACTTGCGCTGAAACCCCAAAAGGATCAACAAGAGTTGGAACGTATAGAGCAGACTCAAAACGCGAGTTCGTTGAAAATCCAACGGAATTGGGGGATACGGCAGCACCGGCGCAAAATGGAGCGCGAGCGTATTCAGCATGACCAGCACATGGCAGCGCTCAAGATCCAAACGATATGGCTGAGGTGGCACCACGAACAGAGAGAAGAACTCGAAAGAGAATTCATTCGCCAGGAGCAGTACGAAAGCTCAGTCAAGAGCCAGCGACACTGGGGGCTCTCACAGCAAAAGCGGAAGTTGGTTGAGGAGCGTCTAAGGCACAAGCAGAGCATTAGTGCTCTCAAGATACAAAAGCACTGGCGTCGGTGGCACTATCTTCGTCTTGAACAGCTCAAAATGAGCAAGAGTGAAGGCGCCAAAGCACAAACGTCTACTACCAGCTCGACTGTGGAGTGTAATTATGATCCAAAAGCACCACAAGAACTACAACACCGTGCACAGCAGTTAGATATCATCACACATCGATCGAATGGTAGACTTATTGCGCGTGCAGTCAAGCGGTACCTTCAGAGTCGACGACAAGCTAGTGCGGCGACCAAAATTGAAGCCATGTGGAAAGCGAAGCTGTACCGGGTGCACTATTTGCAATCGTTGGAAGCTCAGCGTGCTGAGGAGACTCGAGCTTATCGCCTTGCGTTGTCAGTTCTGGCGACCAAAGTGCAGGTTTGCTGGCGTCGATGGCATAGTGGAGTTCGACAAGTAAAGCGTGCAGCTGTCAAGGATGACGAACTTCGTTTGATTCAAGAGGCGAAAGCTCTTGACCGCAAGATTCTGGCGCTTAAACGTTCCTTGGCTGCAAAGCGAATTCAAAGAGCCTTAGCATCGCGAAGGAGATTGCAAGATATTAAATTTGTATCTCAGAAAGAGGTTAAGCTGAAGGAAGAGCCGACGGACAAGCAACTGAGTGATGAACCAACCGTTAACCAGCCGCAGAACGAAAACCCCGCGGGTGATTACCATGAACCGGTGGAAACTGCGGAGGAGGATTTTACTCGTGCTAGCGTGGAGATGACTGTCGATAATTGGAGTCACCGAGAGCTGCCGCACATTTTGACCCGCAGTATGAACCAGATCATGTTCTTCCACGATGTTGCCACGGTACTTCAAAAGTATATTCGAGACTATCAAAGACGACAGCAACTGCATTTCTACTTCCAGCGATCGTCTGACACTGCATTACCAAGTGAACATGGCGGCATTGACGGAGATAGTACAACTGCACCCTTTCATTTCTACTTCAAGAGAGCTAGAGCCTGGCTTGAATGGGATGGACCCCAGTCTACCAGTTATGCCGACTCGAGACTCGATACCAATCAAGACACTACACTTCTGCGGCTTCGATTTGACTCACAAATGACTCGAAGACTGCTGCAGCTGTTCGAGCCAAGCGAAGAGTACACGCTCTTGGAGACTCAACAAGTTCTGCAAGAGATTGTGACCGACGCTTTGCCTATATTCCACTCTCCAGTTTGCGTGCAAGACCATGAGAACGTGAGGCGTGAACTTCGTTATCATGACGTGGAAGAGATGGAGCTTCCTGGTTCCGTGAAGTTGCTGCGGCAAATGGCGCAACACCGCGCCCACATTCGACGCCAGCAGCTTTTAGAGATAGATACAAGTTTCTCACAGCCCTCCGTATCGCTACCGTCTCCGGTAGCGAAGTCAGTCCCGTCCTCTCCAATTGGAAAGTCTGCGCCGTCTTCTCCTTCGCAACGCGCCAAGAAAGAAGTCACCATTTTCACTGCGGTAGAAAACGCATCCGTCGACGACATGACTTTTCTTCAGCAGCGAGGTGCCGATCTGGCAGCAGTTGAGCCGAAGATGCAGCGGAATGCATTGCATATGCTGTCGTTCTCCAAAGAAAACTATCGAGCTCGTGCCGAGCTGTTGGAGTTCTTGCTCGCCTGTGACGCCAAGTTGGACGTGAACGCGGTCGACTGCAACGGTGATACACCGCTGATGTTGTACGCGTCGTTAGGCCACCTCGAATTCATGCAGAAGCTGCTCGAGCATGGCGCTGACATCTTGAAGACCAACCGTAAAGGCCAAAACGTGCTGCACCGGGCGTGTGAGGACGATCAAGTTGAGATCTGTGGATTCTTGCAGCAGTTGATGACCAAAGACTCAATCGCGGAGAATATCCTCCCAATCGAGACCGTCTCGACACTCGCGCCTCCAACACTTTCGCTCCACACACCGGACAGCACGGGGCGATACCCAATGCACTGCGTGGCCGAAAAGGGGTTTGTTGAATGCGCTAAGCAACTCGTAGTCCCGACCGAAGCGAACTACGAATGGAATCGTATGCTTCAAGCGCAAGGTGATTCTCAGGGCCGAACGGCACTGCACCTAGCAGTCCTAACGCACGACGCAGCCATGACAGCGTTTCTGTTGACCCCCGGAGGAGGCTCAAACGTGAATGCGTTCGATGACCTGCATCGCTCTCCGCTGCACTACGCGGTCGAATCGCCCGCGGCACTTCCGATCATTGCTCGGTTGGTTCAGCACGGAACTACTGTCAACGTGGCCGACGAAAGAGGTGACACACCACTGCATTGGGCGGCGTTCTCCGGTCGCGCAGCGGTGGCGCAGAATTTGCTGACACTCGGAGCAGACCCAACGCTGGTCAACAGCGACTGGGAGACCCCGGCGCAGATCGCTGCGGCGTACGGCCAACTCGATTGCATGCGACTGCTGCTCCAAGCTCAACGTCGACACGGAGCTGCTGCTTTAAGTGAACCGAAAGAGACAACACTCACTCGTCCAGCAAGTGAGAAGACAGCCCTGCAGCGACTGGAAGAAGCCGTGAACCACCTTCATCAGAGGCAGCACTCGGCCCACTCGTACCGTGATGCTGATCAACACACCGACCTAGCTGCAAGTACCAACGATGCACTAGACGCCGAGCACGAAACAACTGAGCAGGCACACGCCGGGTACTGGGAGGAACTGCACCAAGACGTGCAGCTCGTGGAAGAGAGCGGACACTTCTCGTCCGAGGACGAAGACGATCTGCTCTTCGGACGCGACAACGACTGCGACGACGATTTCAATTTCTAGGCGCCATGCAGCAGACAATGAATGATGAGGGTCAGGGAACGCTGTACATGTACTTATAAGTGTCGCCTTACCAACTAGGATAACCAGCCACAGCCGAGCAAGTTGACTAGTGTAGTGTACAGTAGTGTACTTGCTGGACCAGGGTGATTCTCCACGAACCAAAGAATTGTTGCGTATTCTGTCACTTTACTTGTGCTGCACGCGTCTCGAGGCGCACTGGATAGTGTTCTTCAGCAGCATGGCCACGGTCATGGGTCCAATCCCGCCTGGCACAGGCGTAATAGCATGCACGACTTTGACGGCTGCATCGAAGTCCACGTCGCCCACGAGACGATACCCGCTCTTCTTTGACGCGTCCTCCACCGCGTTGATACCGACATCAATCACCGTGGCTCCTGGTTTGATCCAGTCTCCTTGCACAAAGCGCGCACGTCCGATGGCTGCAATGACGATGTCGGCCTCAAGCACACGCGCCTTGAGGTCCTGAGTACGCGAATGGCACATGGTGACCGTGGCGTTGCGATGCAGACACAGCAGCGACACCGGCAGGCCAACGATCTGACTACGACCGAGCACCACGACGTGCTTGCCCTCCAGCGGGATGTTGTAGTGGTCCAGCAGCTCCAGACAACCCGCGGGTGTGCAGGGCAGCGCGAACGGCGTCTCCTCGTGTTGAGAAGCGGCCTTCTTGGTGGCGAACTGGAAGAGCGCCGCGTGGTTGTCCGGGTGCAGGCCGTCCACGTCCTTCTTGGGGTCGATCGTGGCCAGAATCGCGTCCTCGTCGCAGAACGCAGGCAGCGGCAACTGCACGATGATGCCGTCCACGTCGTCCCGCGCGTTGAGCGTCTTGATGGTGCGCAGCAGCTCGTCCGTCACGTGGCTCTCGGGCCTCTCGTTGCCGTCTTGCTCCAGCAAGATCTGGACCTTCCACGACTCGATGCCTGCAGTGGTGCACGCCTTCTGCTTCATGCGCACGTACGTGGCCGAGTCCTTGCGGGAGCCCACGACCACCACCGCCAGCCCCACGGGACGTCCGTTCAGCTGCTGGAACGCGGCGCACTGCGGTTTGAGCTGCTGCTCGCGGATGACGTCGCTTGTGGCCTTGCCGTCCAGCAGCAGCGGCGTGCTATTAGAGCTTGGACCTGTGGCGGTCATTGGGTTATTGTATAGTAACAAGCGCTTGTCCGGTGTTGCGCAAATTGAGAAGTGAGCCCATGCCGTGCTTGACCTTCAAACATGGCTCGTCTCTGTTCGACTACTGATTCGCATTCAGTAAGAGTACGTGACCTGTCAAATCCGGTATCGGTTTAGTCAGGTGTATGTTCCCAGGTGTTCTGTGATTGGTAGATGTCATTATTCTCCAATCACAGATTGACACTGACGTTGCTACGTTGCTGCTGGACGCTCGCCATTACTACGGGGGAAGATGTTGCTGGAGCTTGGACGCTTCGTGTTCCTGGCGCTGACGGACGCGGCCATGCTGCCGGCGCTGGACGTGATGAAGCGCAACCGCCGCCACTTCGAGCTGTTCGTGGGCGTGTTCCAGCTCGTGATCGCCTTCTGCTTCAACGCGGCGGAGGCCTTCGACACGCAGCTGTTCCTCAAGGAGGACGAGTGGCACTTCATCTCGGACGTGCTGTCCGTCTCCTACTTCCTGCTGCTGTGCGTGCACCTCATGGGCTACAAGGACGAGAACCACAACATCGTGCTGCGCTACGTGGCGTTCGCGGGCGCGTGGCTCTTCAAGGCCAAGGACGGCTGGGACTCGACGCTCTACGAGGGGCTGCTCGTGGTCTGCTACCTGCTGGGCGTCGCCTACCGCCGCCTCTTCACACAGAGCAGCAGCATTTCGCCGCTCAACAAGCAGAACGCGACGTACGGAATCGGCTGCTTGGTTGCTGCCGCGCTGGTGGGAGTAGTCGCTATTTTCTTCGAAGACGACGAGAACCACGCGGCGTTGGGGCTCGCCAAGGGGCTGATGCACGTGCTGGGAGGCGCAGCCTTCTACTACGCGTGGCTGTCGGTGCCCTGCATGGATTCCAAGAAGGACGACATCATCCCCACGCACAGCTCGTTCGTGTAGAGTGTGTTCGTCGCCAAGGGGCTGATGCACGTGCTGGGAGGCGCAGCCTTCTACTACGCGTGGCTGTCGGTGCCCTGCATGGATTCCAAGAAGGACGACATCATCCCCACGCACAGCTCGTTCGTGTAGAGTGTGTTCGTTAAACGATAAAGGAAACATCTACTCCTTACTCTGTTAGCTGCGAGTTTGGAGCGCGGTGGTGAGCGGCGAAGAATTCATAGAGCGATTCGACAGGCTTCACGTCCGCTCTCTTGGAAATCTGCAACGCAGATGTCAGTCGTTTAGAGAGCTAAGAGATGATGAAGTTATACATACAAAAGTTTGTGTGTGTACGGACGTACCTGTCTTCCGTTAGCACGCTCGAAGTAGGTCGCGTACAGCGTGAGTTGAACGTGCAGCGACGTCAGGAACGAGTTGTTGCCTCCAATTGATTGCTGCAGACATTGGCGATAGTCGGGGTCCCTTTCAAGAAGGAAAAGCTTCAGAATCGCGTATGCCTCGTGCACGATTGAGTCTTGAGCACTAGGCTCCGTTGTCTTTTGACAGGTCTTCATACTACGACGTTGCTCGTGAAGGTATCGCTTGATCTCAGCCTTTTCAGCTTTGAGACGTTCGATGGACCAGTTCATGCAGTCCGAAATCCACAAACCAGGAATGACTCTGTCAGCATTGTTGTCCTCGTCGTCTTCCGCTGGGTTATCGATGCACTTGGCGTTCAAGTTAACGAGTTGATGAAGTAGCGATCCTGGGCGAACTTCAGTCTTGGGGGGAGCAGTATGAACATTGCTAGTTTCACCGATCGTCGTGGCAGCAGATTTAGCGACAGGTACTGCTTGGATCCTGGTTGAAGGCTCGCGAAACAGCACATTGCGGACAGTTTGCTGCATCAAGCGCTCGAAGATGTCCCTCGACCTTGACATGGCCCCAACTTGTCGAGTTGCTCAATGACCTTGCAGCGTTTTCCTTGATTTAGCTGGAAGCGTCAACGGTCGGACGTGCCCGAAAGCCACTTTCGATCGAAAGATCCGCCGGAATTCCGACATGTCGAAGGCTCAGAAGAAGGACGATGTATCTGTGGGCGGGCTCCGGATCGTGTACCAAGACACGTCAAAGGAACTGGAAGAGCTTATTCTCTCCAGCGCCACAAACGCGTTAAAGGCTCTATACAAGGGTGAAAAGAACCACTTCACAGAAGTCGCTCAGCAGATCAAGCACGAAATCGAGGAGACGCAGGAAGGCGCGTGGCATGTCATCGTGGGCAAGTCCTTCGGATCCTTCGTCTCCCATGAGGTCAAAAAGTAAGAACACGTTCACCAGTAGTTGCCATTTTGAACACTGACGTATCTTACCTTCCGTCATCTGTAGGATGCTGTACTTCTTCCTGGGTCAAATCGGCTTTCTCGTGTATCGACATGGTTGACACAGCTACTCGTTTGCTGCATTCACCGCTTTAAATAATCACCTTTGCCTACATTTCACTCCTTCTTCGCAGCAATCGTGATCACCGACTCATACGTGCCACTTGAGGAGCTTCATTCGGCCTAAAAGCTATCCATACTGCCGAAACTGTTCCTGTTGTTGCTGTTCCTGTTGTTGCTGCTGTTGACGTTGCAACTCCATCGAGTGTTGAAACGTTCTCTTCAGAATCTCGCGGATATTGCGACTGAACTGCACAATACGCACGATTTCCACTTCACGCTCCTTCTTGAGCTTCATGATGTTCTTCTCATGCATCTGAATATTGCCGCTAACCGTCCGAATTACTGTGGTTACCCAGCTCGAGCCGGCAGCGCTGGATTGCGTGAGCGTATCAGTGAGCTCTTGGTTCAGCTCGATCAGCTTCTTCTTGTGATGGTTGATCTTGTTTGTTATCTGCAGACATTTGCGATGGCTTATCATGGGGACTTGCGGCACATCGCCAAGTTCAGTCAGGCGCAGAAGACGCACAGCAGCCATAATGTCGTTGGACTGGATCATCATAGCGATAAACAAATTATCACGCCGAACACGTTCTGCGGACAGTATAGGTTGCAGACTTCTGAGTCGGGACATCAAGTTTCCTGCTGCGTATGGTCCTTGGCACGTTGCGACGGCGATCTGCCTGGTCAATTGCTCAGTCTGTAGCTCCAAATTAGTTACGGCTTGGTTCACCTCATGATAGCGGTCCACTAACGAGTCAACCAACGCGTTCTCCGCGAAGACGGCACCACTAAGGGGCAGAAGATTGGTTGGGTTTGATGTGCTGGCCAAATCTGTGCTAATGGCAGAAGTTGTTGACCACACTCCATTCGCCATGTTCATCGAAGTAGCTGTGGAGCAAGATGATATCTCCATCATACCGTTGCTTGTGGTACTTGTCACGTAGCCCGTACTTCCGGTTGAAGATCCCAGTGACGGTGCTGAAGCGGCGAACTGAGAGGCACTATTGTTCCACTGCATATTGCCCGCGCTGGTGCTAATATTTACTGTGTTGGTCCCGTTTCGCATTGACGATGAGTTGTATGCTAAGTTGGTTTGCCCAGCGTGCGAGGGTGCTGATTGCGATAGCTCTCGAGGGAACGGAATAGGCTCAATCGCCGAGTTTCGAGCAGCTGAAGCCTGAGCAGAGGCAACAAGTTGTGCGAACTCTTCACTGGATCGAGTAAGCGCATCCTGAATTCCCCCGCTTCCGCTTTCAATGCCATCGTGCCGAGTTATATCATCGCCACTGTCATCAACCCGCACCCCAGAAGTTTCATCAGCAGCGGATGAAGTTCGAGCACTTGCACTATCCATCTCGTCGTCATCATCATCATCAATAACGATCACCTCCACCTCGCGCTTTCGCTTGCCACCAGTAGAATCCGTTTCAGAAATACCAGGACCTCGAGCTGGATGCTTTCGCGCCGTAATTAATTGCATGATTGCAAGTTGGAAAGATGCCGACCAGTCCGATTTTGCCAGACACGTTCCAGGTGCATCTGTGAACGAGTAACATATCGATATTAAATGAGGTGAGTTCTTCACAACGACTCAGCAATCTCGGGTGCAGGGAACTAAACATCAACGAACCTTCTGTGGCAAGTTTGCGGTGGTGCTTAGCCTTTTCCACATTGTGAATCTGGTCAAAGCAGGCCTCGCAAAACTTCAAGTCGCAGCCTGCACACCAGTAAGCAATACGCTCCAATTGACACTGAGGACAAACTGTCACACAAAACAAAATACATACGCACAAAATCGTGAGAACTTTCACACCAACTCCACCAAACCAAAAGGCAAAAAAAAACTCACTCGACGCAGGGATCTGCCTGTGCTCGTTGCCATCTTCCCGATGCGTCTTCCAACAAGAAGAACACAGCGGCTCGTCTAAAAGGATGCATCCTTCCTGTCGACACTTGAACTCCGCTCTGGTGTCTCGCTTGCTCCGTATACAACTCGAGCACCTCGCCATCTTCAGCTCTACATATAAAAAATCCCCACAGTCAGAACTTGCACCTCCCCATACAAAACAATAATAATAAAAATTATTTCCTCTCGTACGGTTGATCTGCTCCCGGTCGTGCCCCCTGAAGTTCTGCAACACCACAGGAATGACCTCGAACCACCGCTTCACCTTCTTCTCAGGTGCAGGAGCGTGTTGCTCTGCCACTTCCGTAGCAACAGCGTCTCCGCCTGTCGTCTGTTGCGCGCTCTGGCCCCCATTAGCGACCGAAATAGGTCCGTTCTGCTCTGTTGTGTCTGTGACGCTGCCTTTCTCGCTCTCAGTAAGCGTCGGCACTTTGTCGCTGCCTGGAGAGGCCGTTTCCGGTGTCCTGGGCGTCTCCTGAGGCTTCTGCTGCGCTGTGGAGTGACCGGAAGGCGAGGAGGAAGACGCCGCTTGTGCGCCCTGTACATACGCCGCTGAGGGCTGCGCGAAGAGCTGCGCGATGCCGGACGCAGTGCGCACACTTCCCTCCATATTTTGTGCCGGCCTTGCCAAGAATAAAACAATTATAATATGTGTATTGTACTCAAATTTGTGTTGAAGCTGAATATACAAAACGCAAGTCAGCAAATAGTCCGATCGAGAAAATTCGGCTGCTCAATTTGTTTTGTACTGTAGCTTTTCAGATGCGTCACTTTTCGATTTGGATCGCAGTGCACAAAACGATGGCGACGGATATTGCGGCGGAAGTTGCTGAGCTGCAGAAGCTGCTGGCGCAGACCAAGACGCCTGGCAACCGCCACGACCTGGAGCAGCTGCTGGCGCGCAAGCAGAAGGCGCTGGAGGCTGCGGAGCCGCAGCAGGAGGAGCCCATGCAGGTGGACGAGACACTGAAGCCCGTCAAGGTGGAGGCAGCGTCTAAGCCCAGCGACGTCGCGACGTTCTCGGAGATCAGTCGCTTTGGGTGGGAGGACGACGGCTACGGCAAGCCGAAGGTGGCGGTCTACATCATGTCGGGCGTCGACGGCGTGGGCAATTTGCCCAAGGAGAACGTCACGTGCCACTTCACCAAGACGTCGTTTGATTTGAAGGTGCGTTGGAGAGATAGGGGCGGAGTTATGGGTAGTTTTAGTAAAGGGTTGCTAATTATTACGTGTATTTGTTGCTGTGGTGCTGCTGGTTGTAGATTATTGGGTTGGAGAACAAGAACTACCGGTGCGTTGCGAGGTAAAGAGGAGGCGGGAAGGTGGATGAAGAGACTGATATAATTTTGTTTTGTTGTTTGTGTGCAGACTATTCAAACAGCACTTAGAGAAGGAGATTGACCCTGCTAAGAGCTCGTTCCGCGTGAAGAAGAACCGCGTCACGATCTCGCTGCACAAGGCGGACAAGGACAACACGTGGATGAACCTCACGGCCAAGAACCCGCTCAAGAGCAGCAAGCCCGATACGAGCGACCCAGCGGCGGGCATCATGGATATGATGAAGGTGCGTCCTGGACTCCATGAGCTGCCTGAAGGACGAGTGTGATAGATAGCTCACGTGTTGTGTTTGTTCGATGCAGAACATGTACGCCGAAGGCGACGACGAGATGAAGCGCACGATCGCCAAGGCGTGGAGCGAGAGCCGCAACAAGTCGGGGGCTGCCAGTCCGTTTTAACTGACACCGCAACCAAATGGGGTCAACTTTCGATGCAATTGGTCACCCTTAATTATGCTCTAACATGCAGGCTGGAAGCTTCCCCGTTCACTCGTCCTGGACTCGGATCTCCTCAATGTCGTCTCCACTTGTGACAACGATGACTTCCCGGTCCTCCAGTGCCTTCTTGATCCGTTTGTACTCTGCGCTCTTCTTCTTGACCTGGAAGCTCTCACTTGTCTCTCCTGTTTCTACCTGCATGAGAGACAGGAAGCCGTCCTCGTCGATGTCCATGACGCTCCACTCGATACTGGGGACGACTTCCACCTCTCCAGCAATGGCCGCGTCCGGGTCGCCGCCGACGATTGCGATGAGCTCGTTGTACCACTTCAGCAGCCGCTTCTTCTGCTTGGTGCCCACCACGTTGAAGGGCATTGCAAGACCGTCCTTCACCGTCTGGAATGTGGTTTCGGCCACTGGCAGCATGGCTCCTCCTTGCTTCCCGAGTCCCACGTAGTGCCCCACGCAATCCACGAGCTTCTGCTGCGCCGCGTCACTGAAGCGCTGGCTTTGGTTGCGCTGCAGAAAGCGACTCATGGTGCGCAGCTCCTTGAAGATTTTCCCCTGCGTTGTGTTCATTTTTGCGGCGCCGTCCGGGCCGGAGATGGCCGCCACCAGTGCCTGGCCATCTTCCCAGAACTTGGTGCACCTCGAGTCCATGATCTCACACTCGGTCGAATGGCGAGACAAAACCCGGAATTCCGTTTAATTCCGAAAAGTAATTTGACTGGCTGTTTGTATATCACTCTCGAATCGGCGACTATGAGCACTGAGGAAGACCTGTATGGCGACCTGGACACGTCCACCAGCGCCTTGGAGAAGAAGGAGGCGTTGGACCTCAAGACCCAAGTGGAGAAGGAGAACGCGCGACTGAGGGACGAACTGGCGCAGCTGCAAGAGCAGAACCGACAGCTTGGAGCAACCAACAAACAGCTCGAGACGAACATCTCGACACTATTCGCCACAGCACAACTGGAGCTCAGTCGGAAGGACAGAGAGATCCAACGACTGCGCAGTCAATTGGAGGCACAAACCCGTCAACAGACGGCACCTAGAAGATGAAGGGTACAGTATGGTCATACAACAGACAGGAAGAGTATTTACTGAACCATTTTTCTTGTTTTCTTGTTTGGTTGTCTCAATTCTCGCATCATTGCATAAATAAAAACAGCCGCGTGTATGTGTTCGTCATCGCTCGGAGCGCTCGTTCGCTGCCGTCGAATGCCCATCGCATCAACTGTTGGCTGTTTGTTCGTACGAACTCGTCTCCGTCTCTTTTAGTTTCGCGTTGCGACCTGGAAGCTGCTCTCTCGCTCCCACCGCTCCGCTTGATCTTCTTCTTGACTTTTTGACACTCGATCTGTTTCTATACCCGGACGAGGAGACGCGAGTCAACGCGCTCTTCAGCTTGTCCGTCAGCTGACAAAAGGAGTGACAGGCGTAGCGCTGCACAGCTCTTCTTCCCAGTGACGACACGCGCTTGCATGCGCGGTAACTCGCTCGACATGTACGTGGATATGAAAGTTCTTCGGTAAGGTAATTTCACAGGATTCACTCTTCCAGCAGGACCAAATTCGCGATAGAGCATGGCGTCGATCCATAGCTTCGTCGTATTACGCGTCGTGTGGCGACGCGTTGGTTGGTCCCACCACGATCTCCTCCGGGTCTGCCACTGAAACACCCGCTGGTTTGTCTCCGTTCGAGTTTTTCAGTTGCTGCAACAGTGTGTCGAGGCAGCTAACATCGTACTCGTCCAGTAGAGACGTCTCAAAATCTTCGAGTTTTTTCATTACTGTCTGCTAATGCACAGTCCAACAAAAGACACTTCATTAGATCGCTGCTCACACAATATAACACCATACCGAGAAAAAAACACCGCAGGATGCATCACAGTACCTGCTCGCCGTCAGTGAAGTTGTAGTGGTCCGAGTCGGTCAGCAAAGGGAGGTCTTCGTCCAAAAATGCCAGCTGGTTGTTGTTGTTGGACTCATCTGAGGTAGCGACGCTTTCACTCGGTGTGTCCACAGCAGCCGGTGTAGTTACCGTCGGGGTCGACACAGTAGGAGTAGATACGGTCGGGGATGATACAATTGGGGTCGATACTTCCGGCGTAGATACAGATGGTGACACGCCCAACGTAGTGTCCACGCCATTCGTAAGGAGCCCGCCAACCGTTGGATCGACGCTAGGCACGCTGTTGCTCTTGATCGGTGAGAAGATGCTCAGAACGTTGTTCTGTGAAGCATCCTGATGCATGACAGGGAACAGGTTTGATGGCACCGTCATTGCAAACGGATTGGGCTCATTTACAGCACTGGGCACTTCCACAACAGACGATGGCTCTGCATCTGCGAAATCACCGCGAGTTAGTAAAATATAATCACATAATTAATCCGCTGCAATGCAAGATAAAAGCGCACCTAGCTTGTAGGGAGCACTTTCAGTGTTGATATCGGACGGAACTTCGACAAATTTTCGCTTTCGGGATCCTGTTGTTGCAGCTGCTACATTGGCAGCGGCCCCAGGCAACAGTGCGGGCTCGTCCATCGCCAAAAACCGCAGTACATCTCGGAATTCTTTTGGGCCAAGCATGCTGTTGTTGATGTAGCTACCAATAGGTCAAAGAAAAGTTCGAAGCCAACGAGAAGCAGGCGCGAATTGCAAATACCACACAGCAGCAAAAACTGGTTAGTCACAGGTCACATACTCCGCTTTGAAAAAAAACCCACGTCAGCCAGCAAAGCAAGCCTACGACACTTACTCTTCGCTGATCACAGCGCCCGTAGCGTCGTTGCTGGAGAGTTTGGGAAGGTTCTGCTGCTTTCCCCGGTAGATCTGGAACAGAATCCACATGATCTTCTTCATCTTCTCCTGCATGATCAGCTGCTTGTCCTTCGCCGACTCGAGGTGCTTCCACAGCTTGAGGTTGTCACTCCGCACAATCTACAACCCAAAACAAAATTTCATCAGTCTTCTCTGCAATACGAATTGCAAACATGCTGGCGTCTCTCGCTCGTACCGCATTGTCAATCTCCAGCTCACGCAGCCGCTTCTCCATGGCGTCGCTGCGCTGCCGCAACTCCTTCATCTCCCGCAGCAGCGTGTCTGAGATCTCCCGATGTGCATCAAGCCGCGAGTTCTGTAGAAAAAAATCACATCACAAAGTAAGTACCTCGTCCCTCACCTCTCCAACCCCATCGTCGATCGTCAAGCCACCCACCTGAAGCGACGAGCTGACGAGCTGCTGGTTGTGGTGGGTGCTGCTGCTGGACACCTTGCGCTTGATGTTGTGCAGCAGGTCCGGCCGCCCGCGCTTGAAGTACGGGTGCTGGAACTCGAGGCGCTTCGAGTCCAGCACCGTCTTGTGGAAGCCGTAGAGGTTGAGCTGGCGCACGAACGACGGGAAGTTGCGGTGCTTGAAGAAGCGCGGCAGCACCAACGCCACGAAGGCCTCGAGCTGCGACACGATGATGGTATCTCCGTTGGCGTTCCAGCCGCACACGTGCGAGAACTCGGGCATGCTGAAGATCTCGTACGTCTTGGACAGGAACGCGGGCAGCATCACGTGCTTCCCCTCGGCGTTGGTGGGCGTAGCTGCCTTTCCCTTCGGTGCTGAGGTGGTCGGCACTGGGGGCGTCTTGGCTGCATCTGAGACCGGCACGGCCGCGTCCTGCTTGGTCACTCGAATGCGCTTGGCCATGGCCGTTTAAACCTGAATATCTCTGCTTCTGCTGGTCTGTTTGAAGGCGCGAAAGGCTCAGCGAGTAGCTGATTGAGCTGTGCGTCTGTTGTTTTAGTACCTGCTGTCTGGGGCTGTCTGTGGAGTCCGCGAGAGCGCTGCGCCTGCGACGTGTGCACTCTTCCTCGTTCCTCCTGGCTGTCTGTCTTCCTTTCTGAAGTCGCGTCGGCATTCGGTTGATTGGTTGACCGACCGCCTTTGTATGCCGGAAAATGCGTGTCGAGCTTCGCCGCAGTCTATATACCGTGTGTTGCGGAATTCGGACGGCTTCGCACAGACGAGGCGACCGACCTTAAAAATATTTTGGCCAATCGCGATAGAGTGGGCGTTTCGCGCGGGACATGAGAAACCTGAAAGAACCTTGCAGAAAAATCACATGGGTAGGTTGGAGCGGCCGTCGAAGTTCGCCAGCAAGAGGGACGGACACCTCCATCGGTTGGCTCATGACTTTCGACTCGAAGTTCATGAGCCCTTTGCACCCAAGCAAGCCTCGGTCGCTACGCTGAAACTGCTCAAGCCAGTCCTAGCAAACTGTATCGGAATCCGACCGAACATCGGTCGGAGTCTGATACAAATACCGGTATGTGCCTACCGGTACAGTAAGTGGGACCGGCAGCAGCTGCTCCTCCGACTCTCATTCGTGGCGCACTTCGGGGCGGACCATCACTCCTTCAGTAGTGAAACATGGCTGCGGACGGCAGCATGCCGTCTCCTTCGCCGCCCTCGTCCCCGCGCAGTGGCTGGCGCGGTGCGGACGCGTACTTGCAGTGGTCCAACTCGTACTACACGTGGCGCGTGGCGTGCACGTCCGTGCTGTCGCTGGGCTCGCTGCTGCTGCTGTGCTCCACCAGCGAGCAGGGCGTCGTGCTCAGCATCTGGATCGGCCTGCAGGCGCTCAACGTGTCGCTGGGTCTCGCCGCGCTCCCTTTCGTGTCGCTCTACCGCGTGCGGGTCCACTCTGCGGAGGACTCTACCGGTACCGGCCCCTCGACAGCGACCACGAGCGAGCAGCTGCTGGGGAGCTCCTTCTCCTTGTCGCGCTCGGCCTTCGACGCGCCCGGCGTGACGCTGGAGCGCACGCTGGCGCTGGCCGTCTTCGAGGCTATTGTGGTGGTACAGACGGTGTCGCTCACGTGGATCGTCGTGCTCATGCTGGGCGTCTACTGGGCCTTCGGAGACCTCACGGAGGACGGCGTGTGGGCCATTTGGACGGACCCCACGTCGTACGTGACGCTGCTGGCCATCCTCACTATTGCACTGCACGCGCAGCAGTTCGACCGGCTGCGTGCTCACCAGCAGCTGCAGCTTGGGGCGGGGCTGGAGGAGGACGAGCTGATGGCCGTGGCGCCAACGGCTCTGGCCGCAGTGAACGGTGCAGCTGCAGGTGATGCTGGTACTGTAGATACGGCAGACAAGAACACAGCAGCTCCTAGTGGAGTTGACACGCCGATCTTGCAGTCGAACCATGTGGACTCGTACTTGACGCTGAACCAGGAGCTGCATCCGTGGGCGACGACGCAGAATTCGGTGCGTACAGTGGAGAAACAATTGCGCGGTGCACTGTACGACGCTGCGGCGAGCGGCAACTGTGCTGCGGTGGAGAAGTTGCTGGAGCGTGCACAGCACGTGCTCGGCTCCAAGATGCAGCTGGATATGCTGTTTAATCGGATGTACACGACGCCAACGCTGGTGTGCTGGATGTTCTCCCATCGCACGCTCAACCCACTGCATGTGGCGTGCCGCGCTGGCGACGTACGTGTCGTGACGGTGCTGCTGGAAGCAGGACTTAATCCCAACTTTCTCGACAAAATTTCAGGCGCAACGTTAAATCTGGAGCTGCTCTATGAGTTGTGCCAGCTTCGCGTGAAGAAAGTTACGCATATACTTGGAGCTCCACTGCATGTGGCCGCATTGCACGGCCACACGCAGGTTATTGATCTCTTGGCGAAGTTTGGAGCTAACTTGGACACCTTGGCCCGGTCGAGCTTTTTCTCACGCTCCATGCGTGTCACGCCAATATTCCTAGCGGACTCCGCTGACGTTGTGGAATGCTTGATCCGACACCGAGCCAACATCCTTCTAGTCCCAGGCGGTGGAAATGCTGCCAGCACAACGGTGCTTCAACGCGCTCAGCTCTCTGGTCGTCGCGAACTTGCCACAGTTCTTGAGGAGTGGGGTGCTGATGTTGCGCTTACTCCACTACACGAAGCTGCAGCTGCAGGAAACCTGGCTGCTGTGCAACATTTGCTGTCGTGGGGTATCAGCCCTGATATACTGGGCGAGTTTCAACGTGGAGTCAACAACCGCACACCACTCCACTGGGCTGCTGTTATGGGAAGGCATCGTGTGATCAGTGAGCTAGTGAAGCGAGGTGCTGACGTCAACGCCAAGGATAGCCATGGCCGGACGCCGCTGCACTGGGCAGCTCGCCATAACTACGCTGGGGCAGTCGAGGAGCTACTTGCAGTGGATGCTGACTACTTGCAGTTAGACCACGATGGAATGACGCCACTAGCGTTTGCAGTGGATGGAGGGCTTTTGCGAGGCGATTGTGTTGAACTCTTCGTTCGTTTTGGAGCATATGTCAATGCACTTGTTCCCAACGAGGTTGAGGAAACCCCTCTCCACATTGCGTTGCGGCTCGGATATAAAGATACTGCGTTAGCTCTACTTGTCGAAGGCAAAGCTGATTTATACGAACTGAACGGAGACGGGCGACGTGCTGTGGAGTGCTGCGCATCAGCCGAACTCCAATATGCTGTCAAGGTCGCGGGCAGCTGTGTTGATGTGGTCCTTTCGTTCGACCCCGTGTTCCGCGCGTTCGCGGAGCGTGTGCGCGCCGGAATTGAGCAAAACTTTATGACTGTTTATATGCGCAATCAAGCTGAAGATACAGTGGGGAGAAATGGTGGCGGTGCATCAGAAATATCGCTGGAAGTGATGAAGAACGCTTCTGCAATAGTTTGCATGCTCAGCGAAGGATACGCACAGAGCGTTCTGTGTATGGATGAGCTCGCGTTTGCCAAGCAGCACGAGGTTCCGGTGGTGCCGATTTCGTGTGAGTCCGTCAAAATGTCGGAGGAATTACAGTTGTTTGTTTTCACGCGGCAGATTGTGCCGTTTGGACAAGCGGTGACATCGCATCACTCGAAAATGGTCGATATTAGTGACGATGGCTCTACATCATCAGACACATCGACTATAGACCATGTCGAGTTCGAAATCGATGAGGATAAATTTCAAGCAAGCCTTAGGAGCCTTATCGACGGGTTGCGTGACGAAGTCGAGATGCATCGGCTTGGAGGCGATCGAGATCTTGCTCAAATGATGGCAAGTAAGAAGTCTATGGGTAGGGCTGCAACTCTCAGACGTCGACGAATGGATGATATTGTGAATGCTGTGATTGTACGAGGAAGTGGGAGACGGAGTACTTTTGGTGGTGGTGGGCCTACGTTCTCGATATTTGTATCGCATGGAGACTGCCATCGCGATTTCGTAACACGCTTGTGCACAGAACTACGCCGCTACCAGTTTCCGTTTGTGGTCGATTCGATGACGAATGTTTCCAGCACTAAGGAGCGTATCCTGGCAGCAAAAGATGCAATTCTATCAAGCTCGATCTTTCTCGTTGTTCTTTCGGAGCGTAGTGTGAAGACAGAACTGGTCAGTGATCAGTTGGCGTTTGCAGAAGACAAAGGTAAAACAATCGTGCCGATATATTTCTCCAAGCGGCCTCGGGGTGTAGATTCTGCATTGGGCAGGCTGCTTGAGCGAGAGGTCCGAGGCTATATCTTCTCAAGTGACATCAGCTATGGACGTGGATTTGGAGAATTATTGGATGACTTGCGCTCAGGCGACAGTGAAAACAGTCGTGTCGGTGGTGCAGGAGTGTCGTTGCTGTCTAGTCCAGTTGCACAAACTGCGGGTCGACGTTTATTGCAGAACTCGAAGGCATTCAAAAAGGGGAGTCGCAAACTACCTCGTGCCAGTGTTGGCTGATCAGTTTGATGAGAGTGATATGGTGGGAAGGAGAAACCAAAAATGTATTTATGTGCTGTCTCACTCTCAGTTTTGCATGCCAGTCCATGGGCGCTTCTGATACACGGCATGGGGTGGTCAGACGCACGATTTGATCATGTTGCCGAGCAGTGGAGTGCAGATTCCTCCGCTGTACATGTAGTTTGTGAAACCACAATGGATCTGGATCAATCGATGGCAGATGCGACTCCTGTACTAAGAGTTTAGCCATGACTTTTCTATTGTTTAGCCTTGATATTCGCGGCATCATGTCTGAGCGAAGATTCGGAGACGAGCACGACCAAGGTGGGCGTGCAGGACGTGCGGCTGAGGATCCACTCCAAGACGCTCAACGGGGTGCGCGGGCGAGTGTTGCAGCTGCTGCGGTGGGTTGCTGCTTGGACTCACTCACTCACGCTGCTGTATCATGTCTGCAGGTCTTCCACTTCGTGCGATTCGAGAGCAACAAGACGCGCGAGGCGATCGAGTTCATTGCGAGCAACGGGATCAACCAGTCGCTGCGGATCTTGCCATGCACGGGCGGAGGCGCCCACAAGGTTCGAATTGCAATTTGCTGGTGGAGAGGTGGGCGGGTTGCTGACGTTGTTGTGTGTAGTACGGACGTGCTTTCAACGAGATGGCGGGCATTGAGCTGGAGAAGTACGACGAGATTGAGTGCACGATTTTGGGACTGCATCTGCTGCTCACGACGCTGTCCGATGAAGTGTACACCTTTGAGGTTCGTAAGAAGATGAAACGTGTTGGTTGGTTGTGAGGAGAAACAAACTGAGTTTTTGTTGCTTGCTGCGGTGCAGGTTGTGGATTTCAACTCGCTTGCAGCGTCGCGGGTGAAGATCATCCAAACTGATGTGAACGAAGACGTGTACCCGTATCTGGTACGCCTCGTGTATCATTGAGATTCGCCAAATTGCTTGCTTCCAACTAGTCTAACTCGTCACTACACAGCTTGTCAGTATTGGCTCTGGAGTTAGTGTGCTGTATGTGAAGGGTCCAGGAGATTATGAACGTGTGAGCGGTAGCAGCATTGGCGATTTCATGGCTTCACTCGTACTTAGTTGAACTTGTATACGCCAGAGTGTTCTGCACGCGGGGCGATTGGGGGCCGATCGATTCAATCAATCGGCCGGCCAAATTTTGAGTGCAATCCACAATACATGTCCACCATGTACCGGTACCAATTCAAATTCATTCGTAAGCTTACCACACTGGGCAATTGTTTGCTTCTGCAGTGCGAGAAAGAACAAGATCGGCAACCATGTCCGCAGCAAAGGGCAAGAAGAAAGACCACGAAGACATGCTTGCGCGACTGGTGCGTGATCTAGAGTCGAAGAAGACTCTGTGTCGTGTCAAAGACTACGCTGGTGTATCCCTCGAGCAGCTAAACCAGCACGTGCAGAAGCTCGGTCCGTTGGTCCACCCAACGCTTGGCGAGCAGCCTGGTTTCTTCGTCGACGAAGGCCGGTTTATCCCATTTCGGACGGTGGTGTTCGGGCGCTGCGTAATCGCACCACACATCTGCAAGGCGCTGCTGAATTGGGCTGGGTGGAGTGGCCATGGTGGGAGAGTGACAGATGCGGGTGATTACGTGCTGGATGGCACAACGCTCCGGGTCCCCGATGTGGCGTATGTGCCTCGAGATGAAGCAAGGCAGCTGACCGAAGCTCAACAATGGACTCGTGGTGGAGAACCTTTTGCTCCGACGTTCGTGGTGGAAATCGACACTCTCACTGGTCCAGATTCCAAGCTTGATGCACTCGATGACAAGATGCGGCTCGAGTACTTTCCTCACGGTGTGCAATTGGGATGGCTCATTGATCCAAAGAACAAAATCATGTACGAATACAAGCGATACGCCCGAGGAGATCGTCTTGTTTGGCGCGTTGGCGATAGCGCGTGGAGACGTCTTGATGGTGGTACCGTTCTTCCTGGCTTCACCCTTTCTTGCGAAGCTTTGGACGGTGTGTTGGACCAGGAATCCGGATCGTCATCGGAAGAAGAAGTTGATATCGTGTGTGGTGTACGATTGCGAACGTATGGTGAATATGCTGCTCATGCTGAATCGCACCGTTCTGAAAGTGCTGAAAGAGCTAAGCTTAGAGCTCGACGTAGAGCAAACCGTGCGAACCATTAATTCAAGTGATGTCACGGTATTGGCAACATCAAGCACATGGAACGCGCAAGTGGATAACAATCGGCCGGCTTGGTGGAGATCGAAGTAGCACGAATAGCATTGAGCTGTGCGAATCGCGTCCAATGCAGCCATCTGGATGAAGTTAAGAGATAAGGATACGATCTGCTTGAAGGTAGGCATTGAAGTTGTGTGAATGCGGAAGACACCAAAGACTAGCAGTGCTTAGAAAGACTAGGACGAAGGTGCCAATTTCAATATCAGTTTTAAATTTCCAGCCAATTCAGCTTGACCCCCGATGCTCTAAGTGCTACTATATCACTCCTCACCGATTTAAAATATTGTGACAAGTGAAGTTTTTCACGTTAGCAGACGCAACGCTTTTTGATATCTTGGATGTCATAAGAATAAAAAACTACTTCGTAGTAATAGAATAGAACATTACATGTAGTTTGTGAAACCACAATGGATCAATCGATGGCAGATGCGACTCCTGTACTAAGAGTTTAGCCATGACTTTTCTATTGTTTATTCGTGGCATCATGTCTGAGCGAAGATTCGGAGACGAGCGCGACGACCAAGGTAGCGGGTGGGAATTTAGAATCGGATACTTTTGAATTTAGAATCGTTACTTTTAGATAACATACTCAGTGCGCTCAAGACGGCGTATTTCGTGTGCTACCACAAGTAAATACTCGAAGTACAATGCAATACGTAGCGTCGCTGCTTGGCTCCGTCAGAGATGACGCAAATAGCGAGGTCAATGTGTTATCGCTGGATTCTTTCAAAGCACCATGGGTTCCAGTGGTCCGAGCTAGAAGCTTCAATCACACGCTTAGATACGATAAGAATTCTCTTCCTTCTTCTCATTCGAGAATCTGCCGCCTCGAGGACAGATGACGAAGCTCGAGTTGACTTGCTCAATTGTTGGTGAGGGACAAGCGTTTGATGTGGAGATCGACGATGGTAAGAAGGTGTCCAGGCTCAAAAACGTGATCAAGGTGAATAAAGAAGACATCAAGGGCCCCTCTCGAAAGCTGCAACTCTCCCTGGCAAAAACGAATAACGCGTGGCTGGATGGGGTGGGCGCGGCAGCTGTGACGCTCGACAAGGCTGCTGTTAGTGCGGTGCCTGTGCTGTTCGATGGTCTTGGAAACCGCCACGAATTCGTGAAGATGGATGCCACACTGTGGATAAAAAAACCCAAGCTCTTTGGAGCGAATTTTCAACCGGGTGAGGACCACGTGCTGGTGGTGGCTGCGAAGGGAGGGAAACGCCATCGGTCGAATGAGTGGTTTCCCGAGTCCTCACACCCGCTGAAGAAGCGCAGAGTGGGCGAGGAGAGGAGATTCTTTGATACGAAAGACTTCCCTCCGCTGCTGGCGCATCTAAAGGTGGAATCCAAAACGATCGTGGAGAGGGAGGCGTATGTTGTGATCTTTGCCTAGTTGATGCAGCACGCGAAAGCTTGCTTAGAGTACGTTCCTACAGTACTAGTGCGACTGGCGAGAAAAGTGAACCAGGTAAGGATTCCAACGTGATTGTCACGGGGAATCCTGGGACTGGGAAGAGTCGGTTCTTCCTGTATTGCATCTTTCAACTCATACGTCGTGAGCGAGAGGATGTCAAGCAGTTGCCCCCGTGCGAGTTGGTGTTGAATCATGGCAATGACTTTCTCAGGTACGACGCAGCAAGCACGGAATTTGTTGAGTTGAGGAAAAAGGATGTTCGTGCGCTCAAGGCCAAACCCCATGTGATTCGACTTGTCCAAGCAACATCAACGGAACTTGTAGGCTGGCATGGTGTGTCGGTTTTGTTTGCTTCTCCGGATGCTAAAGGCTTGCGTAATTTAGCGAAAGTTGACGGGATAACGTATATCATGCCGACATGGACCTTGGAGGAGCTGGAAGAATACAATTCATTGCTTCCAGGAAACTTGAAACTTGCTGAAGACGAAGACGAATTGGTTTCGAGATACGACACGTTTGGTGGAGTTCCGCGGTTCGTCTTCTCGAAGGCAATGGGTGCGACTAAGGCTGAACTGAAAAAGGCAATCGCCTCATTCAGTGCACTAGAGGTTATCTCCTATTGCAGAAGAAAATCTGCTGTGAAGGAAGAGAACTATAGTCACTACATCCTTCAGATGGTTCCCACCCGAGATAATTTTCGCGCAAACTTTAATTTGGATTTTCTGTCCATGGACATCGCCGAGGCGGTTATTGACAACGTGCACGGGGAAAGTCTAGCTAGAGTCGCGGAGTTCGCTGTGGATGATGCTTATGATTCGGGAAGTACGGCTGTCATTCGAGGCAAGATATACGAGTTGCTCTGCCACAAGTGGTTTAGCCTGCACAAGCAGAGAACGCTTCACTTTCGCTCGTTGTGCTTGACGACTCTAGAAGATGTGACCATTCCGGAAGAGATGCAAACGGTACTCTTCGCTGCTCTCGACAAACTAAAACTAACTAAGAGCTGGACGTACTACCGGCCAACATCAAAAACGTTTGAAGCGCTGGATGCATTCATCTGGGATGGACAAAGCAAATGTTACGGGTTGAAGATGACCCTGAACGCGGACCATGGAATCGAAGCTGCGCCATTGAACAACTTTCTTAAGTGGTTCAAAGAAGCAGGCGTGGACACGGACCAGTTCTACTTTACATTCGTGGTGCCAAGTAAAATTGCAACCTCGTATCGGAGGCAATCAACGAGGACGGCGACTGGTGCAGTCGGCAACAGTCCAGGAGCTTCTGCGAAGGTGGGTCAGTTTGTGGCTGCGCTGGACGTGGTCGATGAAGACAAATGAATATTTGTTGCACATTTCTGGCTTCAAGAGGACTAGTGCACGCGTCATGCCGTCTGACTACGATCGGGTGCTGCTCCAGCGTGCGGTAGTCGCGAAGAAGACCAAGCCTAAACTAGCCATTAGGCAAATAAATTGTTTTACCGAGGAGCAAAAAAAATAAATGATGTGCTGGTCCAGCACTGCGATACCTTCAGTCACTGCAACGGATAACGTCACTACGGTGTCAGGCTGTCGCGTTGCGACCACAAAAGCGGAGCACTGACGTCCCCTCTCACCTCTATATATTTACTTCAACTACGGCCGCCGAACTTCTGCATGAGCTTGGACACCTTGGGCGCGTTCTTGGGGAACCTGCCTCCCAGTCGTCCAGCCTTGGTCGACTCGGAAGAGTCCGTACTGGCTGAAGAGCCCTGCCGCGCCCGCTTGAGGTGGTCTTGGGTCATGCTGCCGTGGCGCGAGAGCGAGCCCCGGACCGCCATGGGCCCGCCGTGCTCGTCCTTCTTGCGCTTCAGTCCGTGCTGCCCCTGCTGCCGGCGTCGCTTGTGTTCCTCCTGCGCCTCCGCCAGCGTCGCCTGCCAGAGGGCCCCCCACACGCGCTTGGCCCGCGCCGCGTCCATCGCCTCGTCGTGGAAGAGCGACAAAATCTCGCGGAAGTCCTTCTTCTTCTTGGGCTTGAGCGGCTGAGACTGAGTCTGAGTCTGAGACTGTGTGGGTGGCGGCCGCTTCTTCTTGAGCTCGTCTTCCGGTCGCACCTGTGGCGGGGGAGGCGGCGGCGGAGGCGGGGGCAGCGGCGCCTCCGAGTCGTTGCCGTCTTCCATGCTGCTCTCGTCCTTCATAGTTGTAGAATGTGTTTAAAAGGAATTTCAAGATGTAATGCTATATTTGGACTTTGAATTGAGACATTTCGACTTCAACCACTTCAACTTTAGGGTATGGTAGAATAGCATGATGTTTCGGACACAACACTTTCGAATGGCAAAAATCACAATAGCCCTTGGCCAATCAGAAACCGCCGCATTTCACTTTTGACCAATCGCTGTGCTACAAATCTCATGTTAAGGATGCTGGTAAAAGATCGGACAGTTCGGACATATTTTGTCCGAACATGTTAAAAATATTTGATATGACCATACTTTAAGTAAATGATCTCCGTATTTCAAAACTACCGTGACCTTTCGGACTTTAATCGGTTTACAGAGGGAAAACGATTGGTGTCTGGACAGACAAGGCATCACTGGCAGTCATACATCGGAGATGTCGACGAAGGCATTGATTCCAGGCAACTCCCAGCGAGCGCGCTTGACCGCGCTGAACGCGTTCGAGCGGTTTGCGGCAGCTCAGGAGATGACGGTGCAGCAGGTATGCTCATTTGTGGAAGCAGATAAGAGTGGAGATGCTTTGTATGCTGTTTTGGACAAGTTTGCGATGCATTTAGCCTATCAGGAGACGTCGAAGGGCTCTCTCCTTTCGAAGAACTCCGTCGCCAGCTACTTCGGTAACGTAAAAAATCACCTCCTAGAGCAGTTCCCTGTGCTGGAAAGCGTTACTGGGCGCCGTTTGCAAAAAGTGGCGTCCATCCTAGACAAACACTGCGCAAAACGAGGAACCGAATTTACGCATCAAGCCCCCCATGCACCAAGAAGGACTTAGAATCCCTCCTAACGGTGATCTACAAGGCCGCGACTACAGCAGACGATTACAAAGATGCCGGGCTTCTCAGTATGCTGTGGTATCTACTTGGTCGGTCGTCCGACACCGCCTGTTTAGTGAAAAGTCAAGTTGCTGTATATCCTGGTAAGTTTGTACATTCACACTAGCATCTACATAATTTACTGACTCTTACTATGGTG
This sequence comes from Phytophthora fragariae, assembly GCA_009729435.1. Taxonomy (NCBI): domain Eukaryota; phylum Oomycota; class Peronosporomycetes; order Peronosporales; family Peronosporaceae; genus Phytophthora; species Phytophthora fragariae. The sequence continues at coordinate 698,973 of QQOI01000033.1, forward strand.
CAAAATGACTAGGCGGTTGTATGTACATCCACTTTAAGCGACTAAAATCTGCGTCATACCAAGGGGCCTCTCTGTTCTACGACTTTGGCAACTTTGTGACGTGTCCTTCGCATGCACTTGCAGTCGCAACGATTATGCAGACATCTCCCAGCCAGTTTCTGCTGGATCAATTGCCACAAGGATCCGAAATGGTCGACGTTAATCCAGTCTCAAGCAGATCCTTACGTGAGATTTTGGAGGCACCAGAGGAGACTTCTCAGTCTGATGGAAATGATGGACCGAGCAGCGCTCGCGCGAAGAAAAAGATCGGGGTGCCTGGTATTCAAGCTTACGTCAATCGGCTTCTGCAAAAGTGGAGCCCGGTGTGTTCTCTGGCCGGGATGAACCTGACGAGTGGGCTGTCATCGCACTCCTTCAGGCGCGGTGCAGCTCAAAACGCCAACGGAAACAGCAAAGTTAGTACTCCATGGATATTAGATCGAGGAGGATGGAGCATGACATCAGTGAGCAAGGCATTTAATTACATCATCAGTACAACACAAGAGGATCAGCAGGTGGGCAAGATCTTGGCCGGTTGGAACTCTGAAGCGGAGCCCTGTTTGCCAACGCTGCGCGTCTTCGATCCAGTGGTAGCCAACAAGGTCCAACAGCTCCAAGATTAACTCTTCTCGTGCGCTTTTGGATTCGTGGAACCGCTGAACCTACGAGACGATGTGATCGAAGTCCTGATGGCTGTTGCAATTTTGCATTACCACGACATGTTGAAGCTGTCACCGGAAGGCCCCTACATCAAACACGTACAGCAAAAAATTCGTCAGCATGGCATCAGTGAACCTGAGCTGGCAAGTTGGTCATTAACAATGCACAGTGACCTGATCAAGCGAATGGAGCGCCCTCGTCCGGAGAAGCAAGCCGCGTTGCCGTCCGTGAATGACGTCGTAGAAAAGCAGACCGTCCTAATCAAGAAGCAAATGGATATGATCAGCAGTCTCTCGTCGCAACTTGACGAGCTGAGGCAGCGGATGGCAGCGATGGAGGACGGGGGCTCTGCGCTGAGCAAACCAACTGTTACCACGGGTGTGGCAGACGCTGTAGACATCGCGGCAGGTCCGGAGTCGGAGACGACGGCACCAAAAAGACGTTCCAGCCCAAAGTCTCTCGCTGCTGTCTGGTACGAGTGGTTTAGTAGCCTGTCATCGAAGACCAAGAGAAACCGCAGACGTTATCACGAGGTGAAAGTGACAGTAGCTTTCATGCGCATATTCTTACCGCGGGGGTACGATGTTACGGGGACTGACAGCTCGTCCAAAGCGCGGGTCTTGAAAGCAGGAGAGGAGGCGGAGGAAGAGATTCATGCTTTCCTGGGCGCGAAAAACAAGAAATCCAAGGCTTTCAGCACTGTGGTTAAAACACTCAAGAAGATGTACGCTGAAGGAAAGCTGAACAAACACATTGCACGTTACCAAGCCCGATGTGCCGAAGGTCTTGTCCTTGACGGCTCTCCTGCTGCTTCCGTTCACGTTCTTCTCCCACAACCGCTACAAGATACACAGCATAACTCGTAAACAGTTTATGCATTTTCCACATTATGTGTACTCCCATTGCATAATTACCTGCGCACTCTACGCGTCCGTCCACTTCCACCTCTTAGTTCACAAGCTCGTCGCCGTCTATCTCCATATCCTCGTCACCTGTCTGAATCAAGATCATGCTGATACTGCTGCTGGCCCCGAGGGCCGCCACCACCCCGAGGCTCAGCAGCAGCAGCCTGGCCGACGTCCTCTTGGTCATGCGACTGCACTCGGCCACGCTGCTGCACTCGATCACGCTGCTGCTGGCCCCGAGGGCCGCCACCACCCCGAGGCTCAGCAGCAGCAGCCTGGCCAACGTCCTCTTGGTCATGCGACTGCACTCGGCCACGCTGCTGCACTCGATCACGCTGCTGCTGGCCCCGAGGGCCGCCACCACCCCGAGGCTCAGCAGCAGCAGCCTGGCCAACGTCCTCTTGGTCATGCGACTGCACTCGGCCACGCTGCTGCACTCGATCACGCTGCTGCTGGCCCCGAGGGCCGCCACCACCCCGAGGCTCAGCAGCAGCAGCCTGGCCAACGTCCTCTTGGTCATGCGACTGCACTCGGCCACGCTGCTGCACTCGATCACGCTGCTGCTGGCCCCGAGGGCCGCCACCACCCCGAGGCTCAGCAGCAGCAGCCTGGCCAACGTCCTCTTGGTCATGCGACTGCACTCGGCCACGCTGCTGCACTCGATCACGCTGCTGCTGGCCCCGAGGGCCGCCACCACCCCGAGGCTCAGCAGCAGCAGCCTGGCCAACGTCCTCTTGGTCATGCGACTGCACTCGGCCACGCTGCTGCACTCGATCACGCTGCTGCTGGCCCCGAGGGCCGCCACCACCCCGAGGCTCAGCAGCAGCAGCAGCCTGGCCGACGTCCTCTTGGTCATGCACGCTGCTGCACTAGGCCACGCTGCTGCACTCGATCACGCTGCTGCTGGCCCCGAGGGCCGCCACCACCCCGAGGCTCAGCAGCAGCAGCAGCCTGGCCGACGTCCTCTTGGTCATGCACGCTGCTGCACTAGGCCACGCTGCTGCACTCGATCACGCTGCTGCTGGCCCCGAGGGCCGCCACCACCCCGAGGCTCAGCAGCAGCAGCAGCCTGGCCGACGTCCTCTTGGTCATGCACGCTGCTGCACTAGGCCACGCTGCTGCACTCGGTCACGCTGCTGCTGGCCCCGAGGACCGCCACCACCCCGAGGCTCAGCAGCAGCAGCAGCCTGGCCGACGTCCTCTTGGTCATGCACGCTGCTGCACTAGGCCACGCTGCTGCACTCGGTCACGCTGCTGCTGGCCCCGAGGGCCGCCACCACCCCGAGGCTCAGCAGCAGCAGCAGCCTGGCCGACGTCCTCTTGGTCATGCACGCTGCTGCACTAGGCCACGCTGCTGCACTCGGTCACGCTGCTGCTGGCCCCGAGGACCGCCACCACCCCGAGGCTCAGCAGCAGCAGCAGCCTGGCCGACGTCCTCTTGGTCATGCACGCTGCTGCACTAGGCCACGCTGCTGCACTCGGTCACGCTGCTGCTGGCCCCGAGGACCGCCACCACCCCGAGGCTCAGCAGCAGCAGCAGCCTGGCCGACGTCCTCTTGGTCATGCACGCTGCTGTACTCGGCCACGCTGCTGCACTCGGTCATGCTGCTGCTGGCCCCGAGGGCCGCCACCACCCCGAGGCTCAGCAGCAGCCCGGCCGACGTCCACGCTGTCTTGTGTGTGCCTGTAGTGTTTTGTGGCTTGCAAAATGATGATGTAAACCACACCCACCTATTGAATTTAATAGATTGACTTTAACAGGTTGTCCGAATGTCCGAATAGTGGCTCAGATGTCCGATCCTGCACGGTATGGTATGCACAAAAGTTTAGAGGCGGGTGATTGGTCGATCTCGTACGCTCCACCACAGGAAAAATCCTCATTCGAGGATCCTTTTTAGCCGTTTAACTGGTCGGACCCCACCACATATCGAAGCGGCGTCCACTCCCCCCAGTCCAGTCCACTCCGATGCTGCGCTTGTCGTCGCTCTCTCTACGCCCGCGCGTGCCGCTGCTCCAGCCGCGCTGCATGTCGACGCACGGCCACCCGTTCGTGTTCGAGTCGCGCCACGAGTACACCGAGTACCTGCAGACGCACCAGAGCCGCCTGCCCTGGGGCTTCTCGGTGGCCACCACCAAGTTCGACTTCGTCCCTCGCGAGGCGCCCCACCTACCAGCCAAGATGACCATGACCCTCATCAAGCCCGTCAAGCCCACGCCGCTGTTCGCCGCCGTGTTCACGCAGAACGCCTTCCCGGGCGCGCCCGTGCTCGTGGGACGCAAGCGGCTGCACGAGCCCACGATCGGCGCCATCCTCGTGAACAACAAGATCTCCAACGTCTGCGCCAGCGGCGGCGGCGTGGCCGACGCAGAGGAGGTCTGCGAGAGCCTGGCCAAGCACCTGCGGCTGGAGGGCGGCGCGCAGGTGCTGCCCTGCTCCACGGGCGTCATCGGCTGGCGCATCCCCGTGGACGCCATGGTCGAGAACCTGCCCAAGCTCGTGAGCAACCTGCAGTCCGACTCGGTGCTGCCTGCTGCTGAAGGCATCATGACCACGGACCTGTACCCCAAGATCCGCTCCATGGACGTGTGCGGCGGCCGCATCGTGGGCATCGCCAAGGGCGCCGGCATGATCGAGCCCAACATGGCTACAATGCTGTCGTACATCCTGACAGACCTGTCGATTCCGCGTGACGTGTTGCGTCAGCTGCTGACGGAGGTGGTGGGCGACACGTACAACGCGCTCAGTGTGGACACGGACCAGAGCACGTCCGACACGGTGACGCTCGTGTCGTCCGACCAGATCCCGTTCGACATGGACAAGCTCGACGAGTTCAAGAAGGCGCTGCACGAGGTCTGTCTCGGACTGAGCGAGGACATTGTGCGCAACGGAGAGGGCGCGCACCACGTCATGCGCGTGCGCGTGCGTGGCGCCGTGACCAAGGAGATGGCCAAGGGGGTGGGCAAGTCGGTGGTCAACTCGCCGCTGCTCAAGTGCGCCGTGGCCGGCAACGACCCGAACGTGGGTCGCCTTGTCATGGCCGTCGGCAAGTACATGGGTCTGCACCACAAGGACGTGGACATCCAGCGCCGCATGAAGATCCGCATGGGTGGCGTCGTCATCTTCGAGAACGGGGAGATGGTGCTCAACGACGAGATCGAGGCCAAGCTGGTGGCGCACATGCGCGACGCGATGCTGATCGAGCCCACGCGCGGTGGCCTCGACGCCAGCTCGCACAACTTCCCGCCCCACGGGAAGTTCGTCGAGGTAAGCGCAGTGAATCTTGTTACCTTATCTCCTCAGCTTTGATTCTAAACGTGACGTGTATTTGTTTGTGGTGATGGCAGATGGAGATTGACTTGGGCGTTGGTTCCGAGGAGACTCAGGTGCTGGGCATCGACCTCACGCACGAGTATGTGGCCATTAACGCGGACTACCGCTCGTAATTGCACCAATTAGACGCGGATTATCGTCGATGACTTGGTTGGAGCCGCTAACTCGTGTGGATGCGGGGGCGCTGCACTGTTGGGTGACCAATAAGGTAGGAAGAATTAACGCATCGGGGTCACCCGAGTCCTATTTCCCTAATGCATCGGGTGACTACTTCCTTGTACGTATGGCGTTGTGGCCACTATTTGCTGTATTTCTTCACTACTTTTATCACTGCAGTTCGTGGCGGAAGAACCCACTCATGAGCTGCATTCGGCGCCGCACCTTGTCGCTCACTGCAAACGCTTGATGGAGAATACCCTCCAGACGTTCCTCTTCCATTCCGCGGAAGTAGGATCGGAAGCCGTCACGAGTTTTGAGCAGGCCGTGCTTTTCTTTCAAGAGTTTGACGTTGTGGTTGTCGCTCTCGTGGTTCCCCGGGCCAAGCGCCAGTTTTGAATCTTGTTGCTGGCGGGTAGGCGAGTTCTGCTGGTTGACACTACAGCAGCTGTTGCTTCCATCGGAGACGCTGATCTCCCGAACATACCCAGTGCCAGTACGCGGCGAAAGGCAGCTCTGCTGAAGACTGGCGACACTCAAGATGGCGGTATCTTCCGCGTCATACTCCATTTCATCCCGCCACTTTTCAATCGCGTTCAAACTTTCGGCCACATTGAAGAACGCCGTCTTGGGTACCGGTGTGGGGCTACCAAACTCCGTTGACGCGGCTGGGCACACGCTTGATCTGAAGCGAAGAGTTCACAAATGACATAACAAGCACAGCGTCATCTACAGCTCACATATAGCAAGTTACACCACAGCAAGCGAGCAAGCTCAATACTCACGGGACACTTACTCATCGTCGGCGTCACTGTCACTCGACTCCTCACGCATCTGAGAGCGCTCAAGTTGCTGTTTGCTGGTCAGTGAAGATGGTAGGTGGCGTTTAGCCGTAGTGATGTCCACTTTCGGGGAGAGAAGCTCTAAATTCCAATCATGGTGGTGACCCAGAGCTTTCGTGCAGCTACATGCGGTTGTGTAAATCCCCCTTGGTGTCTTGGAAGGGGAGCAAGGTCGTCTGATGTCATCACCGCCATCTAAGATCAGGATGTCCACACCTGAAGAGGTCGAAGATGAACCGCGCTGTCTCGAAGACCCTCCTCGAGAGCTCGGTCGTGGACAATTGTTTTTGCTCGTTGATATGTCGACAAAAGCTTCTCTCACGTTGGCGCCATTACGCAGCACTCCAGCAGAAGTATTCGGTCGGCGCTCCAGTCGTGCTCTAGCCGCAGCGGTGGCATCGCTCCCGATGATATCAATGCTTCCTTTTCTCCGAGATCTGCTTCGGTTAGCCGAGCTATCAATCTCCATGTAGAGCGCTTCGTCGGTGTCACGAGGGACGCCGATTTGAGAGGTACCAATACTATCCAGTTGCCACGACTTCAACTCGTCGAGGATGGCATCGCGTGACTTGTTCTTGTGAGTATCGAGTTCTCTTGCTCGATCCAGTGTGTCAGTGATGGAAATCCGTCGTGCAGGTGTTTTGGGACGGTCAGGCAGTCCATGGGCTGAAGACGGGCGCGAGTCAACAGCACTACCAGAACCTTCAGAACTGGCCCCGGAGGAGCCGTGCACGTCGAGCATTGATCCGGTTTCAGCTTCGTATCGATGTCTGCGCAACGCACTCGTGACATTTCCAGCGAAGACAATGTCTGTTCCGTGCGTGAGGCGGCTACCTGAGTCATCGTTGTGCGAAGAATCAACTGGCAGGCCGTTGAGACTTGCAGTACTCGAAGAATATGAAAGCTGACGAGGACTGTTGATGTCGCTCGAGCCCAGTGTTCGTAGATTAGTGGTTGACTCACCACCCGAAGTATCTGCTTGCTGCTGCTCGCGGTGTTTGATAATCACAGCATCAATTTCAGAGTCCGAGAGCTTAGCTTGTTCACTGTCGGAAAAAGCTCGATCATCCAGCGATGCGAGCTGCGGTACAAAGTTGGCTACAATTTGTCTGTACCGCTCGACACTCTCGACGGGGTTTCCTGTCAAATTCAGTGTCGTCAACTGCGGACAAAAAGCTAACAACAAGGGACCGCATAACGTTAAACTTCGGCAACATCAGAGCCAACATCAATAAAGATTGCTCACCGAGTTGCTCGGTCTGCCCGATATCGGCGACCCGATTCCCTTCCAGGTCTGTACAAGCACGACAGAATAAGTGTAACACAGTGAGCCCCAGCACCTCTTGTCCATCATCAATTCGCTTTGGCCTTACCGATGATGCGAAGTTCTTCGTGCATGGCCAAAGGACTCATGTCGCTCACATTGTTGTGTTGCAGATACAGCTCCTGCAAATTCAGCAGCGCCCCGATGCCGTCGAGGTCGGATATTTGGCAGTGCATTGCCCAAAGAATGCGCAGCGATCGGAGAGACGTGCCCAGATCACGGAAGCTGCTGAGTGAGCTCGGTTGCAACCGTAGCTGCTGCAACGACGGCAGCAGCTCTCCGATCACCTCCACTGACTGCTTTGAAGAGTCGACCGAAATCTGCAGCGAAGTGACTCGCTTGAGGTCTTGATTGCCCGTCAGTTGTCTCTGCAATACAAAGATGAGTTCCCAGCATTACGTGCCCCACATTTCCAACAAAACCTTTGCAACTCACCAACTTTTCTTCCGTGATGTCATCGAACGGGTTATCGAGCTGTAGAACCTCCAGCTCCGCCTCCTGCCGACTGCTGCGCTTGTTCATCAATGGAGAAAGCAGTCCCGACGTGCTTGCACTCATCCCGCCCGTAGGAACAGGCGTCGGATTGCAGTCTCTGGGCAGCGTTCGAATGAGGAAGCTGGCCTTCACATCTCCAAGCTTGGGTCCTCCTCCACTCGGCTTGCGCTTGGTCGTCGTCAAGGCAGCGACGACATTCTCGTCCATCTCGTGGCGCAGATCATCCACAACGATCGTGCTCATGGCCCCAGCTCGGAAACTCCTTGTCAATTGCAGCACTAGCTCACTTCCACCTTCAGCCCAAACATCAACTATTTATACACGTACTTGCACTTAGCCCAAAAATGGCTACACCCATTTCGTCTACATCCAAAATGTAGCCATTATCTCGTACCACAACATAGGTACACACATTTTCGTTATAGCAATGGTGGACAAGTCGCCGACACCTTCGGCAGTCGCAACCCGCGCCGCGCCGTCCGCTGCTGCCGCGCGCGCGTCACGCGCGTCGAAGCCGAAGCCCGAGGGCAATGAGAAGCCGTCGTTCGTGTTCCTGCGGCTGAAACGCAAGCGCACGGACGACCCGATGGAGTGTCTCGTGGTGCACAGTGAGCCCGACACTAAGCGCAGCAAAGGCGCGTCGCAGGACCTTCTGCAGGCGTTCACGAAGCTGTCGACCACCGAGAAGCGCTTCGTGTTCAAGCACATCGACACGATGGAGGAGCCGCTCGCACCCGGCCGCGTCAAGTGGACGGACCGACTCAAGCGCAAGGCGCGGTCGCTCAAGGACGAGCGCGCTGACATGCTGGCCAAGAAGCAGATCGCACCCGTGTTCCATAAAGACCCAATCGCCTCCAAGCAGACGGAGAGGCGCGTCAAGCAGCAGCAGAGCCGCTCCAAGGCGCGACGCAACGAGGAAATGCTCAAGTCCAGAGGCCTCCAGCCACTTGTGGAGATCAAAGAGAAGCAGACGATGGAGCTAAACGGCATCCGACTCGTCGACCTGCAGGTGTCCACAGTCCCCAACAAGGAGAAGGAGGAGAAGGAAGAAGGTGATGAGCTGCTGGAGAAGAGCAAGGCCGACTTGGTCACGGTTAATGGAGCGCGGCTGAAACCCACGCGGGTGCTGAACCCGCACGAGCGCGAGCTGGATGAGGCCATTTGGAAGGCCTTCCGCGTCAATGACTTTGCCCCGTTCTTCCAGATTTACCATGCGCGGCGGCCGGAACTGCGTGTGGACCCGGTGTCCTTCCAGAGACCAGCGGATGGGAGTACGATTGTCATGGCGGCGGCGCTGCATGGACGGAGTGATGTGATTGAAGTGTTGTTGCGCGCAGGCACAACTAGTATTCTTCAACAAGACTGGGAGGGAGCTACTGCGGCGGTGTTTGCGAAGCGTGGAGGCCACGCCAATGTGGAGACGGCGTTGCTGGCATGCGAGGAAGCAGAGCAGGAGAAGGACTACGTGTACGACGTGTACTGCGTTGATATCTCCGCGAGTGAGCGTCAAGATAGCGCACACGATACTGCTTCAAGCTCCGAAGAAGGCTCTGGACAGACGAGTGTGAATGGTGTTCCCGTTGTGAGTGTGAGTTCGGAGGTGCATCGGTGGCTGTCCGAAGAGCCGAGTGACGAGGTGGAGGAATACATGCTGGAGTCCGACATTGATAGCAACGACGAAGTGGACGGGTACGCATGCCTGTATAGATATCCCTGGGACCGCTGAGGCGCGCGTGATGAGGGCACGTGGGCGCGAACGGGACCGATCTAAAGATTATAATGCTGAGAGACGGCGGGTTGCTGCCGGTGGCAGCCTCTGCTGGATTTGTTTTGACGCTTGCTTTTTCCTGTTGTTGTGTGCTATTTAGATTGAGCGAGGACTCCAACGACGAGGACCATGTCGCGAACGACTACCCTGACGAAGAGTCATCGGACGAGTCTCTGGCGGACAGTGAGGACCTTGACGAGGTATGTGCAAGCGATGGTTGTGTTGCAGTATTTTCGGATGTGACTAAGAGAGCACGCGCGTGTCTTTGCGTTTTCGTAGATTGGTGCGAGGCGTCGCAACACTGAAAACGACTACTCCGAGCGGGACGACTTTGACTATTGAGCGCATCCAGATGCGGACTTCTTCCATTCGTCCATTCAGGAAGGCAGGGGGCTTCAAGCATCTGTACATATTAACTTCGCAGTTCTTCAAGCTTTGAACGACACACTTGTTCGCCGTAGTCGTAGCATTCAAAGATACGTGGGGGTTGTAAACAACCCAACAGCGATACAGGAATAACAGTGTGCACAGCTAACGAACCCTTTCCAAGCTGATGCAGTTCTCAAAGAGCTTATATTTTTGACTCACAACTTAGGTCGGATGAAGATCGATCAATCCACGATCGTGGCGTGCATTCTAGTGTTTGAGTCCTTAAATTAGTTGCATTGTGTTACACTCACTACACATTCTATCGACACTACATATATATACGCGCGCTGCACTGCACTGCACAAAGTGGCATGCGTGGTCGCTGGCTGGCAGTGGTGCCGAACCAATCACACAAACAGCAAGGTGTCGGCGCCAAGAGCGACGTCAATGTCGATGTTGATGTTCGCATCGAAATCAGCGTCGCTTGCGAAGTCAGCGTCTGTGTCGGACTCGCCTCCCAGCAACGAGTCGAGCTCGCAGCCCGGCAGCACCTGCGCGGCGTCCAGGTCGCTGAGCACCGCGGTCACGTCGTCTTCGGTAAGCAGACTTGACGCAGCGCAGTCGATGTCGACGTCGCTATCGCTGTCACAAGCGTACACCTCGAGTGGGGAGATGACGGCGTCCCAGTCCAGCTTGGCCAACTCGGTCAGCTCGATGGGGTCTAGCGCGCCCAGCAGCAGCTCCTCGTCCGTGTTGCAGCTGTCGTTCAGCGCCCACAGCGGCTCCAGGATGGATGCGAAACGGAGGTCCGCCAGATCGTCCACGGCACACACGTCGCGCGGCGACAGCTTGTGCTTCTTCGCTGCGCTGAACAACTCGGGCGCCGAGGGCAGCAGACAACGAGGCCGCTTGGTGGAGGTCGACGTCGCGGGTCTCGTCTGCGTTACTGCTGCTGCTGCTGTCGTTGGCTTGACCTGCATTCGACCCACCAAGGCGGCGAGCTGAGACAGGTGGCACCGCACGAGCACGTCGTGGCTGAATGTTGCCACGCTGGCGCGCGTCTTGGTCCACTTGTGGAAGCCGAAGTTGTTGAGCTGACGCTGGAAGCTGGTGAACCGGCCGTGCTTGAAGTACTTGCGCAGCACCTCCACCTCGAGGCGGGGCACGTCGTAGACCTGGAAGTGGGATCCATCTGCTGACCACGAGAGAATGCGTTGGTCTTCGTTCTGCAGCATGTCGTAAACGGCGCGTACGAAGCGGGGCACGCTGGTGGAGGCAGGGTCGCCGGCGGTAGAATTCATCTTGGGTTGTGTACTGAGCTACTTGTGTCTCTGTGGTTGATGACTTGGTGTTGATCGATGTGGCGCTGTCGCTGATCTGCTTTTGGTGGTTGAGTGGTTGTGTTTGCGGTCGCGAGGGTTGGTCCTCCGCGGTGGTGGTGTGGCTTGTGTTGGTCGATCCCGATTGAGTTCTGACGGAGGTGCCAAGTAGGCTGGATGGAGGGAGCAAGCGGCGTGCCTGCGGTACGAGTACGTCTTGACACATGTCGACGAGCGCGAGACTGAGGTGCTTCGTCACATTTGGCAAGGCCGATCGAGCGGTACACGTGGGTTGACGACACTTGGCGCTACAATCTAAGAACGCTCGAGTGGGCTTCTGCTGCTGCTGGCGTTGGAGCTGCTGCTGCGGCTACTCGTCGATTGGCACTGTTAGCGGGGAACTCCAAGAACACAGGTGGCAAGCGCATTTCCGGATAAGCAGATGCATGCGCTTTGATTAGCCTACTGTAGCCATGTAGATGTAGACGAATTTCACATAAACTGGCCAGGATACGACCACCGAAAACAACTTCAACAAGGTGAAGAGCTCCAAAACGATGCACAAGGATACGCTGCAGGTCGAAGATGGATCAATTGTTCCGCTTATCACGGTGTACACTCTAGTGTGTGCGTTCATAAATTAGTTGCATTGTGTTACACTCACTACACATTCTATCGACACTACATATATATACGCGCGCTGCACTGCACTGTACAAAGTGGCATGCGTGGTCGCTGGCTGGCAGTGGTGCCGAACCAATCACACAAACAGCAAGGTGTCGGCGTCGAGAGCGACGTCAATGTCGATGTTGATGTTCGCATCGAAATCAGCGTCGCTTGCGAAGTCAGCGTCTGTGTCGGACTCGCCTCCCAGCAACGAGTCGAGCTCGCAACCCGGCAGCACCTGCGCGGCGTCCAGGTCGCTGAGCACCGCGGTCACGTCGTCTTCGGTAAGCAGACTTGACGCAGCGCAGTCGATGTCGACGTCGCTATCGCTGTCACAAGCGTACACCTCGAGTGGGGAGATGACGGCGTCCCAGTCCAGCTTGGCCAACTCGGTCAGCTCGATGGGGTCTAGCGCGCCCAGCAGCAGCTCCTCGTCCGTGTTGCAGCTGTCGTTCAGCGCCCACAGCGGCTCCAGGATGGATGCGAAACGGAGGTCCGCCAGATCGTCCACGGTACACACGTCGCGCGGCGACAGCTTGTGCTTCTTCGCTGCGCTGGACAACTCGGGCGATGAGGACAGCAGACAACGAGGCCGCTGGGTGGAGGTCGACGTCGCGGGTCTCGTCTGCGTTACTGCTGCTGCTGCTGTCGTTGGCTTGACCTTCGTCCGGCCCACCAAGGCGGCGAGCTGAGACAGGTGGCACCGCACGAGCACGTCGTGGCTGAATGTTGCCACGCTGGCACGCGTCTTGGCCCACTTGTGGAAGCCGAAGTTGTTGAGCTGACGCTGGAAGCTGGTGAACTTGCCGTGCTTGAAGTACTTGCGCAGCACCTCCACCTCGAGGCGGGGCACGTCGTAGACCTGGAAGTGGGATCCATCTGCTGACCACGAGAGGATGCGTTGGTCTTCGTTCTGCAGCATGTCGTAAACGGCGCGTACGAAGCGGGGCACGCTGGTGGAGGCAGGGTCGCCGGCGGTAGAATTCATCTTGGGTTGTGTACTGAGCTACTTGTGTCTCTGTGGTTGATGACTTGGTGTTGATCGATGTGGCGCTGTCGCTGATCTGCTTTTGGTGGTTGAGTGGTTGTGTTTGCGGTCGCGAGGGTTGGTCCTCCGCGGTGGTGGTGTGGCTTGTGTTGGTCGATCCCGATTGAGTTCTGACGGAGGTGCCAAGTAGGCTGGATGGAGGGAGCAAGCGGCGTGCCTGCGGTACGAGTACGTCTTGGACACATGTCGACGAGCGCGAGACTAAGGTGCTTCGTCACATTTGGCAAGGCCGATCGAGCGGTACACGTGGGTTGACGACACTTGGCGCTACAATCTAAGAACGCTCGAGTGGGCTTCTGCTGCTGCTGGCGTTGGAGCTGCTGCTGCGGCTACTCGTCGATTGGCACTGTTAGCGGGGAACTCCAAGAACACAGGTGGCAAGCGCATTTCCGGATAAGCAGATGCATGCGCTTTGATTAGCCTACTGTAGCCATGTAGATGTAGACGAATTTCACATAAACTGGCCAGGATACGACCACCGAAAACAACTTCAACAAGGTGAAGAGCTCCAAAACGATGCACAAGGATACGCTGCAGGTCGAAGATGGATCAATTGTTCCGCTTATCACGGTGTACACTCTAGTGTGTGCGTTCATAAATTAGTTGCATTGTGTTACACTCACTACACATTCTATCGACACTACATATATATACGCGCGCTGCACTGCACTGTACAAAGTGGCATGCGTGGTCGCTGGCTGGCAGTGGTGCTGAACCAATCACACAAACAGCAAGGTGTCGGCGTCGAGAGCGACGTCAATGTCGATGTTGATGTTCGCATCGAAATCAGCGTCGCTTGCGAAGTCAGCGTCTGTGTCGGACTCGCCTCCCAGCAACGAGTCGAGCTCGCAGCCCGGCAGCACCTGCACGGCGTCGAGGTCGCTGAGCACCGCGGTCACGTCGTCTTCGGTAAGCAGACTTGACGCAGCGCAGTTGATGTCGACATCGCTATCGCTGTCACAAGCGTACACCTCGAGTGGGGAGATGACGGCGTCCCAGTCCAGCTCGGCCAACTCGGTCAGCTCGATGGGGTCTAGCGCGCCCAGCAGCAGCTCCTCGTCCGTGTTGCAGCTGTCGTTCAGCGCCCACAGCGGCTCCAGGATGGATGCGAAACGGAGGTCCGCCAGATCGTCCACGGCACACACGTCGCGCGGCGACAGCTTGTGCTTCTTCGCTGCGCTGGACAACTCGGGCGCAGAGGACAGCAGACAACGAGACCGCTTGGTGGAGGTCGACGTCGCGGGCCTCACCTGCATTACTGCTGTCGTTGGCTTGACCTGCATCCGGCCCACCAAGGTGGCGAGCTGAGATGGGTGGCACCGCACGAGCACGTCGTGGCTGAATGTTGCCACGCTAGCGCGCGTCTTGGTCCACTTGTGGAAGCCGAAGTTGTTGAGCTGACGCTGGAAGCTGGTGAACCGGCCGTGCTTGAAGTACTTGCGCAGCACCTCCACCTCGAGGCGGGGCACGTCGTAGACCTGGAAGTGGGATCCATCTGCTGACCACGAGAGGATGCGTTGGTCTTCGTTCTGCAGCATGTCGTAAACGGCGCGTACGAAGCGGGGCACGCTGGTGGAGGCAGGGTCGCCGGCGGTAGAATTCATCTTGGGTTGTGTACTGAGCTACTTGTGTCTCTGTGGTTGATGACTTGGTGTTGATCGATGTGGCGCTGTCGCTGATCTGCTTTTGGTGGTTGAGTGGTTGTGTTTGCGGTCGCGAGGGTTGGTCCTCCGCGGTGGTTGTGTGGCTTGTGTTGGTCGATCCCGATTGAGTTGTGACAAAGGTGTCAAGTGGGCTCGATCTCGATGGAGGGACCAAGCGGCGTGCCTGCGGTACGAGCGGGTGTTCCGCCGCGACAGACGCATGTCGACGGGCGCGAGACTAAGGTGCTTCGTCACATTTGGCAAGGCCGATCGAGCGGTACACTTGGGTTGACGACACTTGGCGCTAGGATCTAAGAATACTCGAATAGGCTTCTGCTGCTGCTGGCGTTGGAACTGCTGTTGCGGCTTCTGGTCGACTGCCACTGCTGGTGTGGAACTTGCCAAGAACACAAGTGGCGAGAGCTTCCTCACGTGCCTACGATTTGAATATCACATACTTTTTGTTTGTTGTGTTAGTTTTTTATGCATCCAAGTGTGAGCTGGGTATGGAGTAGTCTTTTTGGATTTTGTTACGGTTTCCTTGTTCAAGTTCATGAGTGCGGTTGCCACTGGTCGCGGTTAGGAAGGATCGCCTAATGCGTTACTAGCTGCACCTTTGAATGGGCAGTATTTGTGGAAAGTCTGGCGCAGTTGATCAGACAGGCATAGCAAGTGCGTGTTCTCGAACATGGAAGTGTAGCCATTTTAAAAAGCGTCGAAGTAGGTGTTCCATACGATCACCAAGAAGGCACTTCAACGTGGAAAAGAAAGTGTGCTGCTCGACGGCAGCATACTCAGCTGTGTATTCCACTAGACGCCGTTCGTGGGGCCGCGGCTGCGTTTTCTGCGCATTTCAAGGCCAGGCTGCTAACGCGACTGCAGCATGTCCGTCCAGCCAACGCTAGCGAAAACTATCTGCTGTATACGACCCGTCACAAATATAGTCTTCTCCAGTCCTCGTCACGAAAGGACTAAGGATATCAAAGAAGCTTCTTCGCCCTCACAACTGAACTTGCTGAGAATCAATTGATACCGACACGGTGCGATGCGGTCCAACGAGAAGATCGTCGACGAGGTTCCTCGGTTTGTGCGAACACTCTACGATATCTTGCACGACGAAGATCCGTTCATCCTGTCATGGTCGGTCGATGGGTCTCACTTCCAGGTGTTCGACGTGCCAAGACTCGAGCGTGAGATCCTTCCCAAGTATTTCAAGCATTGCAAGTTTGCCAGCTTCCAGCGGCAACTGAACAACTTTGGATTCCGCAAGTGGACGAAGACGCGCGCCAGCGTGTGCACCTTCAGTCACGACTTCCTTCACAGATGTGATCCTACGCAGCTAGCTCCGTTAGTAGCTGAAATGGAGGCGCAGAAGGCAGCGATGTGCGCAGCAACTCCTCACATCGGGACAAAGCGTTTTCGCGACGAGAGCAGCTTCGACGAACACGTCCTTCGAACGGACGTCAAAAGACTGCACGTCGATACAAAACAAGACGATGAGCGTGAGCCGGAACAAGAGATGGCTTCGTTCAGCCCAGAAAACTTTGTCAACGAGTCGTGGCCACTGGCTGGGTTTGATGCAGCGGACTTGTCCGCGCTGGATTGGTCGCTAGTGACCGACTCGGGTCGAGAAGATGAGCTCAATACACTCCTCGACCCAATACTAATCCCAGTGCCGCCAACCGTGCAGGCAGAACTTGGCAGCAATCTCGCCTATATCAACGACGAGGTTGCTTTCGAGACTTTGCCGCCGCTTGACACTGAGTATCTGGGAGAATCTTGGACCGACATTTTCGACGAGGTGACGTTGTGAGTAGGGAGAAAACTCAACAATTCTCTATGACCGGTTATGGATTGTATATTATGGTACATGTACAGTGTAGTTTTTCGTGTCTATTTGCCTCCAATACAGCTTGGCAAACACGATCGGGTAATTGTTGCAGTTCTTCTTGTATCAGGGGTCCATCGCAACTCTCACCGAGCTGTTAGTACAATGTACCGATCAAGAGATTTGTGCGGAGTCCGCACTGCGGGAGGAGCCGACTTTCGAGTACAAATCGGACGATCTCCTAGTACAGGCCCGGTTATAACAAAACGGACGGGGTTCGAGTACAGCTAAGTTCGCTTCGGCAGATCGATCGAGTACATGTACAGCTATCGCTTAGATGGGTTCGCTGCTGCATTCCTTGGACTATAGGTGCAAGAAGCAGAATGCAACACCATCTGAGGCGAGCGGTTGCGAGGTCGCGTAGCCGTAGCAAACCCGCGCGGGGTGCCCGCGAAGCAGGGCCGCGCGGTATTTGCGTAGGCGGGCCCAGCGCCGAGCACTGCGCTCGCCAGGTGAGAGAATTGTTTTCTCGCAGGAGCGCAGCGACTGCCTTTGCGGAGCGCAGCGGAGCAAAGCATTACCCTTGGGTGTTCGCAGTGGACTTCGCTATCGAGTCTAGCTCGACTGTACTCGACAGATCGTCCGATTTTATCCTGTACTCGACGCCATCGGCCGTTTTGATGGTCGCAGGTGCGAACTTAAGCCTGTACTTGGAAATCGTCCAAAATGTACTCGAAAACCGTCCGCACCCCCGCACTGCGGACGGAGTACTCTATTGTCCGCTCATCTTAGCAGGAATCGATTTGTTTCCAGCCTCAGGTTACTACGCTCATCAGCTTCGATATCGGATGGATTTCAGATGACCGCGCAGAAGAACAGAATGAGAGGGCAAGAAGTTGATACATGTATAATAGTGTAGGAGGAGAGTGTATCTTCAGTTTAGATGGCCACTGCGGCAGTGGCACTGAACATATCTCATATCACACGCCGTCTTTTCGTACCACACCATTGAATTGGTGATCATAAGATAACAAAGTTAACGCGCTGTGAAAACACGGCGTTCTCTGAGCGGAGCAAAGCATTTCACGCAGGTACATTTTTACCAAGTCGTATCTACAATTAATAATCTTGGGACAAAATTGGATCGTTGTTTCAGCACTCGATAGTTGATTCTTATGATACTTCGACTCCTGCACGCTACTTACGCGACAAAATTACAACTAATACGAAGATTTCCTCACTGGTAGCCGTTGGTCAGTCGACCACTTTTTTCCCTGCCCTTCCTCGCGAGGCAGGATGCATTTCAGCACTTTCATCGTGCTGTACGCGCTTGCTTGATCTCACTGCTGCGGGTTGTGAATCAAAACGCTGTGTCGCTTTTAATTAAACCCATTGTTGTGGATTGTGCCAGAATGCCAGGCTGTGGTTCGGGTGGCGCTTGAAGAACTGAATGGGCTCAACCTTGTCGTCAACGTTGCGGTGGACATACATGGCGAGGCAGCCTGGGTGGCTCTCGCGTCGTGATGGCATGAAGCCAACGGTTCTTTTGCGATCGTACACACTCTGCAAGTAGAACTTGGACGTTGACGTAACAGGTGTGCGGTCGGGCACACCAGTGATAACGAACTTGGCTCGTACGTCGATCTTGTTGCTGAACGTGAGCTTCTTGGAGATCTTTTGCATGCGGAGCACAGTGCCGTCAGTGCGAGCCAGCGAAATGCTGTCACCACCTCGAAGTAGTCCATCCGTGGTATGTCCGATGATGCGGAGTGTGTCGGCGTCTTCCAACTGATCGTAAGGCTGAAGAGCGTAGCAACGAACACGGCGCGAGAATGGGTTCTTGTGGCCAACACCCCGTCTTTTTGAGTGTCCTTGCACTTGGGTGATCTGACCGGTGGTCGTTTTGAACGCCAGGTGAAGCTCCTGTCCGTGATACATGGGCACCGAAGACGGCTCGTTGTTGAGCTGACGAGATCCCGGCGCAATGGCACCTTCGCCAGCGTGGTTTGCTTCAGGTGCTGTAACCTTGCGACGAATGACTTGGCTCATCATTCGAGGCGGCGAGCTGAGACCGCGAAGGTTACGAGCCGAACCTCCAACCTTCCTCGGCACCTCCGTGATGCGAGAGCGCGGGATGCGACGAATTAGCGAAGCCTCAAAGTTTGCCAGAGCTTGGGAGCGGGTCTGCCGAATGCTGTCGATATCCACTGAGCGGTTGGTAGGGTCCTCGCCGTAGTCGTCCGTGGTGGCGCTGCTGGCGTCATCGTCTTCAATCTCGCTTTCGCTTTCGAACTCATCGTCGCTCTGATTAATCCCCACCGGCGACATACCGCGTTGTTGGTTCTGGTTGAACATGAGCACATCGCGCAAGTGCGACGGGATCGGAGGCGTCTCGTACTCAGTTGGCAGCATGTCAAGCGTGAGTCCTGCTGGGATGGGCGGCGTGCCAGCCAAGAGACTGTTGACGTCCTCGAAAGTCGGCCTTAAACTGTCAAACGTCGGTCTTGATACGCGTGCGTCCTCAAACGTCGGTCTCATACCCCCAGTGTCCTCAAAGGTAGGTCGTGCACTGGCATAGTCATCCAACGTGGGTCTCAGACCGCCAGTGTCCTCAAACGTCGGCCTGAGGACGTCATCGGTGCCGTCCGTGTCGATATCAAGGAACGAATTAGACAGGTCCATCATCGGCGGCGGGGTCATGAGCGGTGGCGGGGTGTCCATTATATTCGGCGACGAGGACACACTGGTCGTGGATGATTCGGTGGCATAGTTGGCAGAGTCGTTCGAATGCTCAGTCCAGCGCATTGTCATGCGCGACAACGGGTTCAGGATGTTTGAGAGCCGCACCGACCCTGACAGCGAAGACGTGGTGTGGGTGCGGCGGCGAGAGATGGGCTCTTCCTCGCTCAATACGGCGATGTCCGCTGCGTTATCTTCCTGCAGCTCCTCAACGTTGTCGTAGACAGCGGCAGCATGCGCCTTGTAGGGCGGCACTGGCGGCGGTGCGCGTTTAAATGGCCGGTTGCGGATGGTTGGAAGCCCTTCGTCACCAACAGTCTGGCGACGCATTCGAGGCGGTGAAGCCGCCGGGTGCACTGTCACCTTGCAGTATTTGGGGTCCGCGCCCATGGTCATTGGCAATGGTCCAGTCGTAGTTGGTTTGCACTCTTCTAGTATCCAGGCAGGCAGAGTGCTGAGTAGCACGGGTCAAGTTGGAATGTAACTGCGGTCGAGCTAGCGGTGACAGGCGCACCCTGGGCAGAGAGAGAGAGAGAGGAACACCCGAACGACAGGCGTCTCGGGGTGGAAAGCGCGGCTAGCGTGGCACTCGACTCGGCTTCACTATTGTCGGTCCATGTGTAGAGGGTACCATGACCTGCCAGCTGGCATCTGGATCCTCGTCATGCAACGTCCGCTGCCTTTACCTCGACGAGCGAGAGATAGTCGGACTTACACCAAGGTGTTGTGTGGGCAGACTCGACAATGTGCTGGAAAGATGGTCGTAATAGTCTCAGCGATGGTATATAATGGTCTATATATTTTGAAAACGTATTGCGGCAGTCATTCCAACACAGTGGTCTAAATACTGAGCCACAAGATATGGATCAAGCTGTTGCAGCAGAAACCAATACATGCTTTTCGATGAATATGGTCACAAGCTGCCACCTCCATCGGTCTCAGGATAGTCACGCTGTCTGGTGCTCTTATCCTGGCATCTTGTCCGCGGAACGTTTCCGAGTATACATGCTCGGCTTTCCAAACCTCGAGCCTCAAGTCGAGAGTTTACTAACTGTTAGCAGGCTGGTAAAGGCCCCTGCGGCTATCGCTCGTTGAAGCGCAAATATTGGGAGTGTTCCATTCCTTCGATGCCGTCTCTCTCTTCGACGCTGGTAAAGATGGCAGATTCAGTCATGCGGCGATGCCACTATGTGGGCCGAGAACGAAAGAGAGCGATGTCAAGCCGGATCGCAGTGATTGGAGCAGTCGACGCCTAACCATCAATAAAATGTAGCAGCCGCGCTTCTGAGAGTTGATCTATCTCTTCTGCCCATTCGCGAGGTTGGCAATCATGTTCAGGACTGACTCATGCTGCGCCGTCTGGTCTCAGCAGCAGCGCACGTAGCTTCCAACAACCCGATGAGAGTTACACGTACCGGTCGGTAGTCGCGGGTAAAGACTGCCGGCTCGACGAGAGCCTCAAGTCCTTGCACTGGGGGCATTCTACGCGAAAAATTTATCCCGGGTGCTAGTGACTTGCCGACGTAGCAAGTCCGTCCCCTTTCTACAAGCTCACCCGGACTGCTGTCCACGGAGCGTAGTCATAAGCTCACATGAAGAATCGCGTCCTCAATGAAATCATGCTTGAGACGGGTTTGCCGGTCTTCGTTGAGTTGAGAAGAAGACTTGAGTTCCTTATAGGTGCTTGGTTTGTTCAAAAGCACCAAGGAGCTAAGTAGAACGCTGTATTATACTTGCAGCTACTCGTTGTCCTTTGGGGCATCACCACGTTTCGCATTGCGTTGGTGTTTATCGCAGTAGCATTGTAGTAAACAAGGATTGATAATTACATATGTACAGTGCAAGAACCTACATGTATTGCCGCGGCGAAACAGCGATATTTAGCTTTCCGAGTTGTAAACGCCACACGAACGAAATTGCAGACAACAACGAATGACTCGACTGTACACCAGCAATGGTAACAGCAACGGTATCAAGCAAAATCGCAGCGGGATCCGGTGATACCCGTCTAGCCCCAACTCTGGCTAAGAACCTCACCAAGAAATACCACACAGAAGTCATCATCCTCGAGAATAACGCCTTCTTCTACCGCGTTGTGGGGGCCCCGCGTACTTTTTCCTACGCGGACAGCACCAACTACACCAACTACACCAACAAGCGGGTAGCATTGGCGCTACGGTACCAAAGTAGTTAACAACTCCATGCACTCGATGGGGAGCTCGTTAGCTTTACAGATCAACAGACCCATACTCCTGCTTGAGTCGAGAGAGTCTCGACTTTTGCAACCACAGAAGTTTTCAATGGCACACTTAAACAATGTCTCGACTCACGACATATCCAAAATAATGAAGGGTGCCATTGAAATCGCGATTGGCACTTTCGTCTTCATAATCTTGGGAAGCAGCAGCATCTCTTGGGGTTGCAGCCTAGCAACTTGTTCACAGCTCACCAGAGGTCGCAAACGCTGAAAACAGGCTGTCCGTATCCGGCCGTACCATACCAAGGATCCGATTCGGGTATCCGTGGACATCCGTAGATATATTTCGGGCAGCCGTGGCTGGCCGCCATCTCGATTTCGGTTAACCGTGAAACACATGTATTTTTTTTCTTAAACCTCTATGGCTTTGAGTAGCTTTCGCACATGGCGTCTTCGTTTGACCTCGCGACCAGTAAGTACAGACTAGAGCGTGAGAACGAGACGCCTGATATATCCGAGTTAGCAAGGTTTTAGCCAATCACAGGTAGGCTCAAAGGATTTTGCAATTACCCGTGACATCCAATATTGATCAATGTATGGAGGTATCCAGTTTTACCCGTCTCGTTCTCACGCTCTAGTCTGTATATTGTTTAGTACCAATGGACTCATCATGCTTCGTTTGACTCTAAATTCGTAGCCTGCGGAGCTGTTAATGCCTCTAAGTTATGCATGTAGTGTTGTGCCTTTGAGAGTCGGTTAGCCGTAGCCGGCCGTGGATTTCAACCGGGCAGCCGTGGCTATCCGTGATTAGGGTTGCTTTTTAGGAGCAAAAAAGTGAAATTAACGTTAATTACAGTTAAAAACAGATTTGCACACTGTTAATAATAATTAAAAGGAACTTTTTTTTAGCCCATATCAGTCAAGCTTTTCCGTATTTACAGCCATACTCAAGCTCTCAGACTGAGGGAATCTCCGAGGTGAAGGACTTTGATAACCGCCTGGAAGAGTCAGGAGTTCAATGACAGAAACTGCAAGGACCTGTCACAGAACTGCGGCGTCAGCGTACCGCGTATGAGCGCGCGCTGTCGTTGTCGGCACAGACGTGCATGGAGATCGACTCGTTACACGACAGCATGACTTCATGAACGAGGAAGTAACCTCGTATGAGAATGGAATGCCAGTTAGATGGCATGCAAACCCACATACACGAGGGGCGCGACACAAGCTCGGCAGCGAGTCTTGCAGAGTGCGTTTCGCATCAATTCCAGGCTGATCGGAAGACCTCGAAAATTACGAAAATGGCCGAGCATGTTTTCCTCCCGCTGAAAGTATTTAACGTATTTAACGTTAAAACATTTTTGCATTCATAGCTACATGTATTATTATAACTCGTTTTTAGCTAAATAACAACTCTATCCGTGATCTCACCAGTGCGATATTTCGGCTGGCCGCGGCCACGGCCAAAAATAATCCGTACGGCTGCGGCTGGCCGTTTGCGACCTCTACAGCCCACCACCATCATTCAACTCTTGCCATCTCGCAAATGTACGGTAACGTTCGTGGAATTACACTTTGCAAGTTTGCTAGGAAGTTCCGGAACTACCGAAATCGAATATATATATATATATATAAGAATGCATTGGCGTACGCAGTGGTCTCTTCCCTCGGATAGTTTTTGTTGCATAGTGGAGATCGCCCCCCTGAATCTAGACAACGATTGCCCCCACATTTACTTCGGGTGCGTGGCACCGAGGCTGCCCCAGGTGCGGCCAGCCATGAAATCTTTCGCCTTGATCCTCCAAGTGAACCAGTCGCCGACAACGACGCCACCCCAGAAAGGAAGCTGCGAGACGCCTCCGCTACCCACCGGATGAATCATCGCCTCCGTCGTGACCTTCGGGTAGGGCTTGTTGAAGACGTCTTGCTTCTTCTGTACGACGGCTGCGAGCTGCGCAGCGAGGAACTTGCCCTGGTCAGCGGCCCAGAACGCCATCTTCGGCGTGTCGTGGTTGCTGCTGTCACCCAGCGCGAAAATGTTCGAGTACTTCTCGTTGTCCAGCTGCAGAAGCTCGTTCACCTTGATCGACCCCTGTTCCGTGACGAGTGACGGATCCATGTCATGGATGAGATCGGAGACTGGGCAGAAGCCGCCGCACAGCAACTGGATGTCAGACTCGATCTCTGTGCCCTTGTCAGTGCGAAGCGTGCGCCTTTCGAACGAGTTGCCTGGCAGACGCTCTGTGAGGCGTTCGCCCAGGATAACATTCACTTTCATGGTGTCCAGAGCAGCGTGCAGCTTCGAGTAGAAGTTGTCCGACAGCTTGTTCCTCGAAATGAGCTCGCTGTGCGCCTCGAGAATCGTCACATTCTTGTCCGGGTACTTGACCTTGATCTGCCCAGCCATTTCGCAGCCAACAGCTCCGCCGCCAACGATCAGAACCTTCCCTGCCTCTCGATTTCCGAGCGAACTTCCTGTAGCTTAGACTCGGTGGTTGCTCGCGTGTAGTCATTCGGATCCTGCTTAATCGGAACCGTGTACGTGCTGCCGGTGGCCAACACCAGGTAGTCGAAGTGCAGCTTCTCAGCCTTTCCGCTCTTCTTGTCATCGGCACCGATCGGGTGAAACGAGATCTCCTTCTTGTCAGGTGAGATGTCCGTGGCCACCGCGTGCTTGATCCTGACAAAGCCCGAGGACTTCTTCGGGATGGCATTGCCATAGGGGACGAACATGCTCTTGGCGTAGTCGGCATCAACGCAGGCCCGAGCCGCGCCCAGTGTGTGGAAGAAGTGGCCGCTCTTTTCAAGCACGACGACCTCCGTGTTGTCCGCGTCGGTCAAAGTCTTGGCCAGGTTCTGGGCGCAGTTGATGCCTGCTTGGCCACCGCCGACGATCACAATGCGCATCATAGTGGACTTGTTGAGGTGACTGGAGGCTCGGCTGGTGATCGTCTGGGTCGTAGCTCTTGAGAGGAAGTGGTTTATCCGCGATGAAATGAATAATGATCGCTTTGTGCAGGCCCTCTTGTCTTGCCCGGGCCGCTGGGCAGGTCGTATGCTCACGCTGCGAGTTCGCGTGAGTTGGTTGTTTTCTCAACACCGTGCTGGCCGTCAGAGATCACCTGATCTCCCCCTGCCGGAACGTCCGCTGGCCACGTACGTTCCTATTTTATTAGGTGTTAGCTACGCCTCGTGAGTAAAGCTAGCTACCTCACACTACACTCATTCTCGTCTCGTTCTCGTTCTCAGCCACTCTTGCCTCGTACGACCAGTACGTCCGACTGTCCTCGAAACCCGCGCTGTTCGCTACTGGCACAACCTCGGACCTCCGTGTCCGCTGTCGTCTCCGTTCACGCCCTGCGCCGCCCGAAACCCACTCGTCGACTGCTCCTCTGGACGACGAAGGATTCATCTGGCCATCGCTGGAGGAGATTGCTGCGGTTCAGCGACAACATAACGCCCCGCCATCAGCCCTGAAAGGAAATGATGGTGCACTGAGAGTGGATCAGCGCATCTGGATACCACGTGCCAGTCCAGACTTGACACGGAGGTTGTGTGTGATCGCCCACTGCGGCACCGCGGTGAACAGGCTATGGTCAACCACTTGCGACGCATTTTCCACATCCCCAACCTGCGAAGTGTTGTCCACGCATTTGTGGCACACTGCCTTCTTTGTCCACATGTGAAGGGAAGGCGAACAATCCGCCGACCGTGGGCCGAGACCATTGAATGCAATGAGCGGAACGGAGTCCTGCATTGGGATTTCGTATCTATGGGGGAATCATTTGGCACCAGCAAATACCTGCTAGTGCTCAAAGACCATGCCACACACTTTTGTGAGCTGGTCGTGGGCGACACAGCCGACAGTGCCGTGGCAACAGCTGCGCCATATCAGACTGGCACAGTTGGTTTGGAGTCCCACCAGTATGGGTTAGTGACAATGGCAGCCATTTCAAAAATGAAGTGGTGGCAGAGCTTTCCAGAAGGCTCAAAAGCCAACAAAACTTCACTCTAGCCTATAGTCCGTGGATCAACGGATCAGTGGAACGCGTCAATCGCGATATTCTCCAGGTGCTAAGGGCTATGACGCTTGAGTACAAGGTATCTACAAAAGATTGGGTCTATCTAGTTCCACTTGTACAGTCTAGCCTGAACCACACAGCCCTGCCATCACTTGGCAACTGTGCGCCGGTGGAGCTGTTCACTGGTTTGCCGTGTCCGTCGCCGTTAGCCGAGTTCTACCATGCCGGCCAGAAGCGGCTAGTCACAATCCCGACAAACTCGGAGGCAATCTCCCAACATTTAGCTGATCTGCGTGAAAGCCTGTGCGCAATGCACCAGCCCCTAGCGGACCAAAGGCTGAAGCAGCAACTACTCAACCGAAAGAAGGAGCGATGCGAGAATGTGGTCAACTTTGACGTAGGAGACTATGTTCTGCGATCGCGGGTAGACGAAAAGAGTGGCAATAAACTACTCGTTACCTGGCAAGGACCGTACAACGTGGTCCGAGCGGACTCGCACTCTTTTAGAATCCGTCATTTGGTGACTGGAGTTGAACTCGACGTGCATCCGTCGCGTTTGAAGTTCTATACAGACTCCAACCTTGATGTAACCGAGGAGCTACTTGAACATGTAGCCTCTCAAGGTATCATTTTGGCTGTCAGAGAGCTAAAAGGTCATCGCTGGAACCCGTCGATCAAAGACTACGAGGTTCTAGTAGCTTGGCAAGGCATTGAGTCTGTAGAAGACTCGTGGGAACACCTGACATCTCTGACCAAAGATATCAAGGTTCTACTTGATCAATACATCCAAAAGCAGGACACCAAGGTGCGCAAGTACTGGAAGGACAATCATTCCAAGTTTCAAAAAAAACAATGCGTACTTTTGTAAAAATCAACAATTCTCCTAGAATTTTTCCTACAATGTGCTACCATGTAGCCACACACTGTACAATTACATTGTAGTCCAATCTATGCAATATTAGCTTCAAAACAATTGGGCTTATCTACTTCAACACGCTGCACCTGTAACACTTGTTGCATAGCCAGTCGCATGGCTACATTGGTCCACTACTGAAACCACGTTACATAAATGTGTGTTTTGAATAGTCGCGACCCGCATTCACAGGCCTCTCTATTTGAGGGAAATCGGACTGTTTCCCTCACAATCCCTCAGTTAAGAAGCCCGATCATGCCTCGATTAAGATAGGCAGAAGACACCAGAGTATTGGCAACATCAGTCAAATACTTCCCTATTGATATAACTTAGCGGTCTCGAGTGCTGAGCACATTCCCCCTGCGAGTCTAAAAGTCGATATATATGTCCTATTTTACGCTTCCTGGTGAATCACAACAGTATTTGGCGCCTCAACCAGCCAGCTCATTGAGCGCATTCCAGCACGACATGCCGCGGGACTTGCTGACCCTGTTTCAGCCTGGACACGAGCTCAAGTACGGCAATCACGGAAGCCGGTTCATGCTTTGTGTGGATCGGTTTGCTTGCCTTGGTTACAGTCTCCGTCGGACCGACACCCTATCTGCAGCGCTGGATGGCTTATTTGTCGCGGCCCCACGCCTCCGAAAGTCTTGGGCTTCAGAAAGTTGAGGATGCGTGAGCTGAGGCTCTTGTAATGCAACTACGTTAGGAGAAGCACATCGAACGAATAGACTCGCCCGCGCTGTTAGAATCGCGATGTGGCTCTGCGAGAGTGGACGGATTGAAGTCAAGCGTTCCTCCGCGGTGGTGTTAACCCAAAAAACGGCTCCAGCTATCGAGATGAATGCCGCATTCATCATGCCGCATTCATCTCGATAGCTGGAGCAGGCTTGGAGGGGCAGACAGGACCCGCAAAACACACAGAAACATGGTTTGCCCCACAGATGATGGAAAATCACATAACAGGTGCGTGGTGCACACCTATCACTCCTTGCGCTACACTAATGAAACGCGTGGCACACTGCGATACGCTGTACCACACCAAAACTGAGTGGTCCCACACCACTCAATATTAGCGAATAGATTTCGCGTTCATATCACAATTACTACCAATTAAAAGAGAGTATACAGGCTGCGAGCACCTACGTATCTGTTGTTGCTGGCTTGGATATCCATTCATACTAAAATCAGCAGCACTCACCGCAGACCCAGTACCCCCCCATCCCTCCGCGCCCTCAAGATGCCACCCACGTACAAGTGGACCACCGTATGCAGCGATATGGCTCGCGAAGACTCCCAGCTGCTCATGGAGGACATGAAGGTTTTCATCATCGTCAAGAGTCACCTGGTTCCATGCGTTGTGTGCACGCTAACGCGGCCGCATAAGATGCGGTACCATCTGCTGGAATGCTCGTCGGACACATGTAAGGATGCGACGCCGTAAGACGCGTGCCCGTGGAATGGCAAGGTTCTTACCTGCCAAGAACTTAACCGAGTGACGATCATGGAGCGTGGCGCACATGAAACAGTCGTCCGTGACCCCCGCAAGCCCCGTCTTCCCCGCGACTCAAGGACTACGGGAGAGAAACGGCGACGCAAGGGTTGAAGCCGGCTCGTATCCGTATGGGCATGGGCATGACTCGGCGGTTCGGTCTGGCCGACGAGGAGATGCCGACCTTGCGCCAGGTGCAGTGGTTCGTCGGCAACTTCAACAAGAAGGATCTTCACCGCACGGACGACTACGACGACGTCTTGGAACAGATCGACCAATTGGCGTACGGACCTGCCGTCGCGGACACCCAGCCGTTCTCGTTTGGCTGGGAGCGTGACAGCGAGGGGAAACCAGATTGTGGGGAACGGCTCTGACGAAAACCCTTTCCTGGTCGGTCTGACGACCAAGTGTCTGTTGCGCAACGCCGACCGTGACCCTTCCTCGTTCGTGTTCCACATGGACGGCACCTTCAAGTTGAACCAAGTGGCGTATCTTGTCGTCGTATGTGGAGTATCCGATCGGGGTCGGTCGTTCCACCTGGTAGCTATCTTCATCACTTCTCCTCGCTTAGAAGGGCTCTATGTGAAGGCCTTGACCACCCTCCGCAGGATGTCCACGGCGGTCACCAGTAAGCAGCTGCTCCTCACGTACGTGATGGCCGATGCTGAAGCCGGACAGCTGAATGCGGTCAACCAAGTTTTCGGCGTGGATTCCGAGCTCACGTATCTGATATGCTTCTACCATGTGATGGCCAAGGTTCACGAAAGGCTGACGGCAGTGTCGAGCATGGATTCCGGGCTCACGTATCTGATATGCTTCTACAATGTGATGGCCAAGGTTCACGAAAGGCTGAAGGCAGTGTCGAGCACCTTGCGTGAACAGGTGGTCGCCGACATATACGACCTGCATTTTGCTTCAAGCAAAACGGTGTATGACGACCAAGTCGTAACGGTGTTGGCCAGGTGGTCGCGCGACCAACAGTTGATGGTGTGTCGGGGATACTTCGAGAACATGTGGATGATGAGCGAGTTTAGTCGCTGGCAGTGTTTCCACACTCCAGGTGGTTATGCGACGACCAACAACCCGGTGGAGCAATTTAATCGCCTGATCAAGCGCGACTACACTCTCCGCACCAAGCAAAAGATCGGAACACTTATCCGGTTGCTGGCAGACTGCTGCGGTCACCAGTCGGTGACTGCAAGACCTTTCAAGGACGTTCCTCAAGCTACCCAACAGTTGAAAGCACGGGTGAAGGACTTCCGTCATCGCGATCTTCTTCGTGACATGACGCCAAGCCGGTCCAGCATTGAGTTCTTGCTCGAATCCCCAAACCCTAACGTGGTTCGGGTGTTGCCAAGTGGTTGCCAGCGCGTGTTTCTTCCTGAGCTTGGTCGAAGCCGCGAAGACGCTCCGATTTCGGCGCAGATGGGAGCCAACTATGCGCGAATGGAGAATGAAGGGCAACCTGATGGTGGCTGGCATGCAGACCTGAGCAAGCTTACGTGCGGTTGCAAGTACCATTTCAAGTTTGCCATTTGTATCCACGTCATTTTTGGGCTCCAAGTCAAGTACTACACTGGGTTGGACGGAAAGCGGACGCTGGTTAACCGCTCCGTTCCAAAAAAGCGACGCCAGGCCCGGACGGGCTATACTCGGGTTCCTGCAGGTCGACCCCGTACAAATGGGCACGCACTGAGTACTGAATAAAGTTAGGCGTTGTGTGAGGTAAACCTAAATACAGCGATCGTTCCACTTCCCACTCGGTTTTCAAGAAACCACTTAAATATGAAACCAATAATGTGTTGACCTAGCCATGCATTGCTCATTAGCCAATTCTTTGCATTGCAGCAACTCGAATGGCGGACCCCAGCACCGATCAAGCCCCCCCCCAGCGGCTTCAAGACATTTTTCGACTGGTGTCAGCAGCAACTACAACGTCGCGGGTGGGGGAGGCTGGATGAGGCGGCCGCCCGCTATTTGAGGACGTGGGGCCTCACTTCAAGCAACTCAACCTTCGATACCGGCCACGCAATCAAGCGGCTGCTTCTCGCAGTACCATACGCGTGCATCACCAAGGACAGACTTGTTGAGGCGGCAAGGCAGGGCGAAGATGCGGTGGAGGCAGAGGGGGTCTTGCCAAGTGGCGTCGACTTTAGCGGCCGTCCGACGTGCCAGATGAAAACTATCCTGGATGACGTGCGTGTAAACGGTAAGACGCTGTTTCTTACCTCGTGGGAGCCTACGCTAGAGCCACCGGAAAACCTGCCATCAGCTTAAATCAAGCAATACAGGCTCCGCAAGCGCCGCAAAGTTGAGCGAGCCTTTATTGAGGCAGAAGCAAAAGAAGATTAAACAGACAAATACGAAGCAGTAGCAGATACATACATTACAAGATTAATATTTCTAATACAACAACAATACTTCTTTAAGCAATGTCAACGTCCCAATAATACAATGCATGCGCACCCGAGACACCCCGGCCATCAGCTAGAACAGTACAGGGGCAAGCCCTTCAACTTGTTCCGCACAAGCCAGTGCACCTCAGGCACCCCAGCAGCTTACCACGCCGCCCGTCGAGTCCTTGGAGGGGGGGCGCCATGCAGCCACGCGGGGCCAGGCACGCCGCGCCCCGTCGCAGTTGTCCGTCGAGTCCTTCGGGGGCGCCGCCATGCAGCCACGCGAGGCCAGGCAGGCCGCGCCCCGACGCAGTGGTCTGTCGAGTCCTCGGGGTGCTTGCTGGGAGGTTGGCAGAATCCGGAATGAGTGATCTGTTGAGCGGTCGTGGCCGGCCGCGGGATGGATGGTCCTCGTCCTCTCCCTGGCTCGGCCTCGTCCTCGCTCCCTATCTGTGTGGCACCACACATTCTTGTGTGCCCACTGCATCCTACTGTGTAAAAATCCTATTTTGTTGGAGGGGCAGTGTAGTGCACGCAAATCATGCAGATAAGCATCCAGCCAGCACCAGCTACAATAACGGGTAACGTACTGGATACAATAACGACAATTCAGGCAACAACAACATCTGCATATCGACAACTAGGATTACGCAGGTGATACGTTACGACAACGATGACATCCATGGTTTCCAACTAAGTGGCCGGCGGCTCCCGAGCACTGCCACGACAACCTGTAGACTAGCATTAGATTGAGATTCACTTCGCAATTTACCAGCAATACATTACGGCCATACTTCCGGGGGCCTCGCCGTCTCCCCCAGCGTGTATTCATTCCTCCAGACACTACAGGAAGTCAGTTACAGAGTTGACCGCGTTTGCGTCCTACTTCTCCCAACAGTGGCTTGAAAGCAGTTGTTGGCGTTGGCAAGTTTTTCAAACACCATCGGGATACACAACTACAAACAACCGGTGCGAAACTTTTAACACGATTTTGAAGAAGTACACTGGTCGCCGCCGATATCACATGCAGCAGCTACAGTCATTACAGTAATTAGTCTGGCCCAGACTGATTTTGAACAGCACTTTTTTGCTGGCCAACCAAAATTAGTCTGGCTGCAAACGGGACAGACTAATTTTGAATTCAGACTAATTTTGAAGACCTAAATTAGTCTGCTTTACCAAGTAAGAAACATGTATTTGTATGCATTTATGGTCAGGCCTTATCAAACAAGCGCCTCTTCAATCACCACAGTCGCTGCATTCTCTAGGCTTCACCCAGCTTGACTGTTTTCTGTATCGCTCACTGCTTGTTTGTCTGGCGGGCACCTTACATTCTCGGTTTACCGTGGGTACTTCCTAAGGATATCTGCTATAATATATAAGGCGCAACTTTTCCTCAATAGGGGGTTTCAAAGTAGCGAATCATTAGAAAAATGATTTGTAAAAAATCAAACTGATCTTTGGGCCCCGTCGACGGAGAAAGGAACTTTGAAACGCACTAATGATTAGATCATCAAATCGACCCTCCAGTCAACCTGGACGCCTCGTGCAGCATGGCGTGCTGCAGCTCCGCCGTCGCCTCGTGCTTCGTCGGCGTGTAATTCACGCCGCATCTGTATACCCTAGCTCTGCCGCCGCATACTACACCGCTGCCTCGAAGTACGCGGGAGATGGGGCTAAAACGCACTACAGCGCCGGCAAAGAACGACTAGGCTGAAGCACTGTGTACCGCCGCGTTGTGCTAAGCACAAGGTGGCGGCGGGTCTGTAGAAGAAGCGGCAGCTACGGGGGTGGCGTGACAATGGACTCCATCGTCACGCCACCCCACCCCACCCCCCAGGCTGCAGCCTGAAGCTCACCCAGACACGGAGGCTCCGCGCCTTGGTGAGCTGCCAGGGGCAATTAGGCAGGCCAGACTGGCTCAGCCAGTCCTGTCAAAAGATCAGCTTTACGAAAGATCAGGCGAACGATGGGCCACTGGAGGCTCATTTTTGGTCTAATCTTGGTCTGATTTTTTACAAATCATTTTTCTAATGATTCGCTACTTTGAAACCCCCTAATATTATGGAGGAAAAGTTGTGTTGTGTCCGATCGGTGCCCAATGATAGTTTATCGCAGCGTAGTCATGGGAATAAGCGCCCACCCTCATTAGAATTGATGGGCAGGAACCATAAAAAAGAGTCCAACATAGGCAGACTAATTATGAATATTTTTGACCAGACTAATTATGAACAAGCTGCTATCTGGGGCTCATGAATTTGTCTGGCCCAGACTAATTTTGAAGCCAGACTAATTTTGAGCCCAGACTAATTACTGTAGTTACTGTAGTTACTGTGACGCAGGTTGTAGCGGGACTACACATTCGGCTAACCTCACGTTAGTGCAACATGCACTAATTGATACATTCAGGTGGACCACATCACAGTGTGGTCACCATTCATATTAGGAAGCAGTCCTATTGGCGTCTTTCTACCAATAAGAGTCATGCATTAGGTCAGAGTTTCTGCCAACCACTCGTTGGCAGAACCTCTCTTTACAGATATCAGGTTTAGGAGGAAAGCCACAGCTAACATTCAATTCAGTTCTCATTTTACCGCAAAAGCTACTATTTGTACCTTTATTTAGGTTTAATTATACTTGTGGATACAAGTATACTTAATCTAAGTTAAATACACCTTACGCGTCATCGTACACGCGCGCACACGTGTAAGCTAAAGTATTGGGCAAAGTAAGCCCATTACACCTGGTTGCACATTGTAGTCCGTCCAACGACCGACTAATTACGTATCGTATGAAATTCGATACGGGAGCTGAGGTCTGCCTGTGGATCGGTGCTCTTGATCTGAGAGACGGGTTCTGTCAGATCCTCATGCGTGAGAGTGATATACCTCTCACGGCGGTGAGCACTCCGAGCGGTATGCTCTGGGTGTGGCTTGTAATGCTACAGGGACTGAAGAATGCCCCTGCGACGTTTGACAGGTGCGTCGCGCACTTGTTGCGCTTGGTGCGCGACTTCGCACCGATGTATTTCGATGACGTGTTCATTCACAGCCGGGCTGTAAACGGAAAGTCGGATGTGGAGATGCACAAGGAACATCCCCACAAGGTGTTTGCACTCATGCGCAAACACAAGCTCTACGCAAACCTGAAAAAGCCTCTCTTCCGAGCTAGTGAGATACCCGTCCTTGGATGTCGCGTAGGGACGAACGGCGTACGCCCTGACCCGGAAAAGGTCAGAGTGATCAAATAATGGCCTACTCCTTGAAATGTCAATGAACTGAGAGGTTCCGTGGACTCGCTACGTACTTATGTAAGTACGTGAGCAACTACGCGGGCAAAATTCGGCCGCTGTCGCAGCTCCGAAAGAAGGACACTGCATGGGTTTGGACTGCTGATTGTCAACAGGCCTTCGATGCAGTTCAAGTAGGTCTTGACTGAGGTGCCGATCTTGGCGGTGGCCGACCAAGATCGCCCGTTCCACGTTGTGTGTCGCGCGCCCGATTTCACAATCGGATGCGCTTTAATAAAACACGATCTCGAAGGACGTGATCGCGTGGTCTACTACCAGTCGCGTCAGCTAAATCCATCTAAGCGCAACTACCCGGTACATGACAAGGAACTCCTTGCCATGAAGTATGCACTCGCGAAGGTTCGAGTGTATCTACTTGAGTGTAGACTATTCGTGGTCTCCACCGACCACACATCATTGCGTACGGCGATCAAGTCGCCGTGCCTAATCCTCGGTCTCGACGAGGAAGAGGACGCAGAAAAGCAAGTGTTGGGGGTGGTGATTCCCAAGCATCTCGTGGACGATCCAGGTCGCAGACAGCCAGGCAAGTCTTAATCTCGGAGGGTACCATACATTCGTCAACGTCGGCAAGAAGCAGACACCCGACTCGCCGCTCGAGTCTTCTTCACACGTAGAGGAGCTGAGCGGAGCTCACCCGACTGGTCTAGTGACAGGCATTTGGTATCTGTGCGATTGGGTCATGCAACCATGCCGGCCATGCTATGGTTTGGTAGTGGTGGATCCAAGCTTCGGAGGCTGTGTAGTGGATGCAGGCGTGACAAGCTTGATTCCACCACGAGTGTTCGTCGTACACGCCAGAGGAAGATCACAGATGACCAAGATGTCCAACGCTGCCAGACGTCGGCTATCTGTTATATCGCTGGTCAGGCTGCCAGTGCCTGATTCAGCTTGCATAAGGAATTAGGGTACGAGGCTACATGTTCTCTTGGGCTCGACTGTTGTGGATCGGAGCAGTTCCTGGGAACTGACCACTTCAGTCCGTCTCTCAGCTTGAAGTCACTTCAAGCTGACTGCCTCTCAGCTGGACACGCCAGTGAGAGATGCCCTATGCGTATGAGAGAGAGTCGGCATCCGCCACTCGACCTCACATCATATTTTGCTAGCAACTACGCAAGTAGTTGTTGGTTTCGATCAATACATTCGGCTACTATTCCGTGCGGGTTCAGCCCCCGCATCGCCGGTGTTCAACTTTGGTCTTTCACCCGGGATACACTACATGTTTTTGCCCGTCAAGAAGTTAGCTGATCTCATGGACTTGCGCCAAACGACAGACTATCGACTGACTAATGATGAGACTGAAGTGATGGCCGCCGTCATGCCGATATTTTCGGTAGTCTTAGAGAATACACGTGGGAAAAAACACTTTGGACTCTTTGACTTTCTTAAGGGTTTCTGGCAATTACCCCTCGCTGAGATGTACCAGGAGTTCCTCTCCTACATGACGGACGAAAACAAATTCACGCCGAGACGAGTGCCACAAGGCTGCAGCGACGCAGCCATCTTTTTCCAGAAAACTATGGAGACTTGTTTCGCGAGCCTGCTGTACGAGCACCTCCTGATCTGGGTCGACGATTTGTTGCTTTACGCCGAGGACATTGACACCTATCTGGATAAGTTGGCCGAGTTTTTTTCGCTGCTGAACCAATTCGGACTCCAGCTCAGCGCCAAGAAGTGCAGCCTGTACCAGTCTGAGGTGAAGTGGTGCGGCAGGTTGATCAATCACCGGGGCGTGCGGTACGATCCCGAGCGTATCGACACGCTGCGAGCGATGCCGTACCCCAAGACTACTGGTGAGCTTCAGCAGTTCGTGTGCGCTATCAACTGGATGAGAGAGTCTATTGTTGACTTTGCCAGACAAGTTGCGCCCCTGCAGAAACTCCTTGACGCAGCCCTCGCCAGCACAAGACGAACTCGGCATGCAGCGGCGGGTATCGAGCTGGAGTTGACTGTGGAGGAACGCCAAGCATTCGACAATATGAAGGAGAAGCTAGCCACTGCGGCTACGCTTGACATCCCTGACGACACAGCCACGACGTGCTTATTCACTGACGCGTCCGACGTCGGCTGGTCGCTCATTGTAACTAAAGTCGTGAGCTTTGATCCAAAGGTGCCTGCTACGGACCAGCAGCATCGACTCCTGTACTGCATGAGTGGAACTTTCAGTGGCAGCCAATTGAACTGGACCGTGATCGAGAAGGAGGTGTTCCCAATCGTCACGGCCTGCGACAAACTGGACTACTTGTTGCTGAGGCCCAAGCCATTTCGCATGTATTGCGATCACAGGAACCTGATCCATGCGTTTGCCCCGCATGAGAGTGTCAAAAAGCACAAATTGCTGCGCTGGTCGATGAAGCTGGTCAATTTCCGCTACGTAGTGGAGCACGTTCCTGGTCCGGCCAATGTCTGGGTCGATATGATCTCACGCTGGGCTGGCAATCACACTCCTACTGTTCGCGTAAAGCGTCTGAAAGCTGTGCGCAGTCAATCGGAATCGGCGGCATCGGAAACACGAAGCCCGGCACCTCTTCGCCCCCTTGATGCTGAGAATTTTATCTGGCCTACTCTAGTGGAGCTGTTTGACACCCAGTCCGAGTTCGAGGCGCCGGTGGATGCCGAACGGAACGCTGACGGACTACTCATGATTGATGACAAGATTTGGGTACCGTCCGAGGCTAAGGACCTCATTCAGCGTCTGTGCATCGTGGCGCACTGTGGCGCCAAAGGACACCGTGGGCAACATGCCATGGTCGCACACTTGCGCCGTCTGTTTGCTATCGAGCACCTCTCTGCAGTGGTTTCGTCATTTGTGGGCAAGTGTCTGCTGTGTCTGCATTCGCGAGGGGGGGGGGGTAATTCCCAGGCCGTGGGGCGAGACGATCGAGTGCATCTCTCGAAATGATGTCCTCCATTTTGATTTCCTTTACATGGGCGAGTCTTATGGTCAGAGCAAGTACCTGTTAGTTCTCAAGGATCACGCGACCCATTACTGCGAGCTGGTTGTCGCCGACACAGCAGACATTAGCGTGGTGACTGAAGCCCTGCTGGACTGGCACTCTCGATTTGGTATCCCGCCGGAATGGGTATCAGATAATGGCACGCACTTCAAGAATGAAGTGGTTGCGGAGTTGTGTCGTCGCCTGAAGACCAAGCAATCGTTCACACTAGCTTACAGTCCCTGGATAAATGGCTCAGTCGAACGAGCCAACCGAGACATACTGCAGGTCATGCGAGCGATGATTCTGGAATACAAGCTAAGCTACAAGGATTGGGTGTACCTGGTCCCCATGGTCCAGTCAAGTCTCAATCACACGGCTGACCCATCGCTGGGTAACCGTGCGCCAGTGGAGCTGTTCACGGGCCTGCAGTGCCCCACGCCACTCAAGGAGTTCTACCTGCCGGAGACGGGTGAGCTGCAAACTATTCCTGACAGTGATGCGATCGATGAGTTCCTCGAGAAGCTGCGTAGCAGCATACACGACATGCACAAGGACGTCGAAGACCAGAGGGAAAAGCAGCGCCTGCTGAATAAGAAGCGCCAGCGCGGCGAAAATATCGTGAATTTTGCAGTTGGCGACTTTGTTTTGAGGTCTCGCGTCGACGAGAAGCATGGGAACAAGCTTCAGGTGACCTGGATTGGCCTCTACAGAGTGGTGCGAGCTGATTGACACTCGTTTCGTGTACATCACTTGGTTACAGGTGACGAACAGGACGTTCATGCCTCACGCTTGAAGATGTATGCGGATGACAGCCTCGAAGTGACAGAGGAACTGCTGGACCATGTTGCCTCTCAAGGTATCCTGCTTGCTGTGGATAGTCTCAAGGAGCACCGCTGGAACGAAGCCATCAACGATTACGAGATACTCGTCAGCTGGAAGGGCTTACAGCCCATCGAGGACTCCTACGAGCCCATGTTGTACCTCGCCAAGGAGATCAAGGTATTGGTGGGCAAGTATGTGGACACGGCAGGCGACCAGGATCTGAGCAACTACTGGTTATGTGCAAGTGGCGGCGGTGACCAAGGTGCGGCAAGTGTCGAGGAGCCACCAGCCACTCAAATACCTGTACAGACTGGACGTCGACTGTCCGGCAAAAAGCGTCGGCGTCGGCCTCGTGGCACATCCCGCAATCGTCAAGATGATCGCGGTATTGAAGCAGCAGCAAGCGGAATCGTGCCAGCGGACGCCGTGCCTAATTCTCGGTCACGACGTGGAAGAGGACGTAGACATGCAAGTGTTGGGGATGGTGATTCCCAAGCATCTCGTGGACGATCCAGGTCGCAGACGGCCAGGCAAGTTTTAATCTCGGAGGACGCGATACCTTCGTCAACGTCGGCAAGAAGCAGACGCCCGACTCGCCGCTCGAGTCTCCTTCGCACGTAGTGGAGCTGAGCGGAGTCCACCCGACTGGTCTGGTGACAGGCATTTGGTATCTGTGCGATTGGGTCATGCAACCATGTCGGCCATGCTATGGTTTGGTAGTGGTGGATCCAAGCTTCGGAGGCTGTGTAGTGGATGCAGGCGTGACAAGCTTGATTCCACCACGAGTGTTCGTCGTACACGCCAGAGGAAGATCACAGATGACCAAGATGTCCAACGCTGCCAGACGTCGGCTATCTGTTATATCGCTGGTCAGGCTGCCAGTGCCTGATTCAGCTTGCATAAGGAATTAGGGTACGAGGCTACATGTTCTCTTGGGCTCGACTGTTGTGGATCGGAGCAGTTCCTGGGAACTGACCACTTCAGTCCGTCTCTCAGCTTGAAGTCACTTCAAGCTGACTGCCTCTCAGCTGGACACGCCAGTGAGAGATGCCCTATGCGTATGAGAGAGAGTCGGCATCCGCCACTCGACCTCACATCATATTTTGCTAGCAACTACGCAAGTAGTTGTTGGTTTCGATCAATACATTCGGCTACTATTCCGTGCGGGTTCAGCCTCCGCATCGCTGGTGTTCTACTTTGGTCTCTCACCCGGGATACACTACAAAGAAAGAATTCTTTGTAGTGTATCCCGGGTGAAATCTGAGTGCGAATTCGTTTTGTGGGTACACTACATGTACCCACGCAACGAATTCGCACTCAGCCGGGAAGGTACGGTGTTATGGTACGACAATTTAGGATTTGATAGAACACACGCCTTCTGTACGACCTTCAGATTTCAGAATTTAGAGATGGCGTCCTCGTAAATTACGTTTGGATTAGAAATCGAATTTGGAAACACTGGGCAAACTATATTCGCCTCGCGATGTCGCGAGTCGCGACAAGACTTCCGGGACAAGCCCCGTGAAAAACGAGTCGTTTATGCACGGAGGGGGCGACCCCCCTCTCCAAAGGGAGCCTGAATTTCGGGGGAACCGGGCTCCCTGAATAATTGGGCTCCGTTTCAAACCGGGGACCCAGCTTTACCAAAATCAGGGCTCCGCGATTTAGCACGAGACCGAGCAAGCCCTTGCCGCTATCAGCTGATTCGCTTAACCCTTTCGCGAGCATCTTGTCTTAATTATACTATACAAGCCTAAGTAATTTGCTTCTAAAAGGGCGCAGGATGCGCCCATAAGGAAAATCACGGTACTCGTTTCGCATGCCTCTTGTAACATAGTACCTGCGGTGATTTGCAGATGCACAACGATCATATGCATTCAACTTAATTTTTGTATGGTTTGATGATTACTGATTGTACTGTTTATTGTTTGTCATAAAAGATGGTGCATTCACGGATGAACCTGTGTAAAAGGGCACAGGATGCGCCCATGTAGGCGGTGTTTTCACACCGTGTTTTGCAAATGCTCTATATGGGCGAAACATGTGCTGTGGTGTCGGGAAACGCAGGCGCCGCCGCCGCCGATGTCGCCGCCGTTGCCGCTTTCTGGATTGACGAGACGAGTCTGGGAGCGGGGACAGAATGTGTGGCGTGGCGCTGATTGGCTAAGAGAATCCCGCAGCTGAGTGACGAGCGCATTGGAGCGAGGTGGTATGGCACACACTGCCACCGTATTCGGAAATATATCCGGTAACGACCCCTC
Source organism: Phytophthora fragariae (assembly GCA_009729435.1). Classification (NCBI taxonomy): domain Eukaryota; phylum Oomycota; class Peronosporomycetes; order Peronosporales; family Peronosporaceae; genus Phytophthora; species Phytophthora fragariae. The sequence continues at coordinate 738,451 of QQOI01000033.1, forward strand.
GAGTCCTCGGTGAACAGTCGCGAGATCTCGGTGGTTTCATAACGGAAGCGTTTACACTAGATAGTTGTATAGGAGTATAGAAAAGAGTAGATAGACAGATAAGCGCCTTCGAGCGCAACCAACAGAGCAGCTTTTCCTCCCGATCGCACAAGAGTCAAGTCCGGCCACGCAGAGTAAGTCTTCGTAGTGTCTGGTCCCGCTTGGTCGCTAGGATTATGCCTGCCGGTGGACGTGAAGGTTAGGATAGCCAAGCGTTCATCCACCCGGCAGCGCCAAGAGAAGGACGTGTGTAGCTGTATTTGGATTATTAGGACGAGAACTGCTCGTCCGACCTCGGAGTGCCTGGGAGCCCCGAGTCTTTACCCCTAGTCGGAGTTCTACTCCGGCGCCTCGTTCACCGGCTGAAAAGTCCTGGACCCTTCCTAACTGAGGGCCGACGAGGTTACAAGTGTGTGATAGCAGACCAGCCTGTGCTCGTGGCTGGTGCTGCTGGAAACCCCAACTGGTTGCCCTACCGACAAATCACAACTCGCAGGGTTACTTACCAACCCGGTGCAGGGATCGAGTCAAGGCCTTCAGGTCTTAATCTCGCCCGACATTTCACTGAGTCCTTGCGGACGAGGTGTACGTTGTGGGTGGGAGTACTAGCCTATACAAAATCTGGCGTGTTCCTACACGACAACTGGTGCCGCGACCCGGGATTGGTGTGACCTTCTGTGTGTTGCGGTTTGTTTGTAGGCGACCGGTTTTACGAGCAAACCAAGGAAGAAGAAGAAAAGAAGAAAACTAAGAACAAGATGGTGAAAGGATCAAGTGCGGTACCAGCTACGCCGATGAAGACCAGTGGAGCCCGGGACGACGAACCAAGTTCGGCTCCGGAGACCCCGCGCATGGCAGTCATTGCCGAGCGCTCGGTCAGCTTCGAGGACGACTCGGCGGATGATCTCGACACCAACATGGAAGAATATGATGACCTGGAGGAGAAGGCGCATGCGCCAGCGGTGGTGACACCCGAGACTCCGGAAGGCGCGATAGTGACGACGACTCGCAGCGGTGGGACGCGGTCGCTGTCGCGCAACTTGGCTAAGGAGCTGGACGACGTCGCAAGATCGGATCCAGCGTACAGTGATGATGATGATGATTATTATGGAGAAGAGAAACCCTCCACGAAGACTGAGAGGAGCTCGGCGAAACCTCAGGGCAACCGCCCGCCGCTCAACGGGGACACCCCAGCGGCCAACAAGATCCTCGGTCGGTGCCTAGAACTGATGCTGAAGGAGAGTGATTGGGTGCCGATGTTTGCTCCGAAGCCTGTCCGACAGGCCGTCTGGGTGGACCTCAGCAATGAGCTGGCGTGGCCAGTCAACTCAACCAGCACTCGTCAAGTGGTCGATGACACTGTGTCGCTTCTGATGGCAATGGGCATAGAAGCGCAGTTGTACCCGTCTGGACTGGCGCTACAAGATTGGAAACCGGCGGCCGCCGGTGCAGAGCTGCAGAAGTGGAAGAAGAAACTTCGTTCTGCTTTTGGAGCGACCGGATTAGGAGCTGGCCGACAACCTGTGGCGCGCCAAGCTGGACAAGTCATCGACCCGGCGAACATCCCGCTACCGCAGACTCCCAAAAGGAAGGAAGATAGCAGTGCGGATGGGAACGCGACTAACAAAACGTTTGCCGCGTCTGCCGAACGCTCGCCATACTTTCAAGATTCGTACATGGTGACTTCACGCTCAGCCAGCCGTACCGCACGACTCGCACGTGAGATCGAGGCTTCGAACTCGGAGCAGCCCACGCGTCGTGGATCAGGACAGCGTCCTGGATGGAGACTTTCTGGCGGCGACGACTCGTCTGACGATGGGCGTGATCTTCTTGACTTTGGGAATGATGGTGACGATTTGGCAACAGAATTCGCCCAACAGATGCGTGAAGCGAGTGAGATGGAAAGTATGAACGTGACCCCAAGACTGGAGATCGCGACGCACCGACCTCTCGCGCAGATCAAGCCCTACGCTGGACTTCGCGACAAGCAGGAGAACTCGATGCAGTGGTTGCGCGCGTTCGTGTATGAGATGAAAGGCACGCACACTCCGCCTAACGAGTGGTGCATGGCCTTTGAACTCAGCCTTCGGGACGGAGCCCTTCACCGGTTCCGTCAACTCCCGAGGAAAACGAAACGTGACTGGAAGTTGCTGAACGCAGAGTTCATCAAGTATTACTGTTCGCAGCTCAACGAGTCCTCGAAGACCCGCTACTACTCGGCGCAACGTACCGACAAGGAGCACATCTGCGACTACTTGAACCGACTCAACGGCTACGCGCGGAACGCTGGCATTCGATTTGCTAACAGTGGTCGCGAAGCCCGAGACCACGTTCGACGATTCCTGAAGACGTGCGGTGATAAGAGCCTGCAAAAGCGACTGGGGCACCTACAAGTGAGCGACATTCACGAGCTGGAAGGTATGATCAATGAGATCTTGAAGATGGAAGATCGCAGCTTGAACAAGGACACTCCGCAGCAGCCCCAGCGCAGTCGTGACTCCTCGCGAGGCCGCGACAATTACCGCCGACGTGACGAACGACGTGACGAGACCCGTGATGGATACCGTCGCGACAGACGGGACCGTGATTACAACCGTCGACGTGACGACCAGCGCAATCCGCCACGTGTTGCACTCGCTGAAGCGTCGCTGACGGACCTTATCGCTGAGCTGAACATCCGCGAGAGACGGAGTGAACATGCAGACCGATCGAGCTCACACCACCGTGGGGTGAGCGAGGACGAGTACGACTCGGAGTCTGAAGGAAGTTTCAAGAGCGATGACCGCGACAGTGAAGACTCCGATATCGAAGGACGACACCTCGCAGCTGCGAACGAGAACGAGCGACGCACAGCTGCAGCGGGAACTTTCGGCCGGTCGGACAACCGACCACCAAGGGGTGACCGACCCGAGCGAAGCCACAGCCGTGATGACCGTTGTCCAAGGGACCGCCGCGACGGTGGTCGCCAGCATGGCCCTTGTGCAGCATGTGGCGGTCTCAACCACTCAGCTCACTACTGCTTTAAACGCTGCAAGTTGTGCAAACAAGTGCATGATGCAGGGAAGTGTGAAGCCTTCCAAGAACTCACAAACCTCGTCAAGTCGAAGATTGACAAGAAGGACCTCTCTCCAGAGCTCCAGAACCTCGTATTCGGGCATTTAAACTAGGCAGCCCGCCAACTGAAACTGGGTTGGTCCCTATCGGGCTGCCACAGTTAGCCGAGTCTACGTGCTTTGAAGCTCAATGCATCTACGCATACGTGGGCAAGTGCGAATGGCCGAATGATGAAAGCGAGGATGATGAAGACAACGATATTTCGACGGAACTGGAAAAGGAGAGAGACGCAAGTCTCGGTGGGGGTGAATTGAGTGGTGAAGAGAGTGGCGAGACAAGCGGCAACGGAACCGCAGAGTGGGTCTCAAGTGCAGTGCGCTCCGAGAGTAAGCAGCGAGGTCTTGGCAAGACGATGAGACTGTTGCCTGGAGAGCGCCTGGGGTGGTGGTCCTCCCGGAAGTACGATCAACGAAGAAGGATGAGAGCTCTAGTCAACGGAGCAGTGAACAACGCGAGATCAAGGATTCTTCTAGACACTGGAGCGAACGTCAGCGTCATCTCGACCAAGTTGGCCAGGAAGCTCCGGATACGGGACGTACCGGATGACGGTCGGTACATGGAAGTACAAGGATTCACCAAAGGAAAAGAAGGAACATCGCGATGAGCTCTCGTTAAGATCACGCTCGGCTGGGAACGCGGGTACGAGTTCGAGATGTGGGTCATGGATCACAGTGCGGAAGTTGAAGTGGTGCTGGGCACGGATTTTATGATTCCGGTCGGAGTCCGGCTGGACCTGTTCCATGCTACAGCACAACTTCCGGACGAGGTCAAGATCCCGCTGGTTAAGACGCAAAGCGCAGCACATGACGACTTCGGAGTGGGTCACGTGGTAGGTGGTCCTACCGACGTCCTACAGATATCAAGATGGGAATCACGGGAATTCAGGCTTCAACGCCGGCAACCCACTTCGGATACGCACGAAGTATGGATCAGAGGAACGCAACAACTGGTGCCGACAGTGGCGAGCTTTCGTCGCGGACAGCCCGACCGTGTTCGACTTACGAACATCTCCGAGAGGTTGGTCGCCTGCCCTTGTCATCTGCCGGCCGTCCTGTGGGTACCTGTTGGAGATCTCCCACGAGACGAGGGATACGTCCGTCTGGACTCCCGGAAGTACAAGGAGTGGCAAGTGTTGGCGTTCTCTGAATGCCGAGACTCAAAGCTCTTCGAGAAGGAACGCCGATGGTATGAGGAGTGGCTGTCGGAGCAGCCACCGACGGTCGAGGTACCAGAGTACGCCCGCCCGCGAGGATTGAGACAAAGACCAGCTGACGACTCAAGCGACGAAGACGAGAGGCTCACATGCGCACAACGATGGGAGCGCTTGCTGCAGCAACGCAGTGACGAGGACTTGGACGACAGCGCTGACGGCTTGCCAGTGGGCAATGATCCAGCGATCGAGTCATCCGAGTTTCCCGAAGTAAATCAGGATGCACCCACAGGGGTGACGCCTCCGAGGATGGCTGGCGAAATCGAGTTCACGGACGAGCCACCTTCGTAGGGTGATGCACCCGAGATGGATACACTTCCTGAAGGAAACGTTGCTGATCCAGTGGCCCAGCTAGAGCAGACGTTCGTATCGGTGTTGCGAGTGCTGAATATAGAAGGCAACGAAGACTCCGCGGGCGCAAACGAGAGCTCATTCGAACACCAAGCCCACGGTATTGAGCTTGAGGACTACGCACAGGAGCTCGCGTTCCTCCCAGACCTGACCGAAGTCTCTGTCACGGTCTTGGATTACTCTGCACCGAATGTACTCAACAAGGATTTGGAGAAATTGCAGCAAGCTGGGCTGATCAGGGTGTTAAAGAAGCACGAGCGCATCATGATATCGAGTGGTAACGCTCTCCCTCCTCATGCGTACGGCGTCGTGTGTGACATTGACGTCAAGGGGCACGCACCGATCAAGCAGCGTGCCCGTCGGGTCCCGTTACGACACCTCCGCAAGCTGTACGAGCTCTTAAAGGGCTTGCTCAAGGCAGGACTCGTCGCCTTCTCGGACAGCCCGTGGGCGTTGCCGATTGTAATCGTGCTTAAAAAGAACGGACTTGACATCCGTTTGTGCATCGACTACAAACTGGTGAACGCAATCACGGCTATCATGGAATACGCAATGCCGCTCGTAGACGATTTGCTGACGGATTTGGAGGCCTATCTATGGTTCTACTCATTGGATGCAGCCAGCGGATTCTGGGCAATTATGATGACCTTACGCGCACGCAAGATCTCCGCGTTCGTCTGCGCCTTAGGGCACTTCGAGTGGCTGCGTATGCCATTCGGTCTTAAGAACGCGCCGATGATTTACCAGCGTATGATCGACAACGCGTTATGGGGATTCGTTCAACCGAAGGGAGGCTGGCAACACTACGCGACGCTTATGCGTGCAGCCGAAGATCGAGCCCAGCAACTCCATGATGCAAGTAACGAGCTCTCGCTGACGGAATTCGGACCTGAATCGACATCTCGGACGAAGTTTCAAGCGGATCGGGCAGCCTCAATGGTGACTGACCCGGTGACTGAGCTGGTCAACAGCCCTATCGCCGACATGTTCTCGAACGGCGAAACCGATGAATCGGCACTGGTTCCAGTGTTCGACCGTCGCTCGTTTGGTGATGACATCTGTTTTGGCGGCTCAACGTTCGACGACTGTCTGGCTACACTGGACCGTCTGCTAAGTCGCTTTGAAGAGTGTCGAATCAGTGTCAGTTTACGAAGAGCATCTTCGTCCAGTCGCGGGTCGACTTCCTGTCACATGAAGTATCACGCGAAGGGATCCGAGCGGACCCGAAGAAGCTTACGGCCATCACCGAGCTCTCGTTCCCGACATCCAAGAAAGGAATGCAGTCCTTCCTCGGCGCGTTGAACTACTACAGCAGATTTATCCAAGATTATGCTGTGTACGGCGCCACGCTCTACCAGCTCAAGGATGCTGACTTTGGATCAGACGGTGGACTCACGACAGCTCGGGGATGCTTCGAAACGCTCAAGCAAAAGGTGGCCAATGCTCCGATCCTTCGGCACTTTGGCCGGACCAAGGAGGTGCACGTCATGTTGTTCGCCAACGAGTGGGCACTCAGCACCACCCTGATGCAAGAGCACGAGGGTCTACGGGGCACCCGGTGCGATTCAGTGGGCGAGTGCTGAAGGATGCAGAAATGAACTATCACCCAGCGGAAAAGGAGGTGCTGGCGTTGCTTCTACTCCTGAAGCAGTGTTATACCCAGCTCGCAGGCCGGACACTTCACGGATACACGCGATTCTCGACACTCGACTGGATACATCGGTCGAAGTCACTCTTCGGCAGAGCGATACAGTTTTCGGTCCTACTCTCGCCATGGCATTTAAAAGTCCAGCGCGTTTCTGAGAAGGACACTGCGTTTGCTCAACTTCTGCAATCGACAATTACGAATTTCGTGACTCTCGAAGACTCGTTGGCCCTGGTTGCGCCGCCTACGAAGGGATCCCCAACAGTCCGGATGGACCCTGAGCTTCTGTACGCACGCCTACCTCGCGACTATCAAGGACTCGTTGTGTCCTTCGACGGTTCGGCGAAGACTGCAAAGTATGGAGGCTACGGGAGTTGTTCCTGGATTGTATGACGACTTCCTGAATGGAGCATAGTGATCGCTGCGAGTGCTTTCCTCGAGGCCACCACGGTAAATATTGCGGAATACACCGGCATGAATAACGGAGTCCAAGCCGCTTTGGACCATGGTGCCGATGACTTGGTAATAGTTGGTGACTCGAGACTCGCAATCCAGCAATCACTAGGGGTGATCGCTTGCCGGAAGGAGTCGCTCATGACTATGCTGAACCACCACAAGGAGCTTACAGCGAGACTTCGGTCGGCAAGATACCTTCATGTGGTGAGAGAATACAACTCCGCAGCAGACTCACTGGCCGGTGAAACCTTGGAGACGAGGGTGTCGAAAGTTGTCCTCAGTACGAACCGGAAGACCGAACTCTCAAGCCTGAATAGGATTCCCGAGGTGATCTATGAAGTCCCTACCGGCGACAACGACGAGCTGAACCAAACCACAGGAAATTTCGTCCAAACTTTGGATGCCGAAGTTATGTCAGAACGCAAGACATTCGTGGATTTCGTCCGCCCAGAATGAGGGGGAGTCTCGGTGGTAACACGAAGGCAGAGCAAGGCACGCGAGAAACGAGTCAGATTCGCGGATGAAGTCTCAACTGAGCCTCCCACGGATGCCAACCCGTCGACTGAGCCGACAGGGGCACCCACCAGAAGTTCGAGACGTAAATCACGCCGTCGGCCGACGCAGCTTCCGACACCAAGCAGCAACGACATCGACCCAGTCGCAGTACAAGAAGAACGGAGACGGCGTATCCGCCAAGGTCTAGATGAGGAATTACGATGGTCGAACCTAAAAGCCGTTCTGCGAGGCGAGGAGTCAACCCTAGGCTACCGAGCTGCGCGAGACGCATGGAAGCTGGCCGATAAGTTCGTGCTCACGGACGATGGATTGCTTTACTACATGGGATTTCGCCGACATGGTGACAACGGACAACGGGCTAAGACCCATTTGCGACTAGTGGTGCCCACAACGATGATTCAAGAAGTGCTCCAGAACTGCCATGACTCTCTCGAAGGTGGGCACCAAGGTGTGGTGCGAACGTATCAGAGAGTGAAGCTCGACTACTACTGGCTGGGTCTATATGCAGACGTCGAAAAGCATGTGAAGTCGTGTCCAGACTGCAGTTCCAGCAAGAGTCGACCACAACTTCGCGGATACTCACCTGGCAACGTCTTGGCCGGACGACCATTCCAGATCGTCTCAATGGACTTTGTCATACCCTTGCCGAAGTCTCGTCGTGGCAACACCGCCTTATTGCTGTTCCAATGCTCGTTCACGGGGTTTGTCATCGCAAAAGCTATGTCAGACACGACGGCTCTCACGGTCGCACAAGCCTTCGAAGAGTGTATATATCGACGCTTCGGTGCACCTTCACTCATCCGTCACGACCGCGATCCTCGCTTTATGAGCGAGGTTTTCCAAGCGTTCACGGAGATGATGCAGTCCAGGTCAAGGGCGACGCTGAGCTACAGACCACAAGCAAATGGACAGCAGGAGAGGTCGGTGAAGACGGTGATGCAGTCGATCAAGGTGTATGTGGAAGACCCGTTGCAGCAGGACTGGGACGAGATCGTCGAGCGACTGGTGTTTGCAATCAACACGTCCTTAGACACAACGCGGAAGGAAACTCCGTTCTACCTCGTGCATGGATGGGATGCGCACTCGACACTACAAGCAATGACGACTTCTTTACGACGTGGAACGGGAAAACAGTCCGACGCGCTCATGTGGTGCCGAGAAGTCAACCGCCAGCAGGAGATCGCGTTCGAGATGGCCAAACAGTATCAAGCAACCGAGAAAGCTCGAAGAGGTAGAGAACACAACGAAGCCTTAAGTCGTCGAGAGCGAGCTGCTGTACCCCAGAGTCCTGAGGGAGCGACATCCGCCACCCACGAGAGCACCGCGAATGACGAATCCGAACCTGCAACGAGGTCTCTGTTCGAACCCGGAAGCCGTGTGTGGCTCTACATGGAGCGAGTGAAGCCCGGCTTGACGAAGAAACGTGCTCATCGATGGCACGGGCCGTTCCGAGTCAAACGAAAGGTCGAGGAGTATGCTTACGAGCTGGAATTGCCCGACCGCAGCGGATACCGCCTCTATCCTATCGTGCATGTTTCGCGCCTGAAAGCAGTGAGTGAGTTTGGAGACAGACCGAGAACTCGACTGGCGCCTGACGTGACCGAGGATTCACGTTTCGACTTGGACGAGGAACTCTTACCCGAAGATAGCTGGGAGCCGGATGGTTTGGCTGGGGAGAGCGAGGTTTTGGAAATCCTGGACGATAGAATGCCGATGTCGACGAGAACTGGACGCTCCATCCGAGAATTCAAGATCAAGTGGGCTGATCAGGACGAGCCAACGTGGGAGCCGATGTCTAATTTGTCCTGTGGTGGAATGCTGTACGATTACTTGCAGCGAAAAAAGCGCGAGCATCGACTCCAGATGGTCCAAGTCGCTGACGAGGACTAGATCAAGATCATCATGAAGAACGAACTGCACTCGGGGCAACGCAGCCCGAGATCGCAGACGAAAATGGCTACTGCGGCACGATGGTGGTCTGACTTCCTGACGGGAGTTCACCATGCCACCATGAACAATGACCTGCACTTGGGGCAATGCAGCCCGAGTTTGCAGACGAAAACAGCTACTGCAGCAACTACATATTGCATTTGATTGATATTTGTGAACGGCTTCACGTGGAGAATGGAATAATTACGAAGCCAAGACACGTCAACTACACTACGATGCTACGGTCAAAACTTGGGCGTTCTTGGTGACACGAAGAAACACGTGACGCTGATACCGAGGACTAAATAGAAGTCACTTCACCCGCCGACGAAACACCGCTTGCCGCATCACCTGCAACAGCACTGGCTCTTCAGTGCCAAGCGCCGACCATCGTCGCCCATTGGGGTGAGATGTCGGTGTCAGCCAACTCAGGGTTCACGACGACAGCACGTCCGACCTCCGCCTCTGTCATACCTTCAGGCACGAACAGCTTGGAATCCGGATTACAAGGGACGAAGGTAGTGTTGTACGGGTGCTCGCTGGGCGCGTCGACCCAACAATTCCGCCAAGGCTGAGCCGCGTCCACAGCTTCGACCTCCTTGCACCAATCCGCCGTGGTAGGAACCCATGGCAGCACCTCGAACGTGTACGCTAGCATGGTCGGCTCGAACATGTACTCTGCCGGAACCTCACGAACACCGACCTCATTCACGACGCACCACTGCCAGAACTGCATAAAGCGGTTGCGCAAGTTGTCTGCACGCCGGCCGCGGTCTCGATAGTATATGGCCCAAGCCCTGCGGACAGCCTTGACAAGCGCCGAGTTCTCGCCGTGGATTCGAGCCAATGCAGCAATTGCTGCCTCGACCACAGCATTCGGGACCCAGTGACCTCGTTCCCAGAGAGCCATGCCAACGTCAGGACTCTCCGACTTCACGAACGCATTTCCGTGCGTCTGGCGCCAGAGTTTGACGGTGCGAGCCTCCTTGGAGCCACGAATGGAGATGTGAACGTCCGGCATGAATGGTTCAACGTCAAACAGGAGCTCACCCTCCGGCAGCTTCTCGTTCAGGATCTGCCAAGGATGCTGCGGGTCCGCCCAACCAGCGAAGGCCACGATACCTTATGCAGTACATTTCAGAACGAGATCTCCATCAATTGGCATGGGCGTCCGGAAGTTTAGAATCCGGTACCAGCACAGCTGCGCGCCCTTCTTCTCGAAGCCAGGCTCCACAAAGGGAGCCATGGTGAGGATGGCCTTCTTCTTTGGACGCACGAGAGGCTGCCAGCCTCTGATCGAAGGTGGGAGGTCAGCGGTCACCGCGTTCCCGAGAGCACCAGGTAAAGTAGCCATACTCGCCAGTATCACGGTGTGGGGAAGCACCACACACGCGGCAGCCGACGCCGACCCCTGACGAGACCACACATCGTTGCTAGCCGGTTGATCCACCGCTGCGTGACGATCATTCGCATCCTGGCTCATCGACTCCAACTCGCAAGGAGTAAGTTGGTCTGCCTCCTTCTCCTCTGTCGACGCTTCGGCACGACTAGGTCGGGGTGGACTCGTAGAGCGACTTGCCGGTGAACCAGGCGTCGGAGAACCAGAGCCCAAGATGAAGTCATCGTCCACAGCTTCCTGAGCGATGACTCGAGCAGAATCAGCACGCGAATTTGCCGCTGCCTTACGCCGAGATCGACGCCGAGGCTCAGGCGGAACCGAAGAGTCACCAGCTTGAACTACAACCGGACCAACAAGGAGTGGAATGGGCTCGGACGCCGAAGCGAAAGATTGCATCGTTTCAAAGTCCAACGTAGCAGTGGACGACTCTGAGCCCGGCGAGTGTGGTGCAGAGTTAGCGGCAGCAAGGGATGTCAACGACGCCGGGTCCTGTTCCGGAACCACAGCCGTGACAGGAAGCACCGACACCTCTTCGACCACAGGTCCAACGTCGATACTGGGCTGAGTAGCAGTGGGTGAAGCCGCGCGTGGCACAGCTTCTGCACGTGGCACCGACTTCGAGCGCGTCACCGACTTCGAGCGCGTCACAGACGTCGAACGCGTCACACTCTTCGAGCGTGATACAGACTTGGAAACTGGTGGCGACTTAGAACGTGGCTGTGACTTGGAGCGAGGCGGTGACTTGGAACGTGGAGTTGACTTCGAACGAGCCCTCGATGGAGCGCCAGACTGAGACTTTGCCTTAGAGTTGGACGCAGGCTTGGCCAGCCGAGCCCTCTTCGACTTGGGTGTTGCAGCTTTAGCCTTTAGAGCCGAGCGCTTACCGAGTACTGGAGATCCACTCGCCAGAACATTTGACGAAGGAGTTGCAGCAGAGGAGTCCGACGGGTCATTACGACCCTCAACTTCACCCTCGCCGCCTTCATCAGTGCCGGCAACCGGTGGAGTGACCGCTGAGGCTTGGTTTGTGGAACCAGCCGGAGGCTCCGCCAGGATGGGTCCGTCTCGAATGCGATGCACAAGCTGAGCGAGCTCTGTAGCCTGAGCTTTTGCAGACTTCGAGGGGTCCAAGTCTTGGATGGCGTCTCTCACGATGTCTACGGCGTCCTGGTCAAGGCCCAGAAGCCCGACGTCCAGCTCGCCAATGCACCCACCTGTGAACACAAGCACACCGAACATTCATGGATATCAGTGACAGATCGAAGACGGTCACCATGCAGTTGTACGCTCCCTCCGCGAGAAGCATCAGGGTGTCAGCATCCAGACGACGGTCGTCAACGAACTTTCGGAGATAGCGGTTAGCTTCGAGAGTCTTGCTCATCGTGAACTTCATGGACTCGATCAAGTGACGTTGGGCGCGATCTGCAGCCTCGGTGCCATTCGCCGCGAGGTAGCGGTGGAGTCGCGCCACACGGTCCGCGAACAAGGCCAAGCTCATCTTGTAGAACTGCCAATCGCGCTTGATTTTCTTGGCCTGAGACTCCAACAATTCGTCAGCTTGCTTCAAGCGCGCGGTGGTCCGGGCAAGGATCTCATCATGAGCCTCCACGTCACCTTGCTGGGCAGCAACTTGGTTGTCGCTGGTGATGCGCTGGTCTTCCGACGCTTGGATCCTTTTCTGAAGCTCGGCGTTCTCGGCAGCCATGCTGATCAACCACCGGTCCATCTTCTTGAGCTCCGCCTTCGTGTTGAACGCAGAGCGCTCTGCAGCAATGCGGGCCGCTTGTTCGGCAGCGAGACGTGCCTGGAGCTGACCAAGTTCTTCAGCGAGGACTCGTGGGTATTCACCCGGCTCTTGCACTGCAGCAACAAGCTCAGGGATGGACCGTGCTTCAGCGATCCGACGACCACGAGCTTGGTCCTGGCAGCGAGGCGGGTCGATCATCACTTGGACGAGACACCGGATGGCTTCGGTGAGACGCGAACCGAAGACCGCGCAGAGCCTCTCCGTAGACTCGTCCGCAGCATCCATCAGCAGTCCATGCAGTACAGTACCCTCAATGTCGGACAGCCGCGGAGCTGGAAGCCGCGCTGGAGGCTGCATGCAGGAATTACAAGGCATCGGAGAGATGACCAAGACGTACAAGGTGACATGATCAAGACAGGTGACGTACCGACAACGAAGATTGGTTGCATGGTGTTGACGCGCCTGAAGCCGAACCAAGTGTAGGCTGCAAAGTCTCGCAAGCGCGCGGCGTCGTAGAAGCTAGCGCTGAAGAAGACGAAGCTTGGACCGTGGCCGACACTGGCGCAGCAGCAGGCGGAGTCATTGCTGGTGCAGCAGCAGCCGGAGGTTCCACCAAGTGTCCTGCCGGGTTCTGCAAGCAGTAGCCGCGCATCCCGAACAGTCAGAATCAGCCATGCAGCAAGTTGCGTGAAGATGCAGCAAGTGCAGGAGGCCGGAGCAGAGACGTACCTCAGGATCGTTGGGATTGGCGATGCCCATACGTCGGGCGACAGCTCGCGCAGCCAGAATGATGCTTGAGGGCGTGGACATGCAGCAGCCGACACGCACTACGACGCTCACCAAGGCTGTGGCTTGCGTCGCAGTGGGGGCAGTTGTGGTGTCGGGAAACGCAGGCGCCGCCGCCGATGTCGCCGCCGTTGCCGCTTTCTGGATTGACGAGACGAGTCTGGGAGCGGGGACAGAATGTGTGGCGTGGCGCTGATTGGCTAAGAGAATCCCGCAGCTGAGTGACGAGGGCATTGGAGCGAGGTGGTATGGCACACACTGCCACCGTATTCGGAAAGATATCCGGTAACGACCCCTCGAGTCCTCGGTGAACAGTCGCGAGATCTCGGTGGTTTCATAACGGAAGCGTTTACACTAGATAGTTGTATAGGAGTATAGAAAAGAGTAGATAGACAGATAAGCGCCTTCGAGCGCAACCAACAGAGCAGCTTTTCCTCCCGATCGCACAAGAGTCAAGTCCGGCTACGCAGAGTAAGTCTTCGTAGTGTCTGGTCCCGCTTGGTCGCTAGGATTATGCCTGCCGGTGGACGTGAAGGTTAGGATAGCCAAGCGTTCATCCACCCGGCAGCGCCAAGAGAAGGACGTGTGCAGCTGTATTTGGATTATTAGGACGTGAACTGCTCGTCCGACCTCGGAGTGCCTGGGAGCCCCGAGTCTTTACCCCTAGTCGGAGTTCTACTCCGGCGCCTCGTTCACCGGCTGAAAAGTCCTGGACCCTTCCTAACTGAGGGCCGACGAGGTTACAAGTGTGTGATAGCAGACCAGCCTGTGCTCGTGGCTGGTGCTGCTGGAAACCCCAACTGGTTGCCCTACCGACAAATCACAACTCGCAGGGTTACTTACCAACCCGGTGCAGGGATCGAGTCAAGGCCTTCAGGTCTTAATCTCGCCCGACATTTCACTGAGTCCTTGCGGACGAGGTGTACGTTGTGGGTGGGAGTACTAGCCTATACAAAATCTGGCGTGTTCCTACACGACAGTGCCCTTCTACCGCGAAAGGGTTAAACCCGCACGAAGCGAGCCCAATTTTGCAGAGAGCCCGAAGCGCTAAATCAGTGGAGCCCATTTCAAGAGCTCCCAAGGGCCTTGGGCCAAGGCACATTGAGTCCCCCAAAAATGGGATTATTGGCTCGGTTCCCGGTCTAAGTCGCAGACTAGTTTATCTGGTCTGGATCGTTCGGACCAGAGCACCCCACTCAAATGAGTCAGACCCCGAGTAATTATATATCTTAATTTATCAGAGAAAACGAATGTTCGTGCAGCTCCTATGAAATCAATAATACAACGTTTTCGATACTTTATATATTATATGATTTGTCCAAAACCCAAGATCATGATTGGCTAAGCTCGGCGATATTTGTCGAAATCCGCTGTTTTCATAGCTTTGCTGCGGTTCTAAAAACAATTGTATCTGAAGGTGACATGAAAAAGTACCGGACAAAAAATGATTACATTTAATTTTCATAATCCCCATCTGGCTGTGATAAAAGAACCTGACATAGTACCAATTTGCATAGTATACGCAGCGCTTTTGCATGCGACCTGCGTTATGGTGTCGGGCTCTGCTAGTATCAGTGCTACTGCACCGATGCGTCCATTTCGATCATGCTGCTCTGGTAGCAGTGCTACTGCACGGATGGCGCCCATTGCTATCATGCCCCTCTGCTGTTAGCAGTGCTACTGCACCGATGCGTTCATTTCTCGTGTATAATGCTGCTCTGCTAGTAGCAGTGCTACTGCACCGATGGCGTCCATTGCTATCATGCCCCTCTGCTGTTAGCAGTGCTACTGCACCGATGCGTTCATTTCTCGTGTATAATGCTGCTCTGCTAGTAGCAGTGCTACTGCACCGATGGCGTCCATTGCTACTGTATCATGCTGCTCTGCTACAGTGCTACTGCCGATTACCAGGTTGCACGAATGTTAATGAAAATTGCTTGAAAGTTGACTGAGGTTACCGGACCGTAGAATTAATCCCTGCCCATCCCTCATTCTTCGGTATTCCCAGTATAAGAGCGTTCAATATCATACAAGGCCGTGCGCAAGCGCCCGCGCGAGCTCTGAAATTTAAAATTAAAAAATGAGCGAGTTCCAGCGAATTATGGTGGTGACGCTTTCTTGGTCGATTGAGTAGCGTTGCGCGTTACGTATCGAATAAATTCTACTGTTGCATCTACGTCGATAAGGTACATGTAGGTGTGGCTGCTGTCCACGGAATCAAAGTAAACACGACCTCCTTTCATCATAAGAACATGAAGCACCGCCTAAACTGACCAACACGCCGTAGATTGCAAGATCGGCGACAGTGAGGGTCGGGGTAGCTGCGTAGGGGCCCTTGTATTTGACGATGCGGCTCTCAAGGAAGCCCAGCGTCTTGGCGATCATGCCGCTGGCCAGCTCAGCGCGCATGACCAGCTGCTTCTCCGTCTCCTTCTCGCGGAAGGAAGCGCCCCAGAATGGTTTGTCTGAGCAATGACCTCACCGTCCACTTCCAGCACCGGCAGCTGGTTAAAGGGCAGCTTGCGGTTCGCCAGCGCTTCGCGAGAAATTCGTTCGTCCTCGAACTCAACGCCTCCGATGAAAAGGGCCAAACAGATAGGCTCTCCGCGTCCAGGGAGCGGCATATAAGTGAGCTTGAGCTTGTTCTGCAGCGTGTACCATCCGTTGACCTTGGGGTGGTTGGCCACCTACTCGTACGTCCCATTCAGCAGCTTGTAGCTGTCCAGGACGAACGTGGGGATGAAATCAATGTAGCCGGCGCACATCATCTTGAGCCAGCTATAGAACAAACACCACCTCGTGCACGTACACGTCTTCGGACGTGAAAGCCAGGATCTGCTTCATCTTCTCGAGGTGCGCCTCGATGAGCCTGCAGCACGGGTCTGACCTTGTTGGCCGGCCTCCCAACCCGCCGCACCGCCGGCATGCTTGAGCTGCATGCGCTGTAGAGATCTTGTCCACCGAGCCGGTGCGTGGCCTCCTAGAACCGGTCCGACTGTGCCTGCCTCGCCATCTGCCTCTGCAGGTTATGGTCCGTCTTGGCCCAGTCGTCCGCGTCGGTGGTCAGCGCGCCAAAGGCGGGCTGCAGATCCTTGGTCGTGGGCGTCAGCACGAGTCGCGCGTGGCCGTCAACGACCCGTCGTGACTCAGGATCTCACGCAGGAGCTGGCACGCCGCGCGCTTTTCGCTCGAGACGCATCATCAGCCGCAGCACAGAGCTCACACCCACCATCTGCGGCACGTGCTACTTGGAGCGCAGGCTGGTCGTGCCGAAACGCGCACCAATCACACTGTCCATCTCGCCGAGGCTGTCGCGCCGAGCGAGCTCCTTCTCGCCGTACTTGGTGAGCGCAGTTGACACGATGAGCAGCACGAGCAGCGTCTGTCGGATCTCCTGGATCTCGCGAATGTAGGCGAGCGCCTTGGAGTTCACGGTCCCACGCATCCACTGGACCACCTGCTCGCCCTTGGCGACGAATAATTTGTAGAACTTTTGGGGTCGCTCGAAGTCCGTCTTGCGGATCTGGCCCGCGCGCTGCACGATGCCCGCAGTCAGATCGTTCAGCGCGAACAGTGTGGTGCTCTTGGCGTTCATGTCCGCGTTGGGCTTGATGCCCTTGGCGGTGGCATTCGTGCTGGCGCTCTTATTGCTCGCGTTCGCATTATTGCCGCCGCTGTAGTTCTTGTTGGTGGTCGGCTTGTTGCCGGTCGACGCCACTTCACGCGTCGGAGCTGCAGCGATGGTGGCCGCAGCCTTCGGTGCCTGCGTTGCAGCAGCCGTGGCCGCGGCGCTGGGCGTCTTCACCTGTGCGTTGCCGCCAACTTGGCGGGCACAGGGGAGCGACGGGGGTGGGTTGGAGGCACCGACGCAAACGAGCGTGCTCTTCATGTTGCTCGGGCCGAGACCCTCGGCATCTTGACGCGCCTTTGGAAAGTTTTTCTTGCGTTTGGAAGGTTGTTTTTTTGCAGCTCGCAACGGGCTAACCAATTGTCATAATTAAAAGTTAAATTGTGAGATGTCGCCTGAATGTTGAACTAGCACGCCACAAGCAACATCCAAATATTTTATTAATTATAGATATATATTAGTTATTGAAGGGAGATGTGATGATTTTAGTGTCGAAATCTCTAGAGTCTCCAAATTGAAGTTGGTTTATGAGAGGAGTATGACCAAAAGCGAAAGTTGACGTGAAGTTTTGTTAGATCTTGGAGGCTTATTAAATTTGGAGGTGAGTTTTTGAGCGAGAGCTGATTGTGCTTTTTTCAGATCTTAGACAAGTATAGCTTGTGAGCGGAAAATGTTATCACTGATATACTCTGAAATAAATTTCAGAGAATTGACATATTATATGGTGCTTGCACGTGGAGACACTCGGACCAGGCGAGAATGATACGGATCTCAGACCAGCTTTAAGACTTTACTGGTACTTGCACCACCAGTCGATTTGCATCGATTTCTGGGAACTCCAATACGTTTAGCCAATGAGTACAAATTGTACTGTACAATTGTTGCCGAAAGCCCGAGAATATACTGCAACCTACAACTATTCATCATACACTGTAGGAAATAGTCTGCATTTGCGGTCAGTCAGGAAAAGTGTGATGTATTTACGGTCAGTTGCGATAATTATCCCCGGCATGCAGCCAGCTGGAGCGCTCCGCGGATCAGTGAATAGAAATCTTCTCTGGAGCTGTATCCACAGTACAATGCATTCTATGTGCCGGGTGCATCTAGTCGAGTCGCGGCATGTGGTGAGCAGCAAGGTGTCTGCGGTTTCTCCGGACCAGTGAGTCACTGTCAATTTCTATTTAGATGATGCAAGACCAGGTTTTCTTGTAAACCATCTGCGTCCGTGATGATCCTTGCAAGCGACTGTTTTGCTGTTCGGCGACGACCAAGCCTTCGTCTGCAACAAAGTCTCTCGTACATGTATGTAGTACTGTACACTGTACGAGTCGTACATGGTTGGCAGGCTGCAGCTTCATTCCAGCTTTTGCCCGAGCCAGCACAAGTCCATCCCGACACAGACCATGCTTCAGCGCCTCGTTTTCGCCGCCGCGTTATTACAGGCTTCACTTATCTCCAGGCCTCCTTAAAAGTGGGAGTTCCCGCTTTTCCCACAAAGTAGCTTATCACGGGAGATTTTTGGATTTCGATATGGGAATTGTGGGACACATACAAACTTCAAGTAAAATGAGTCACTCACTTATGTCCGATACCTAGAATGTTGCTTCAGACTCATTAGGTTTCCTCAAAACTCTCTAGAAAACACTGAGATGCATGTTCGTAGCTGCTGTGAGTATGTGTTTCATGTGTGCGTCGACCAATCGCTTGTTCGAGTAGCGTGTGCAATACAAAGCACTTGTATATAAATTCTCAGTAGTCGAGACTCATACAAAACTGTCCAGAATATGGATATCTTTCAGAATTACGTACCGCAAGCCTAAAGCTTTCCCCCATCTTGAACTTTGTCATGGTATGCCGCCAGCGTACATGTGTGCATGCATGAGCTATTATTTTATTCGATTATCACTGTCAGTTGTACTGAATTCATGTTACACCATGCATAATGCTTTGAAGTGCACATTTCCCGTTATCTGCCTCTCCAGGTGAGTACTGACAATATTTGAGGGTCGCTCATGCTATCCAATAACGCAAACAGCAACTATAGTGTTGTTTGCTTAGCTTGTGTTGTTTGCTTAGCTTGCAAACGCACAAGAAGCTGATTGTATAGACTACTGGAGTATAAAACCTTACTTTTTTCACGGGAGAATTTGAGATTTAAAAATGGGAAATCTGGGAAAAAACGTCAAAATCCCATCTACAGTCATCACAGCAATTAGTCTGTATTCAAAAATAGTCTGTATTCCTAATTAGTCTAGCACAGACTAATTCCTGTTGCTAGGTGAACCCAAGGTTCATAATTAGTCTGTCAACAAAACTTCAAAATTAGTCTGTCAAAATCGAGCTGTGGTCCGCTCGATTTCCACGACCGGGTTCGAGTCCCTAGATGCGGAGATTAATAGGCACGCAAAGCCCTAGATATGGTAGCATCTCGCTTCGTGATGATGGAGCTTGGCGTACGACGCAGTTGCTCCCGCATTTTGAGGAAATCATAAAATGTACCCTGAAGAGTTTGATGGAAGAGCCTCAACTATAAACACCGTGGCTGTAGATGAAGAAGCAGACAGCGTTTAAGAGGCCCACGAGGAAAACGAAATGGTGCTCCCAGTGGCGTTTAACGTTGCAGGCAACGAGGCGCTATAATAATATAGCTAAACTTTGAAGATGGGTACTTATTCCTTTCCTGTTCAGAATTAGTCTGAATTCAAAATTAGTCTGTATTCAAAATTAGTCTGTACGCGGTGATGACAGACTATTTAATGTAATTCGATCAAAAAGCTGCTCACATAAATTAGTCTGTCCCAGACTAATTTATGTGAGCAGCTTTTCAATTACTGTAATGACTGTACCAAGCCGTGGACGACTGGTTCTCCAAAAACAATATCGTCAGCGTGAAGGATTACGTTAAGACCTACGGCGCGGACATCGCCGAGTGCGGCAACACCAAGAAGAACGGCACCCCTCAGTCCGTGCCTTCGGACGGATACGCGAAGCATGACACGCTTGGAACTTCTCACCCGGGTCCTTGTGAGATTTGGTGTGACAACACTCGCGTCTTCCACAACACCAACTGCGCCGGTGAGTTTGCCGGTCAAGCGCCCACGAACATCCCGATCGACGTGAGCACATGCGAGGCGTCGTCCCAGCTTGTGTTTTACTGGCTTGCACTGCATGTTCAGCCGTGGCAAGTGTATATCAACTGCGTGACTCTCGACGGCAAGGCTGCCGGTACCAACTCGACTTCAACCAAGGTTACTAAGGCTCCTCTGGTTTTGCCAGCGGATTCAAGCGTGGCTGGTGAAGCAACTCAGGAGGAGGACGCCACAGAGACCCCAATCGTTACTAAAGCTCCGGTCGTTCCCGCACCTGCAGCTACGACTGCGCCATCTACCTCGTCATCCAAGTGCCTTCGTCGCCGCCCATAAAGTTGACACCACCATTGGTGCAGTTCTAGTCCGATGTGTAAGTTAAAATTGAGTTTACGGTGCACCATTTTGTTGTTTTCATTTTCAGCTCGTTCAGTTAGTTGAACCCCGCAACAAAAGTTGAACACGATATGAGGAAAACCGCATAATTCTTGATAAAGAGTATTAATACACAGGTCGTAAGTCTGCGTGGGTGGTAACTTATAACAAACGCCACTAATCGCTTAGTTGGGGATGACGGCGCCCATGTTCTTCCAGGCCATGCCGGCGAAGTAGTCCTTGGACTTGATGGACTTGGTGATGAGGTTGCCCATGACCACGCCGCCCATGACGGGCAGCTGTGACACACCGCCGTTCGGGCCCAGCGGCAGCATCGTGCCCACCACCTCCACCTTGGGGAACGGCTTGCTCACGTTCGACTGCGCCTTGCGCGCCACGAGCGCCAGCTCGGCGCCCAGGTGCTTGCCCTGCAGGCCGGCGTAGAACATGCGCTTGGGCGCCGGGCTGTTGCTCGCGTCGCCCAGCGCGTAGATGTTGGCGTACTGGGCGCTGTCCAGCTGCAGCTTGTTGTTGACCTTGATGAAGCCCTCGCGCGTGACCAGACTCGCGTCCAGCTTCTGGATGAGCTCCGTCGTGGGGCTGAAGCCGCCGCACAGCAGCTGCACGTCCGACTCGATCTCCGTGCCCTTGTCCGTGCGCAGCGTGCGCTTCTCGAAGCTGTTGCCCGCCAGGCGCTCCGTCAGGCGCTCGCCCAGCACCACCTTGACGCCCAGGCGCTTGAGGTACGTCGACAGCTTGGTGCGGAACTTGTCGCGCACGTCGTCGCTCGCGACCAGCTTGTTCTTGCCCTCGAGGATCGTCACGGTCTTGCCCGGGTACCTGGCCTTGATCTCGCCAGCCACCTCGACGCCCACGGCGCCGCCGCCCACGATGAGCACGCTGCTGGCGGCTTGACCTGCTCGCGCACCTCGGCCAGCTTGGCCTCCGTGGTCGAGCGCTTGAAGTTGTTGGCCGGCTGCTTAATGGGCACCGTGTACGTGCTGCCCGTGGCCACCACCAGGTAGTCGTAGCTCAGGCTCTTGACGGGGCCCGCCAGCAGGTCGCCGTCCTCGTCGATGGGCGCGTACTGGGCCTCGTTGGCGCCGGGCACGATGCGCGTCACGACGGCGCGCTGGATCTTGACGAAGGCCTTGGCCGACGGCGGGATCACGCTGTCGTATGGCACGAAGAGCTTCTTGGTGTAGGCGGCGTCCACGACGGCGCGCGGCGTGCCCACGGCGTGGTAGTAGTACTTGCTCTTCTCGAGCACGATCACCTCGGTGTCGTCCTTGGCCGTGAGGTCGGCCGCCAGCGTCTGCGCCACGGCGATGCCCGCGGGGCCGCCACCGACGATGAGGATGCGAGGCATTGTGGGAGTGTCTGTAGGGGTAAGGGGAGAGGAGGTAGGTGCACTTGTGGTGCGCCGGGGATTTTTCAGAATGAGACCTGTCGTGGGCGTGGCGGCAAGAAGCCTGTCATTCCTTTTGACGGCGTGCGTTCGTGATCGATCGGTGCAAGATCGGGCAAGTCGCGCGGCAGCAGCATGTCGCATGCGATGGATCGGAGCGGTCCAATCAGCGGTCGCGCCCGGGCAAGTCACTTGCGCGCATTACGCAATCTGTACTGAGTAAACACACACCTCTTATAACGAATATAGATGGCATCAATTGACTATCAACCAGGCTGCACAGTTATTGGATACCAGAGACAGTTTTGTATTGAAATGGCGTCTGATTATGAAATCCAACGAGATAACAACCATCCGTATAGGAAGTATCGTAATTGGTGGGACGTGATAACGCGGCTACTGTGGCCAGAAGACGTCAAACGTCGCTGTTCGACTCGACAGCAGCAGTGGCAACCGAGTCGGCGACGCGGCTTATCGATGGTACAGTAGTTCTCTAAACCAGATATCGGTCTCGAACGCAATTGTTTTGCTGCTGATCGAGTGCAAGGCACTTCACTAAAGCACCGATTATCAAATTAAATAGCTTGCGAGATGGAGCGATCCATGAAATATAGTATTGTGGACAGGCAATAGAGCAATTGAGGCGCTGGTTAATAAGAATACTGGAATCTGAGCGACAGCTACATGGCCGCGTTTGGGGCAACGCAGCCAACCAATTGCTACCTCTAGCACGCGGAACTGTACTACGTCATCGAGTCACCGCTGCCGCTGTTGTCCTCTACGTCAACAGGCCGAACTTCCGTGGCAAGGCGAAGCAGTCGTCTCTCGCGAGCACTCCGATTGGCCTCGCATCTCGAGACAGTCTCGTGCATCCAATGTGGTTTAGGCGCGCAAATAGTTTTTGTAATGCTCTCCGTTGTCTGCGCGGAGGGAGCGCAACTTGCGCTGCGCAAGTACTTGCATGTCCGTGCGAGTGTCCTAGTGGAGCGGAGTTGAGCAGGGACCCAACTTGATGTCTCTGCTCCCGCCTCAAGCTCCGCCCCGGCAGCCACAGCGCCAGTTCTGATCGCTCATAGTATTGCCAATGGTGCGATACAGGAAGCTGATTCACAGGGGTGCAAATTGCAAAATATACAGACTTGTTTACTAAAAAGTTGAGTGAATTCGCGCGATGTCGAAGATCACTCACAGACTCGGCTCCAAGGCATTCCCAGAGATCTGATTGGAAGGTACTCAGTAGATAAATCCCCGTGTTTATGCCGACTAGACCGGCGTACGCTTGTGTCACAGGGGGTTCTCCGTTCCTTGGGCGGTATCCGACCGGTGGACCACTATCTAATAGAGAGGTCTCGTGATGCGGTGCCGTCTACTGATTGCATGGGGCAGGAAGGGGGGGCACACCGGTTGTTGCTGCTTGGTGTGTAAGGGTGAACTCCTTACTGAGGAGCTGGCCCCTCAAGCTCACAAGTCACGATTTGGGACTAACGTAGCCCATGAAACGATTGATGTGTATGAATGCAGTGGGCATTTGTTTCAGCGTACAATGTACGTTGCTTGTCGTTATGTACTACAGTACAGTGCGGACTTCAGTCGACAGGATCCATTCCGCCGTTGCATGGTTGCAAATACATTCTGAACAGTCTTCAATATGACTTCCCGGGTCGGCCACCAATCGGGAATGCCAGCAGCGTGTTCCTGCCAGGGTAATGATGGTGCTGCTGATCACTTGCGCAACAGGGTGACCTTCCAGTGTACATGTACCATAAGTGGCAACGGCTCGATACAGGGACGGCATAAAGAGCATGACTCTATAAGCTCTTCGTGCACCGTACCGAGTGGCCTCGATTGCCAAGATTGCGCGTTATCATGCCCCACCTATTGCGATACTTTCTATACGGATGGTTGCTATTTTATTCACTTACATGTATTAAAGTTTCTCTTATACAATGCTACCTTTGTTATCTGATAAATGCTAAAAACAGTCGCAAGGTTATAGATTCATATTTTATGTGTTATCGAAGGCTAACTGCTTGCGGAGTGAAGATTGCGTAGCGCGCAAGTGACGTGTTCGGGTGCGACCGCTGATTGGACCGCTCCGATCCATCGCATGCGACATGCTGCTGCCGCGCGACTTGCCCGATCTTGCACCGATCGATCACGAACGCACGCCGTCAAAAGGAATGACAGGCTTCTTGCCGCCACGCCCACGACAGGTCTCATTCTGAAAAATCCCCGGCGCACCACAAGTGCACCTGCCTCCTCTCCCCTTACCCCTACAGACACTCCCACAATGCCTCGCATCCTCATCGTCGGTGGCGGCCCCGCGGGCATCGCCGTGGCGCAGACGCTGGCGGCCGACCTCACGGCCAAGGACGACACCGAGGTGATCGTGCTCGAGAAGAGCAAGTACTACTACCACGCCGTGGGCACGCCGCGCGCCGTCGTGGACGCCGCCTACACCAAGAAGCTCTTCGTGCCATACGACAGCGTGATCCCGCCGTCGGCCAAGGCCTTCGTCAAGATCCAGCGCGCCGTCGTGACGCGCATCGTGCCCGGCGCCAACGAGGCCCAGTACGCGCCCATCGACGAGGACGGCGACCTGCTGGCGGGCCCCGTCAAGAGCCTGAGCTACGACTACCTGGTGGTGGCCACGGGCAGCACGTACACGGTGCCCATTAAGCAGCCGGCCAACAACTTCAAGCGCTCGACCACGGAGGCCAAGCTGGCCGAGGTGCGCGAGCAGGTCAAGGCCGCCAGCAGCGTGCTCATCGTGGGCGGCGGCGCCGTGGGCGTCGAGGTGGCTGGCGAGATCAAGGCCAGGTACCCGGGCAAGACCGTGACGATCCTCGAGGGCAAGAACAAGCTGGTCGCGAGCGACGACGTGCGCGACAAGTTCCGCACCAAGCTGTCGACGTACCTCAAGCGCCTGGGCGTCAAGGTGGTGCTGGGCGAGCGCCTGACGGAGCGCCTGGCGGGCAACAGCTTCGAGAAGCGCACGCTGCGCACGGACAAGGGCACGGAGATCGAGTCGGACGTGCAGCTGCTGTGCGGCGGCTTCAGCCCCACGACGGAGCTCATCCAGAAGCTGGACGCGAGTCTGGTCACGCGCGAGGGCTTCATCAAGGTCAACAACAAGCTGCAGCTGGACAGCGCCCAGTACGCCAACATCTACGCGCTGGGCGACGCGAGCAACAGCCCGGCGCCCAAGCGCATGTTCTACGCCGGCCTGCAGGGCAAGCACCTGGGCGCCGAGCTGGCGCTCGTGGCGCGCAAGGCGCAGTCGAACGTGAGCAAGCCGTTCCCCAAGGTGGAGGTGGTGGGCACGATGCTGCCGCTGGGCCCGAACGGCGGTGTGTCACAGCTGCCCGTCATGGGCGGCGTGGTCATGGGCAACCTCATCACCAAGTCCATCAAGTCCAAGGACTACTTCGCCGGCATGGCCTGGAAGAACATGGGCGCCGTCATCCCCAACTAAGTTGTAGGTGCACTGCAGCTCGGTAGGAGAACTTGTCTATAACTGTAACGATATTCTTTTTATCCCAAACGCAATTTACGCGATTTTCACGCACTGTTCATGGTTGGGCATGGAAGTGCAAGGCTCTGGTTGCTTTTTGTCTCTAAAACTATGGATATCTGTGGCATGCAATCGCCTTGTTTTGATAGTGATCAGCCCATCTCTGTATTAATATCCGCTAGGAATGTTGGTGTGTCGGCGGTCATCACATTTCTGGCCAGTGACGATTATCTCCCCAAGATTCTTGAGCCAAGAATAGTTTGCTAGCTCTGCACTGAAGTGCTCCGCCCTTCGCAGCCCTCACAATCGAATTCTCGCAGACCACAACACCCTCAAGACAGCAAGAACCAGACCATGACGCGCGTCGTGATAATCGGAGGCGGACCGGCCGGAATCAACACGGCGCAGGCGCTGGCCAAGAACCTCAGTGAGGCCGACGACACCAAGGTCATCGTCCTCGAGAAGAACGCCTTCTTCTACCACGTCGTGGGTGCCCCCCGTGCCTACGTGGACGCCGACTACACCGCCAAGATGTTCGTCCCGTACGACAACGCCATCCCCAAGCACGCCGCCAAGTTCGTGCGCATCGTACGCGGCGTGGCCACGCACATCTCGGCCGAGACGAACGAGGTGTCGTACCACGCGATCGGCAGTGACGACCAGCAGAGCGAGACGACGGAGACGCTGCACTTCGACTACCTGGTGCTGGCCACGGGGAGCTCGTACGCAGTGCCGATAAAACAAGACAGTCAGGACTTCACTCGCTCGGCTGCGGAAGCGAAGCTGCAGGAGGTGCGCGGCCACATCGAGAGGGCGGAGAACGTCCTGGTGGTGGGCGGTGGCGCCGTCGGCTGCGAGGTCGCGGCGGAGATCAAGGCCAAGTACCCGACCAAGTCCGTGACGATCGTCGATGCCAATGACAAGCTCATCGCTGGCAACAACCTGCGCGACAAGTTCTATGACTACCTCAACGCATCGCTGGACAAGTTGGGCGTGAAGGTGGTCTTGGGGGAACGTCTGACGGAGCGTCTGAGTGGTAATGGCTTCGAGAAGCGCACGCTGCGCACCGATAAGGGCACGGAGATCGAATCGGACATCCAGCTTCTCTGTGGTGGGTTCAGCCCCGTTGCCACGTTGGTGCAGGAGATGGATGCGGCATTGGTGACAGAACGTGGGGCGGTGAAGGTGAACGGCCAGTTGCAGTTCGAGGGCGACAAGTACGCTCACATGTTCGCGCTGGGCGACGTGTGCAACCACCCAGCACCGAAGATGCTTTTTATCGCTGGCGAGCAGGGCAAATTCCTGTCTGGAGAGCTGGCAGCCGTGATCCGCAAGAAACAGGAAGGGTTTACGAAGTCATACGAGACACCGGCAGTCGCCGCGATGATCTTGCCTCTGGGTCCGTGTGGGGGCGTATCACAATTGCCCGTGTGGGGAGGTGTCGTGCTCGGGGACTGGTTCACGTGGCTGCTCAAGTCGAGGGACTATTTCGCCGGGCGTATCTGGGCTAGCATCGGTGCAACCGTCCCGAACTAAGCTTAGAAGTACAGTAAGCTTACCAGGTAAACGGGGAAAAATGACATCAAACGTGCGAATGCAACTTGTGAGCAATAGCAGTCACGTTGCAAACAGATGCATAGCTCCCTCTTCAATATAGATTTCTTCAAGCGCGTCAACAGGTACCAAAGGTGGGGGTTTACGCCGATCTAAACACGTTGCACAGGTACATGAGAGTAAACTGCAGCTTCAAGGCGATGATTTCTCCGACAATGCATACTTGTCTTTGCAAGGATGCCTGGACTACCCGAACATTAGGACTAACACGATCATTATTCATTTCATCGCGCATGAACCACTTCCTCTCAAGAACTACGACGCGGACGATCACCAGCCGAGCCTTCGGCCACCTCAACAAGTCCACTATGATGCGCATTGTGATCGTCGGCGGTGGCCAAGCAGGCATCAACTGCGCCCAGAACCTGGCCAAGACTTTGACCGACGCGGACAACACGGAGGTCGTCGTGCTCGAAAAGAGCGGCCACTTCTACCACACACTGGGCGCGGCTCGGGCCTGCGTTGATGCCGACTACGCCAAGAGCATGTTCGTCCCCTATGACAATGCCATCCCGAAGAAGTCCTCGGGCTTTGTCAGGATCAAGCACGCGGTGGCCACGGACATCTCACCTGACAAGAAGGAGATCTCGTTTCACCCGATCGGTGCCGATGACAAGAAGAGCGGAAAGGCTGAGAAGCTGCACTTCGACTACCTGGTGTTGGCCACCGGCAGCACGTACACGGTTCCGATTAAGCAGGACCCGAATGACTACACGCGAGCAACCACCGAGTCTAAGCTACAGGACGTTCGCTCGGAAATCGAGAAGGCAGGGAAGGTTCTGATCGTTGGCGGCGGAGCTGTTGGCTGCGAAATGGCTGGGCAGATCAAGGCCAAGTACCCGGACAAGAATGTGACGATTCTCGAGGCGCACAGCGAGCTCATTTCGAGGAACAAGCTGTCGGACAACTTCTACTCGAAGCTGCACGCTGCTCTGGACGCCATGAAAGTGAATGTTATCCTGGGCGAACGCCTCACAGAGCGTCTGCCAGGCAACTCGTTCGAAAGGCGCACGCTTCGCACTGACAAGGGCACAGAGATCGAGACTGACATCCAGTTGCTGTGCGGCGGCTTCTGCCCAGTCTCCGATCTCATCCAGGACATGGATCCGTCACTCGTCACGGAACAGGGGTCGATCAAGGTGAACGAGCTTCTGCAGCTGGACAACGAGAAGTACTCGAACATTTTCGCGCTGGGTGACAGCAGCAACCACGACACGCCGAAGATGGCGTTCTGGGCCGCTGACCAGGGCAAGTTCCTCGCTGCGCAGCTCGCAGCCGTCGTACAGAAGAAGCAAGACGGCTTCAACAAGCCCTACCCGAAGGTCACGACGGAGGCGATGATTCTACCTGTGGGTAGCGGAGGCGTCTCGCAGCTTCCTATCTGGGGTGGCGTCGTTGTCGGCGACTGGGTCACTTGGATGATCAAGGCGAAGGACTTCATGGCTGGCCGCACCTGGGGCAGCCTCGGTGCCACGCCCCCGAAGTAAATGTGGGTGTGCGGTTAGTGCATTCGTTGTTCAGATTCAGGGGGGGGCGATCTTCACTATGCAACAACCAATGAAAGAGACCCCTGCATAAGTGAATCCATTTTTATATGCTTTTTTCGATTTCGGTAATGTAGTTCTAGCCGAGATGACAAGTGCTGAATGACTGGTGGTGATCGATGAATAACTTGGCTAGACTGCAAGCCCAAGAGGGGCTGCTGCTTTTAATACCAAGATTATGGAGACGGAAATGCTATCGTAGCTCGCGATTTCAACGGCACCCTTAATACTGTATCGGCTTTTGCAACCACGTGCCAAGCAGAAAGTTAGGGTCTGTTCAACTGAAAAGATAATCCGCTACCCATAGAGTGGATGGAGTCGTTAACTACTTCGGTACCGTAGCGCCGATGATAGGCCAAATGTGGCTAGCCAAGTCTTCCCGTTTGTTGGTGTAGCTGGCGTCCGCATAGGTACGCGGGGCTCCGACGACGTGGTAGTAATATAATCTTCTCGAGGATGATGACTTCAATGTCGTATTTCTTGGTCACCACTGGACCAGACGAGTACCACCAAATCCGCCCGAGGTGAAGGTGGCACCTCCGATAATCGCGATGTTGCTTGACATTGTTGCTGATACTCTTTCAGGTGCACTCGCAAGTCATTCATTTTTAATTATTGTCTGAAATTTTGTAGGAGCCGCGACCCTTCTAGATTTTGCGTTATCGAACTCAATAGACTACCTGGAAGTGCCGGCTTACAACAGACCTCAGAATGTGGGATACTGTGCAACAGCATTTCACCTACTGTTTGGCTCGGGCCTTCGGCCGGTACCCGGTAGTGGTTTCCTAACTGCTCTGTCGTTTTGCCAGCTCATATCGCGTCGTGGGCGATGGCCAATGAGTGGGAAGGCTAGCTTTTGTAACCCCCGTCACAACAGTCGTAAGAACATGTTACTTGTCTTTGCAAGACGAGTACTCAAGCTGTAACGGGTGGGCGGTACCAACCGGTATCCGCCGCGTCGGCGTGTCAGACGAGCGCCATGAGGCCGGTGGACGCGTGCGAAACGAAGGCTGGGCGACCTTCCAGACGACGCACGAGCTGCTCGGACACGCACGGGGCGTCGACAGCACGGCCCGCCTTGAAGTACCGCGGCGCGGTAGCTTACGCAAGCAGTTTGTGGGTGAACTCAGGGCAGCGGGCACTGAGCTCACTTTGGAATTTGACGAGCAGCGAGCAGAGCTGCAGTCTGGACGTGGAGACGTCCGTAGCGCGGCGAGAAGTGCGTCCGAGAGCGGACAACGAGACGAGAACGAGCGGAGTGACGAGAGCGTTACTGGGCTACGACGGCAGCGGAGGAGCAGTCGACGAGTGGGTTTCGGGCGGCGCAGGGCGTGAACGGAGACGGCAGCGGACACGGAGGTCCGAGGTTGTGCCAGTAGCGAACAGCGCGGGTTTCGAGGACAGTCGGACGTACTGGTCGTACGAGGCAAGAGTGGCTGAGAACGAGAATGAGACGAGAACGAGTGTAGTGTGAGGTAGCTAGCTTTACTCACGAGGCGTAGCTAACACCTAATAAAATAGGAACGTTCGTGGCCAGCGGACGTTCCGGCAGGGGGAGATCAGGTGATCTCTGACGGCCAGCACGGTGTTGAGAAAACAACCAACTCACGCGAACTCGCAGCGTGAGCATACGACCTGCCCAGCGGTCCGGGCAAGACAAGAGGGCCTGCACATGGTGGTCATACAGAGGCGAAACGTGAACGATTCGAGCAAGTTTGGGAGTACGCCGACAGCGAAGAGTGTGCTCATGACGACTTTGACGCCTATACGTACCAAGGCGGCCACTAAGTCCGGGAAACGAAGCGCGTCACGAGGCGCCAGACGAAGGATTTGCTGATGCAAAGTGAGGACGACGGCGGGGCGAGCCACAGCGAGGGCGGCGAACAAGCGGGGGACGGGCCAAGCAGCCAAGATCCTCCACAGCCCAAGGTGACGCGCCCAGCTGAGAGCGAGGAGAAACCCACGGGGGAAGAAATGGCGCCTACGCCAGCACCGGAAACCCCTACGTCGATGAACGAGGAGCGGACGGCGGCAGTGGAGACGGCGCGGCATACCGCGGATGCGTCGCTGACGCCGAACGAGCACCGAGCCGACGAACCCACGGCAGCGGCGCCGGCGACGGAAGTGGCGGCGCTGGCATCGGCGCTGTACCAGCTGACGACGGTGGTAGCGGGGCTGCAGGCGCGGGCCGGCGAAGGTGGCCAGCCACCCACCCCGAGGGCCGCGAGAAACGACGGCAGAGCCGGCGGAACCGAGGTGACGGTCACGCAGGACGTGTCGGCGGCGGCGACGAGTCGCACAGGAACGAAAGGGCAGACGGCGGCGACACCGGAACTCGCAGCCATGGCAACGGCTATGGAGCAACTGGCGACGATGGTGGCGCGCCTGCAACCTGCAGTCGCCGGTCGTGAAGGCAGAGACCAACAGCCCGCAACACGGGCACTCCGTCAACGAGCCACGAGAGTGAGGGCGGCACCAGGAGCACCAGACGACGGCGACTCCTCGGACCCGGACTCCAGCGCGAGTGACAGCAGCGACGGCGACAGCACGGAGAGTGACCGTGAGGATGACGATGGGAGTGCTGACGACGAGTCAGGAGACGGCTCCGACGAGGGTGGTCGTGGACAGAGTCGACGAGGCGCACGACGGGAGCACCGACGTCGGCGAGAACGGCGTGAGAGGCAGCCACGGCGCAAGAGCGTGAAGGATTTGGAGCTACCCACCTTCACCCCTTCGCCAAAGGTGTCAGTCTCTACGTGGATTGACCGCGTAGACCCAGCTCTCAAGGGCGCCGAGGAGTCAGGTCGAGGCAAGTGGTCCGACTCGGCTCTATACTACATCTTAGGCAACAATCTGATGGAAAATGCTGCCCGGTGGTGGGTCAACATGAACCGCCAGCTGCCTAAGCGGAAGCGAACGTGGAGCAACCTCAAGAAGGGCTTGTTGCGGCGCTACGGCGAGAAGAAGGACAAGTCGGCGGCGGAGTGGCGTGTGAGCATGCGGCCCATGATGCCAGGCGAGACTTACGCCGATTTCGCGGCGGGGTTGCGCGACGTGGTGGGCCGGAACCACGTGAGCGAGCGAGTACTACTGGCGCAGTTCTACCGCTGCCTCGACAAGACTACGAGGAAGCTGGTCCGGCAGGGTCCGAAGCCGAAGACTCTTGAGGAAGCGGTGGACAAAGCCACCGAGATCGACGACCCGATGGACAACGGCGCGCAGGGAATGCTGAACGTAGGACTACCTTGGGCTACGGCGCCGCGGTCCTACCTCATACCGATGACGGGCACGATGGGGCAGACCATGGTGATTCCAGGCATCGGCGGACCCGGCCTGCCCACGGACATGACGAGCACCACGGGTGTCCAGGGCGACGTCAGTGAGGCGAGGAACGACATGGAGCACGCTGCGCTCTTCACGAACCCGCAGGGCGTCTACAATGCGGTGACGGGCACGTGGGATCCCCCACCAGGCCACCAGTGGAACGGCAAGTACTGGTACGAGCCGAAGAAGACGGAACGGAAGCGGGCGGCCGCGGCGTCGCCTGCCAGTGGTCGAACGGTGGCGAAGAAGACGGGGAGATCGAAGCCGAAGCGCGAGACCATCGAGTCAAGCAGTGACGAGTCGGACGCCAAGCCGAAGAAGAAGTTGAAGGCGGCCGTCAACCAGGCGGCCGGTGACAAGCGGCGGGTCGAGGAACAGGCGCCGGAGGAGAAGCGGTCGGCCAAGGAGAGCAGGCCGAACAGCGGCGTGTGCTTCCAGTGTGGACAGCCTGGTCACTGGTCGACGCAGTGCCCGAACGAGCCGAAGTGCTTTGCGTGCAACCAGCCCGGGCACTTCGCACGCGCGTGTACTGGTCCGGACGACAAGGCCCGCAATGACGTCTACATGCAGCGGCGTGGACGGAAGGTGCGCGCAGCGTCGGAAAACTAGTCGGGGACGAGATAACGGGGGTATGGCGTCCAGGACGAGGAGGAAATCCCCGGCTGGTGAAGTCGACGACGAAGGAAGGTGTAGGAACGATGCGGCAGGAGGAGATGCCGGCAGCGGACGATTGGCGGACAGGAGGAGCCGATCAGGCAACTGTCCGGCTGGTGAGCGGAAGAGATGGTGGTGAGACGATGGAGGCGGAGAGTGGGGGCGACCCCAGTGATGGGAACGAGACGGCGGCGGCAGATACCAGCGCGAGCCATGAAGACGGAGCGCGGGTGAAACTGGCGGCGACGCGGACAGTGACGGCCAAGGTGGGTCGTGCGGAGGACGGCATGGCGGCGGTCGTGCAGCGGATGAGCGAAGATACGAAGGCGAAGGACGAGGAGAGGGCGGCAAGGTACGTCGCCACGGTGTGGCCAGCGATGGCAGCAGCGCGATATGTGCGCGTTGACCACCGTCGAGGGCATGACGAAGCTGACGGCGGGCGACCTGAAGACGACGTCGCTCGAACCGGGGAAGGCGACGACGTCGCTCGAACTGGGGAAGGCGCGGGGTCAGGCGAGGAGGCGACGAAGCAGGGCACGATCACGGAGACGACGTCCATGGCGGTCAAGTGCGCGACGACAGTGTCGGCGGCGTTGCGAGAGGTCCCCACCACGGTGGCGGTCCAGCAAACGGCGGCGGTGCTGAAGTTGATCGCGGACGCGAGTGAGTCCGACATGCCAAGGGCTACGGAGCCGCGTTCGGCGGCCACGGAGACGTCACACGAGGGGACGGAGTGCGAAGAGAGCGACAGCGGGCCAAGCGGAGCGTCAAGTGAGGACGTGGTTGATGAGGTCGCCGAAGGCGACGAAGTGCAGCGCGTGCGAGCGGCGAGACGACAGGCACGGAAGCGGGCGAAGCGGGAGCGTGCGAAGGTCTGCTTGGCCCGGAAGAAGCGCCGAGAGCGCGATGAGGCGGACGAACACCAGCGCGAGAGTGACGCGCGGCTGGAGGAACGACAACAAGTGGCCGTCGAGGCCATGGAGCAGCTGCGCGAGCGCAGGCGACTGCGCGAGCATGAGGAAGTGGACGTACGGGCGGGGCGAGGCGAGGTTGCAACCAGGCACGAGTGAGCCTAGTGCAGCATCGAGACTCGAGCACCACGCGCCGGCCGACACGGGGCTATGATGTGGAGTACATCGGCGCGGACGACGGGTTGCCCACCGCGATCATGGAGGTGGCCGGCACGAGACGGCACGTGAAGTTGGACAGCGGGGCTCGGTATACGGTGGCGGGCGCCGACTGGATGCAGTATGGCGACAGGGTGGCACGAGCAGCCCCTGTGGACTACGTCGAAGGGATCGGAGGCTTCTTGCTAGACGTCGTAGGCGTGTGGGAGTTCAGCCTGCGCAACATCTTCGGGGAGGTCATCCGTGTAGAGGCGTGCATTGTGTCAGGGTGGACCGACGAGTTCCTCCTAGGCGTAGACTTCATGCGGGGGCACGGCACTATGATGGACTTCGAGAGAAACGAAGTGCGCAACACTACGGCGGGTCGAGCCGTGGTCATACCGTTCAGGACGCACGGCGACACGGAGAACGCACGCGTGGCGGCAGTGCGGATGGTGCGACGGACGGAGTTGGCCGGATGCACGGTCACGCCGATTGAAGTGACGGTGGCGGCGGATGACGGGGAGGTGGGCATCTTCCTACCCACCGAGAACGCGGGTGCGGTGATGCTGGCGGCGACCGTCACGAAGGTGAAGAACGGCAGGGTGTTAGTCCCCGCGGTGAACGCGAAGGACGACAAGGCGCGGCTGCCAGCGAGGCGAGAACTCGGGCAGTGGATCCCATTGAGCAGCGACGTGGAGGTGCTGCGAGTGAGCAGAGAGCTGCAGCGCGGGCGGATCCACGCGTGGTTAGACGGGCTTGGCAACAGCCAAGAACCTCTCGAGGACGAGGAGAATGTGAACATCGGGGTCGAGGACGAGGGCAGTCGGCAGCTGATCACGAAACTGCTGAGAGTGTACCGTCAGCTGACGGCGGACAAAGGGGACTGCCCGCCCGCTACGTCACTCAGTACCGAGCATCACATCGATACCGGTGACGCGGCGCCTATCATGCTCAAAAGGCGCCGCCAGGCACAATCTGAGAGCACGGTGGTAGAGGAAAACGTACGAAAGATGCTCGCCGCTGGCGTGATCGAAGAAGGCGATGGTGCGTGGGGTTTCCCCGTCGTGCTAGTACGTAAGAAGGACGGAGAGGTGCGATTTTGCGTGGACTATCGCGCGCTCAACAAAGTTACGAAAAAGGATGTATATCCGCTTCCGCGGATAGACGAAACGCTAGAGGCACTCGGTGGTGCTTTACTGTTCAGCACTTTGGATCTCAAAGCTGGATATTGGCAAATCCGCGTGGCGGAAAAAAGATAAGGCGAAGACGGCCTTTACTACGCAACAAGGGCTGTATCAATTCGTCCGGATGCCATTGGGGTTGACCAACGCGCCGTCAACATTTCAACGCATGATGAACAGTGTATTACGGGGCCTTACCTGGACTACGTGTCTAGTCTATTTAGACGATATTGTGGTTTATACACGAGGCGGGATTGAGCAACACATCTTGGAGTTGACTTGCGTGTTAGAGAGACTTGCGGCGGCAGGACTAACTCTAAAACTCAAGAAGTGCGTGTTCGCAGCACGACGAATGGAATATCTCGGGCACGAACTGAGTGCGGATGGCGTATGGCCACTAGATCGTCTGATTTCGGCAGTACGAGACTTTCCTCAGCCGCGAGACGCGGTGGAAGTCAAGCGCTTCGTGCATATCGCTGGCCAAATATTACCGACGATTTATTGAGGGCTTTGGTAGTTTTATGGCGCCGATGACTAAGCTGCTACGGAAAGGGGCACAATGGGAGTGGGCAGGAGCGCAGCAGGCGGCTTTCGATCGAGTGAAGGCTGTCCTGACGAGCAAACCACTGCTAATATACCCTGACTTCACCCTACCCTTTCGATTAGTGACGGATGCGAGTAAAGTAGGACTGGGCGCCTGCTTGATGCAAGACCGCGGTGAAGGTTGGCAGCCTGTGGCGTACGCGAGCACGGTGAACAGTACGACTGAGGCGAATTACGGCATCACAGAGTTGGAGTGTCTCGCAGTAGTTTGGGCTATTAAGTTCTTTAGACCCTACATCTACGGGCGACGCTTCACTATTATCACCGACCACTCAGCACTAAAGTGGCTGATGACCGGCCCGAACTTGACGGGGAAGCTGCACCGCTGGGCCCTGACCCTGCAGGAGCTGGATTTCGACGTGCAGTATAGGCCGGGGGCGACCAACGTGGTGGCAGACGCTCTCTCCAGAGCACCAACCACAGCTTCGGTATTGGCGGTGATTGGTAAGCGACGGCGGGCGAGGAAGCGGCAGGCAGCACGGATGCCGGCTACTGAGGCGGCAGAGACGACGAACGGTACGGCGGGGGCGACGGGAGGTACGACGGAGGCGACGAGCGGTACGTCGGAAGTGGCGGACGAATTGAAGTCGGGCGCGGCGGAAAGTAGTAGCGACAACGCAGGCGGCGGACGGGCG
This sequence comes from Phytophthora fragariae, assembly GCA_009729435.1. Classification (NCBI taxonomy): domain Eukaryota; phylum Oomycota; class Peronosporomycetes; order Peronosporales; family Peronosporaceae; genus Phytophthora; species Phytophthora fragariae. The sequence goes on from QQOI01000033.1 coordinate 774,318, forward strand.
GCACGAGGGCAGGCCATACGGCAGAAACACGGGACCTGGGCGAGTGACGTCGTAGGAGGCGACGAACTGGTCGACCAGCAAGCGCAAGCCACCAAGCAGTCAGGCGGTGACGGACGACGCCGACCTGTCCGCGACGGGCCCCACGCTGGAGACGACGCCGTAGACCAAGTGGCGCAAGCCGACAAGACGACCGGGCCGACGGAGATGGCAGGCGCGAGGCTGACGAGTGACGAGCGGGCGCGCATGCCAAGGATGGAAGCGTTGCGAAGAACCCCGGCGGAGTCGCGCGAGGTGCTGCGCAAGACGAGTGACGGCGCGGTGATCACGAGCGGCGAGAAAGGAGCGGGCGGTCGTCAGTGCGAGACGCCCAAGACGAAGCGAACGGCGGCGGTACCACGAGGCGACGGCCACGACGAGCAGCGGCGCGTGGGCCCGATACTCGGCGGAGACGGTGTGGAGACTTCCGGACAAGACGCCGACATGCGACTGCCGAAGTCGAGCAGCGAGAATGTGGCGCAGCGAACGGGTATGCAGACCCTGCAGCTGACGGACGAGGACATCACGGCGGCACAGTGGAAGAGTAGGCTGGTGCAGCGTCTGCTGCAGGCGGGCGAGCACAAGGGCATGAAGGTCGAGAGGCGACACGGGCTGGTCCTGATCACTACGGCGGCTGGGCGACGAGTAGTCCTACCGCCAGAACTCTGGCCCGTGGTTTTCAAAGAGTGCCACGACTCAGTATGGGCCGGGCACTTGCGAGCTCCCCATACCCATGCGCGAATTGCGCAAGTGTATTGGTGGCCGGCGCTACTGCAGGAAGTGAAGCAATGGGTGCGTGGGTGCCAAGAATGAGGGAGCAGGAAAGCGAGGCCACGTGAGATCGTGCCTCCGCTTCGGAGCATCAAGGGCGGCGACGTGGGCGACAGGTGGGCGCTCGACGTAGCTGGGCCACTTCCCACGAGTGACGGTGGGCCACGCTACGTGATCGCAGCGCTCGAATACGTAACGAGGAGCGCGGTGGCGGTGACGGTGAAACAACACACGGCCGAGAACGTGGCCGAGTTCCTGATAAAGCACGTCGTGCTCAAGTTCGGCCCGTTCCGAGAGTTGCTGACGGATGGGGCGCCGGAGCTGACCGGCAAGGTGATCGAGGAACTGGTTGTGCTGCTACAGGCACAGCAGATCAATCCTGTGCCATACAGACCACAAATGATCGGGTTAGTCGAACGTTTTCATAGGACGTGGAAAGACTGCGTCGCTACGTACATGCATGAGGACGTGCAGAGGGACTGGGACGTGTGGGTGGACTTTGCGGTCTACGCCTACAACTCCGGGCAGCACTCGACGGTCAAGCTGTCGCCGAATGAACTAATGATGGGTCGGGTGTTGAGGAGCCCTAACGAGCTACTACGAAGTACGGGCGTCAGTGAGGCTGAGGAATTGACGGCATATCACCGGCCGCTACTGGCCGCGATGAAGAGCAGCAGGACGTGCGCAGAGTTGGCGAGGACGAGTGAGCAAGAACGGCAAGCGAAGTACTACAATCGGAAAGTCCGAAACAGGCGGACGATCAGTCCTGGAGATTGTGTTTGGATGTTTAAGCCTCCACGGGGGGCTGAAGCGTCTAAATTCGTACATCAGTGGCTTGGGCCACTACGGGTGGTCGAGCCGGCAGGCTACGACAATTTCCTGGTGGAGCGCGAGGACGTGAGTGGCGATCCGGAGCGATTCATCGCTCACGTGTCATTCCTGGTGACGTACCATACCCTGGTGGCATCACTGCAGCGCGTGGCGGCCGACATCGAGGAGCAGCTGCTTCACGAGGATGCAGCGGAACGACAGGCGAATGGTGAGGCGGCAGCGGCGGTTGTTAGAGCAGCGGCGGCTCCTGACACGGCAGCAGCTTCAGCGAGCGGCACGAAGCGACGAGAGCGAACAGTGGCGAGCCCGGCCGTGCAATGGGGACCGGGTGAGCTCCTGGTGGAGCTTCGCTGCTGACGGCGAAGAAACAAGCCCGGGCATTACGTCCTGGAGTACGAGCTGCGACCAGCCCGCACAAGACGGCAGCGAGAGCAACGTGGGCAGACACCCGATCGCTGCCGATGGGTGTCTGTCAAGGTGTACGACGGGCTGTTCCAGTCCGGCAGAGTCGTGGAAGACTCTGGGGTGGAAGAAGGCGTGTAACGGGTGGGCGGTACCAACCGGTATCCGCCGCGTCGGCGTGTCAGACGAGCGCCATGAGGCCGGTGGACGCGTGCGAAACGAAGGCTGGGCGACCTTCCAGACGACGCACGAGCTGCTCGGACACGCATGGGGCGTCGACAGCACGGCCCGCCTTGAAGTACCGCGGCGCGGTTGCTTACGCAAGCAGTTTGTGGGTGAACTCAGGGCAGCGGGCACTGAGCTCACTTTGGAATTTGACGAGCAGCGAGCAGAGCTGCAGTCTGGACGTGGAGACGTCCGTAGCGCGACGAGAAGTGCGTCCGAGAGCGGACAACGAGTCGAGAACGAGTGGAGTGACGAGAGCGTCACTGGGCTACGACGGCAGCGGAGGCCGGAGCGTCGCGTTGGTGGTTGGCTTGACCGCTGCTTGTTCTGCATTGTGCTTCTCCGGGTGAAACGCTTCAGCTTTACTACAGTCGTCGGTTGTCCAGCCCACCTGGACAGCATGTCTGCCCAGACGTTGGAGGCTCCATCAACATGCTCGATGATGTAACGGTAGCTCATTAACTTCAACGCCCATCGTAGAAGTTTCCCCCCTGATATGCGTCTTAATGCTGACATGAGGCGCGAAGACATGGATCAGGTTTCTGTGGTCACAGAATAGTCGAAATGGCCGTGCCCTTAATAGCAGGTAGTCAAGCTTATCGCATGCCACCACTATAGGATATGCTTCCTTTTCAATCACTGACCAATTCAACTGGGAGCCATGGAAAGTCCCGCTCACACACGTGAGCAACTGGTGCTTCTGTGTGGTGACCGCAACTTTCGGGTCAAAGTCTCGTACCTGAGTAACGATGACTGAGAACCCCGTGTCGGAGGCGTCCGAGAACACGCAGGTGGTAGCAGCATCGTCTGGGAGCGCTAGTGTGGCGGATGTCGCCAAAAGACTCTTTACGTGGTCATACGCGGTTCTCTCAGTTTCTGAGAACTCAATAGAAATGCCAGCGGCAACATGTTTTGTGTGCCTGCTACTGCTGAGAGCCTCATCCAACCGCTGCTGTAGCGGATCCATGGCACGAACATAGTCCAGACTAGACTCGCGCATCCAATTGGCAGCGCATATGAACTGCTGCAACTGGCCCGCCGTAGTAGGATACGGCATTAAGCGAAGAACATCTATCCGTTCAGGATCATGAGCGATACCGTCACTACTGATAATGCGGCCGCACCACTTCACGGATTGTTGCTCTTCTTTGCACTGAGCTTTAGCCCGAATGTGGCGACCAAGTCGAAGAATTTCTCTAGCTTCGATAGATATGTATCAATATCGTCAGCAAAGAGTAGGAGGTCGTCGATCCAAATAATGAGGGACTCGTACAAAAACGACTCAAAGCAGTGCTCCATAGTCTGCTGAAAATGAACAGCAGCATCGCAGCACCCTTGGGGTACCCGACGAGGAGTGTATATTTTTGAGTCAGTGATGTATGACATCAACTCTTGACTTAGCTCATCTAGCGGGAGCTGCCAGAATCCATTTAGGAGATCAAACAGTCCGTAGTGTTTCTTACCCTTGGTGTACCCCAGTAGGGCACTCATGTGAGGTATCGTGCTTATCAACGCATCAATTTCGTCATTGGCCAGCCGGTAGTCACAGGTTTGCCTGTACTCGTCGGCGGTTGTGCCGGGCTTACGCACTGGTAGCACTGGGCTGGCCCAGCGGCTGGTTGGATTCTCGTAGACCCAGCCGAGCTCAACCAATTTTTGGTTGAACTCGCGCAGAAACGCTCGCACCTGAGGTGGATAGCGACGCGGCTTGCTCTTTACCGCTTTGGCTCCATCTTTTAGACGAATCTTCAGCGGCTTCACCTTTGCTGGAGGATCATTACCCAGCTCGAGGCGCCAGATGTCGTGCTTAAATGCAATGGCACGAAGCTTCTCCACCAGGGCGCTAGGAAATCCATGATCTAATGCCATTTGCACTAGTCTCTCAACGGCACTTCGTAGATCATCATCTGTCGGCAGCGAAGTAGAGACATACCGTCGTCGTGGTCGAGCAGGTCCTCCTCCTCATCATGGTCGCGCTCTACTAGCTGTTTTAGCTGCCGATCGATATCAATACCCAGAGTTTTCAAAAGGTCCTGGCCCATAATGAATTCAGGTTCATCATCATTGATCACCAGGCATTCCACTGGTTCGTGAATTGCCACGGGCCCAGCAGCCGTGTTGAGCAACACTCGAAGATACACCGATGCGGTGCATGTGATCTCATGTCCGGCCACAGCTACTATCAGTATGGGTGTGTCGAGCCGGTCCATCTTGATGGAGGGGTCACGAAGCAATAGCTCTTCAACATGCCTCTGACCAATTGCAGTCCGCTCGGCACCTGTATCCACGGAGTCGCACTTCCAGCGGCGGCACATTCGCCGGCAGATCTGCGTGCGACTCTAAGCGCCACACATCGTAGGCGAGCACGATCGTGCGTAGCTGCTCCACTCGGTCGACTGGGAAGCCATTCTCCACAGCGCGACTAATCATTCTCTCCACTGCGGCAAAAACGTCGTCATCGCTTGATTCTGGTTGGCCATGGTGAAAAGGCAGGTCGTCCGCCTCCAAGTCAATCGAGTCGCCGCTGGTCTCATCATCACCACGGCCAGCCAGCTGCTCCAGATGCTGGTCAACATTAATGCCGAGTGTAGTTAGCAGGTCATTTTCCACTATGAACTCGTCGTCGTCCGCTGTTGTATGGCGCAAGGAGCGTCGCGAGTATGAGGACACTATCCGAAACCGCGCGAATGGTGAAACGGACGATCTAGTCGTGTCCACCAAGAACACGCTTGACGAAGGACTACTTCGGCAGTGGTGTCGACTCCGGTGGAAGTTGTCCATTGATGGCGTCACGGATGCCACCATCCTGGCTGAAGTGGAGAAAATTATTTCCACGGTCAAGAACAACAGTGTTCCTGACATCGACCAGGAAATGGCCGAAAACCTCCGCATGGACCTGGATGAGAGTGATGTTCACGAACGTGTCATTCTATATTGCAAGCTGTGCCATGAAATTATTGATGACCATGGGTGGCGTTTTTTGTTTTACCGGAGATGACGGTAGAAATCAACTATGCTCCAAACTGATCAAGTCGTTGGAGCCGAAGGTCTTGCGAGAGGAGATTGACCGAACAGCTCGTTTTCAAACGCGTAAAGCGAAAGAAGACGAGGTTGTTCTCTACGACCTGATCCTGGAGAAGGCCCTCGATCACGAGAAAGACTACCAGAGTCAATGCCGCTCCAAGCGCGACCGTGACCGAGGTGACCGCGACCGAGGCGGCCGTGACCGCGAGACTGAGCTCCTGTCCCTGCGCGTTACCAGTAAACGGCCTACCAAGAAACCAAGGCTGAGCAGCGAACCGAGTGGCGGCGGCTCCCGAGTGCCCGCGAAGTCGCCGGCAGAGCGACCTAAGGTTCCGCCAACCCCATGCCCTCACTGGGCACAGTACGGTAGTTCCATCACGTCGTTGAGCGTGACAGTCTTATCATCGGAAGCGATGCACCCCCGAAGACGTTTTAGGCGAGCAACATCTCTCGTTCCATTGTCGCCTCGCTGTGCGCGCAGCTTCCTACGAATTTCGGCCTTCTCGGTGTCGGTAGCCCTGGGGCATTCCGACAGCCAATGAAGCTCGCCGACTGGCAGCAACTCCGTGCCATCGACACCACCCTGGAAGCCGAGAGGCTGGACACCCCCGTGCGCAGCCAGGCGTTTGGATCTACGTGGGTGACGGCCGAATGGAAAGTCGAACTACACGTCTTGATTCACACTGCAGCGGGTCCGGTAGAGCCGATGGATGCTGTGGACGTCCTCACCGCTGACGTACGGGGCTCGCCCGCCGAAGGGAATCGTGCCAGCGGACGCCGCACATATCACAAAGAATGGCAAGATGGTTCTCATTCTTTGCGGAGTACAACTTCCAGGTTGAGTACAAACCTGGAAGGTTGAATGTTGTGTCCGACGCGTTGTCGCGACGACCTGATTACGCGGTGCACAAGGCCGACGCCAATGCTATTAACGTCGCACGGACGTCTACTCCCTCGTCGGCTTTGTTAGCCGAGGTGAGGTCCGCATACACGAATGATGCGGACGCGAAGCAGTTGTCGAACTATTTCGCTGCGTGTCAGCATCCACCGGTCGCGCACCGGATTATTGCGCGACGTCACAGCACCAGACGAAGTGGAGTCGTCTCCACCCCGCGAACTGGACAGTAGTCCCGCGTTAGCGAGCGGTCTTTCGCTGTCTCTACGCGGGCGCTTTGAGCTCGAAGCATCCGAGTCGTCCTCGCGAAGACGACCCGATCCCACGCTAGATTCCTTGCGTCTCGGAGACATGGTTTCCATGTCTCCCTCGCCTTCTTCCGTGGCGACATCGCTGCCGTAGTCGACAAGGAAGTCGAGCTTATCGCGGGCACAGATACCTCTGTCACGCGATTTCCCCCTGTACTCCCTAATCGACATTGTCCGCTTGGGCGGAGCTTGACGTCGTCACAGTCGATGTTGCGACGGATGCTAAAGAGGTAGCAGTTGTCGCTGCAGGAGCAGCAGGCGCGTGGATAGCCTGCGTCGTTGGTGTGCTCATGTAGAAATAAGCACGAGTTCTCTCCGAAGAAAATCTTGGATTGATGTGTCGAGACCGGCATATCACTCCCTAAATACCCCCCAATCAGGGACGAGGATTTGCTGCGAGGACAGGTGCCAAGCTCGCAACGCCGAGACCACAGGAAAGCGAAAGGCGCTACAACACCTCAGTACGACCGGAACCCAACGTGACGGCAGGTTGACCACGATAGGTCTTAGGAGGATGGAACTGCGGCGACACCAACCATTCCCCCTTCTCCTCTTCGAGTGGACCACACCAATTGGAAAGTCCGAGGAACGGCAACCCCGGTTCACCCCCCGCGCTTGTGACGACACCATCTGACGCACAAGGAGGGGGGGGGCTAGAACGTAAGGCCAGTTTGCGCGGCGGACACCTACCCGATGCCTCCAGACAGGAGAACGTATCTAGACCGCACACGCAGCGAAGCGCATCCTACGCGGCCGCGGTTCGGCAATGCCCATTGCTACCGGCGACCAGAATTTCACCTTCGACGACGATCACAGGGCAGTGGAAACCGCGAGAACGCCATGTTTTGCTCGAAACCGTTTAGAAAAACTGGCATCAACCCACCGATCTGGTGGATACTGAGCACCGAGCCAAACGCTGTCAGGTGGCGCTCATAGCCTCAGAAGTCAGTCAAGACGATGTATTGCGGTCCCATTCGGCACAGGTGCCAGAAGCCTTGTTGGCATGTCTCAATGGGACACTGGAGCTTCCCCATGCCCCCAATATCCTAAGGCCACTTTACCACTCCTGCAACACGCTATGATCGAGCCATTTCACGAATCCTCGTTGAAGTACTGCTCACAGCGGATATCCCACCTTCGGCGAAACTGAGACGTAGCATGACGCACAACACGATATTGGCACAGTTATTCACGGCCAGTTGCGGATTAACCAAGTGGGAGGCAGATGATCATCCGCTTCATTGAAGATGTTAAAATCCTTCATATTGACGGTATACACACATTGAAATTTGTGTTTAACTCCAAGATAGCGGCCGAACGGTACATTGGTTTAGCAATCGGACTTAACCGTGCATGCATCGAATTGGAAGACTCCGCATCTGGGGCAGAACGTGGCGCGTACAGGCCAGCTAGACTGCGGCGTAAATACGAGGTGCGTGTGTACGGAGCGGAACAACTGGGCCTTGTGGTCCTTCTTGACGCACTCGGACAATTATCCGGGTTGCAGATCGGGGATGCGGAGAGGCCACGTTTCGACTCTATCATCATCGTCGACAATCGGTTCTTTCTCCTAAGGGTCCAAACTGAAAGCTGCCCCAATGCTAGGGTGGTATTTTTTTTAATCTGTTGCTCACCTACTGACCTACCTGTTGTCGGCAAACGTGCTGATAATCTGTTGTCGCCCCCGGTATATCTGTTGCAATGAGTAAGGGAAGAAGCAGTTGATTTCCCTTACTCAACTGTGCCAACAGCTACATCTAGAGTCGAAGTCTGATAATCTGTTTTAATGGGTAGATACTCTAAACGAATCGAGTGCATGTGTTGTCAAGCAGCCGTATGAAGTGGTGCCTCAAGTCATAAGCTCGTAAGGCGTTCATGCGCGAGTATTAACCCCGGTACGTGTCCCTACTCTCTCTTCGACAAACAAACCTGCTTGCCCTTCATTCTGCACTTCAACTGCCTTCATGAACGACCATTTCAAGGCGCTATATGGTTCAGATTTCAGCTTGGATTTGAGTCGTTGAGGATCCCAGAAGTTGCGAGACGGAGGATCTGGTGTCAAAACACCCTCTGGAACTCGTGGTCTTCCCGATGCTCGAGATGTTGGTATGCGTTCAGTTACCAGCTCGATATCAAGCTTACCGAGAAGATGTAGCGAAGCGATAACGTGGGAGCACACCCAACCTGAAGGCATGAAGCTCTTACACGTGCACTTCAGGGTTCGTCGGCCGCATTAGATCTAGAAAGCCACACCAAATACGTCAGCCAATCGAAAGCAAGATCAGCCGCAGTACCCATATCCCAGACTTACATTTGACAGCATCCAAGTCGGCTTAAGATCTAGTACTGGCATTGCTCTAGCACTTTCAACATCGATAGTGACTTGGAGAAGCGACAAAAACTTGAGTCCAATCTGAAGGACATCTCCTCAACGTCCAGCTCTACCGGTCAATGACGCAAAGAACCTAATACAAATACAAGAGTTGTTAACAAAACCAAGCTACGTTTCGCATCTACTTCAATACGTTCGCTTTTGCAAGTATGGTCGTGACGCTTGACCCCGCAAGATTTGTCGCGTGCACCATTGCCTGTTTGCTGTTGAAAATGATATTTACCGGGATAGCGAGGCCGTGGGATCCCTTTATTTCACGGTGATTTTCAGGTTTGATAAAGAAGACAGTGGCCTTTGACAACGCATTTTTCAGGAGCGGGCCTAAATCAATTGCGCTGGGTTAGAAATAATTATCAATTTAACATGCAGCCATTCAGTACTTACCTTCGCAGAAGTGGCCGTGATATCGAACAGCTAAAGTGTCTGATTCGAGTATGTGAAGTCGTGGAAGCGCCGAATACAGCACGTGGATTGTTGGTGCCTTTTGGTATGCTGTCACTACCTCTTTAATCACTTTGTGGTGGCTGTCGATAGCTTGCTGAGGAGGAAGTATCCCTGGAATCGCGGAACTATTGGCACTCCACCGCTCCCACCTCGTTGGTAGATACACATCTTCAAACAATTCGGCGTATTCTGTTTCACCTTGCGTTTACCACCACTGGACTATTCGTTTTGAAAGTGTTCGAAACCGAGCCAGCGATCTGGTCTTGTGGAGCATCCACAAGTGAGGCGCAGTCCACTTCTTGTAAAAGGCTTTATCAACTAGTTTAGACCACTGACGACGAGCCTGCCGCAACAAGTGCTCCCAACAAGAGAGAAATATGACACCACACTGGCTATAAAGGATTGCAATAGCGCTGCTATGATCAATGCTGTAACATGCAACATTGATATCCAGGTCTAGAAAAAGCCTCCCGTATTTGATGAGGGCTCGACACACCTCTGTGTAGGCTTGCCTACACTCTGATCGTACGACCATGTACAACCACGGTCAAAACCGTTGCACGTGGTGTGTGGCCTCCCATTCCACTGAAATCCCTCCGCAAACAACTAGAGTCCAACCTAGAAAGTGAATAATACAGGTTCCACCCGTCGACATTGACAAACTTCCCATCCGAAACTGCACGGGGTTTTTGCGGACATTGCTTAAAAGAGCACGGGAAGTCAAAACAAATTTTAGTGAGGCCCGTTGCGTTCCTCCATCATCAAAGTAGTGCTGAAACGTTTCTAGCACGATTAACTCGTGCATCTTTGCAAAATCATTTGAGCCAGCGCTGTCATACAGATTACATGTCTGACACATTCGAGGGTGTACCCATAAATCTAAGGCGTTCAAGCTGTCAATCTCCCACCCATTTTTGATCTTCTTCTTAATCACAGCTTTGCGATTCTCTATCATCTGCACTGGTGGTACAGCTTGCAGCAGCTGAAATATTGCTTTGTATTTTGTCAAGAGCAAGTTGTGCACCCGTGTAGCTTCCATACCTAGTTTGAGAAGAGAATCGATTTCGCTTATGTGGACAGCCGTAATACCTTGTTTTACTCGGTTCACACTTTCACCCGTGTGATCTTTTAGATGACAACTCGTATCGTGTCAACCCAGAACCAACGTTCTGCTCCGCAATTTTAAGTCGATTAAGACAATTGCCGTGAGATCGGCAACGATACTCCTTTGCGATAACGTTGAGTGAAACGTATCTAGTTTTGTACGTGTAGTCGAAGTCGTTCCGCTGTTCGAGGGCAATGATCACTTCTGCTTCTGTGTCGTAGACTCCCTCAGGTGTGTATGTTGAAGCAGAGCGTCTTACATTGTCCATCCTCTCAGTCGAGCCACTGTCGCCATCCTCACCAAAGTAAAAGTCATGACACACCTCCTCGACGCCATCATGTTCGTCTTCTCCGCCTGATAAATTCTCATCTTCACCAGGAGCATAGTCTTCATCGGCAGTATCACCCATAGCACGTGAGAGCTAGAATGACACCATCGATTTGAATAGAAAAAATACTTCGCTGCTTTGAGAATCACATTTGAAACCACTGCGTAGAAGGTATTTTAAGAATATGCGGACACGAGCATAAGACAGAGAGGTACACATCAGCTAAAACATTCCAGCGCTGATGCTGTCCTGATTTCTTATGGAGCAACGAATTGTTCCGTCGTGCACCACTAGGCGGCTCTACAGGACTTGGTGGTGCTGCTGCTGTGCGACTTGATGGGGGTGCTGCTGCTCGACTTGGTAGCGCTGCTGCTACAGGTCTTGGCGGCGCTGTCGCTGCATATCTTGGCTGGTAGCGCTATTTTGCTGGTACTGGTCTCTGGCCCCCACACAGCCCCCCCCCCAACTTGATTTTGGTCGCGAACTGTTTATTAACTTTATGTTTTTATATAGTTTGTTGTAATAAGTTTATTTAGTGAATACTTGTCTGCGTGTCGGCAGGCAGACAGTTTGGGCCGTAAAGAAAAATGACTTACTTGGAGGTTCGGTCCCCCTTACGGGGAACTTCTGTGTCATCGCTGCGGGACTCGAACCCGGCTGTGCCTTGTGGTTGGTACTAATAGTCTTAACATTTGTCTCAATTTTGATGTTGAACTCAACGTAAAATTCGACGGTTGACGCTGAACTCAACGTGTATCAACCGCAACACAAAAAAATATTATTCTTTTAAGTGTTGCGTTGTTGGCAGTTCGTGGCAGGATGCTACGAGAGGGCGCCACGACGCACGCTGTCCTGCTAGCTGTACAAGGTACTCACGGACGACAACAATTCTGTTCATGGTCGACAAGGGGACCAAAAAGCTGTTGGTGCCCCCATCGGCACTGCTTGGTTGCTTAAAATGTGACAACAACGTAACGTTGGGACACGACCTTCGCCTGTCCACCTCTGCACGCGCTGGTTACACCTCCGCTGCACCAACTCATGGTTGCTCCTGTCCATCATCCGCCCGACCTTTCAGTTGCGTATGCAGCAACCTGATCTCGCGTCCGGCAGCCGGTGGCACTCGCTGCGCTTCTTGGTGGCAATTAAATTGTGCAGATCCACAGCCGATGAGGGCCGCCAGCAAGCCCGAGTTGTCGCCCATGGCCTCGCATGAATTCCGTCGCGTGAGGCAGTCCGTAAGTAAGTGAAGGGCTGGTCGATTCCAATCATTAGTTTGAATATTGTCAAGGCGGTTCGTGGCTTTGGTAGACCTGTGAAAATATGTAGCCAGCGAGCGAAAACGCTGTACAACTCGACGAACTTGAGCTAGGGCATCCTGTGCAGCAGCATTATTGCTCAACGCAGTCGCTAGAACGCCCTCAAGTTCAGTCAGCACGGCTTCTTGCTCCTCCGCCGACGCAGCGACAACTTCTTCTTCTCCTTCACCGGGACCTTGCACATTATTCTAAACGGAATCCTGTTGCAGATCGGCTCCAGTGGTCGGAGGTTCAGTAAATTCTACAGTTGCAAGCAGATGAGTCCCTTTGTGACGCGCTAATGCACCCCCGAGGACCAGCTGAAGAGAGTGCGCAATGAACGACATGTTCTTCACACCCCAAAATGTTACTGGCAAGTACAGCGTTGGCAGCTCCATCACGGACAAGGAGCCTGCACATATCCGAGTTTAGCTCCCACCGCTCGAGCATTTGCTCTAAACCAGCCGCAATGGCGACACCGGTATACATGCGCGGAAAAACTTCCACTTCCATCGTCCAGATGCACATCGTAAAGTCTTCGTCGAGATAGTGAAGTGACAGCGCCATATAGCTCTGATCCTTGCGACTTGTCCATAAATCAGCCGTAATGCAATAGGACCAACACCCCTCGTGAATACGAGCTTTCAAGGATGCTCTCAGCTCAGCAGCAATTCGTTTGATGTTATCGCGCAGCTGGGTAGCCCCAGGAACATCCAGAAGGATCCCACCCAGCTCTTGGGTTATGAATCGGATGAATTCCAGCAACCAAGGATCTTCAACAATTGAGGGAAGATGCATGATCTGAGCTACCCGTTTAGCAAGCAGGTCATTAGCGTAGCTCTGCTGAGCTTTGGTAGCAGCGGTGAGCTGACGCTTGGCAAACTCAAGCGCCAGGTCGTAGGCATTTTCCAGCTACCGCTTGGCTGTTCGCGCTTTAGCATCATTGCGTTCTTGTGGTGCTTGCAGCAGAATCTCCATGTGATACTTCTGCATGTGTTTTTTTACCGCTGTCGTTGAACCATCCGAATCGTTCACTATGCAGCTACCGGTTTCACAGTACGCGAAAGCAGCTTCCTTGGAGGTGGGTTTATCAACCTCAATTGACGCGAACTGTTCATGCGGATGAATGAAATAAAACGTCACCTCTCCGGGTACGCCGGATTTCGAAGAGAACACTAGGTCTTGGGATATGCGTCGGAGGGGGCTCAGCCTGGACTCGGGTGGTCCGAGGATTGCGAAGCCGGGCTCTGCGTGACATCGCTCATGGTGATAGCTCTGCTGCTTGGTTCGATCAATGCAGAAAAGGGGGAGCATGTGGTTCGGAAAGAAATGTGCAGATGGGGTGGACACAGGAGATTAGTGTGTATGACACCTATTTATTTCGGAACGTATCATGTCCGGTTGAGAGACGTTCAGACCCGCCCAACCTCGAGAGACAACATTGCTGTTAATTCCAAGAAACGTTGAAACACCCAACGTTGATACTACTAGTTGGTACACCGCTACCAATAGGGGGTTTCAGTTAATCATTTCTTCAAGAAATGAGTCGGCAGAAAACTGTAGAAATCCAAGGAATGATTTTCATGGGGGTGTCAGTTAAAATTAGCAACACGAATGTTTCCAGCCTCACCGCTCAGCTTCAGGAGAACCCCACTCTTATATTTGATATTTGCGGGCAACATGCATCCTTCCGACGTTAAGAAGCTTAAACGCGGCGTGACAGCTGCCATCTTCCAGCTAGCGATGGCCCAGCAACTACAGGAGGCGAGTCGTGTGGGGCACGACGAAGGAGACACCGCAGAAGACGACGTCCTGCCAGATCTCGTGAACCTGCGGCATGCGTTGAACTCGGTGCGCTACTCGGTACCGCGCAAGAATGTTGTGCGATCAACGGCACATCAGCGCTTGCTGTACACGCTCGGAGATGCGGAGTTCCGCACGTTTACCCGCGTCTCGAAGAACACCTTCAACGTGCTTCTTGACCTGATACGACGACGTGGTCTTCCAGCCGAAGCGCAACAGCACGAAAAGACCTCAACGCGACGTGGCAGTACAACTTGCCGTGACGCTGGAATGGTACGGGGCTTACGGAAACGGGAACTCTGTCGCTCACTTTCTTAGGAACTATGGTATCGGCGCTGGTACCGTTTCAACATACGTTCGGCGAGTGCAGAAAGATCTGCTGCGGTACTACGCTAGATTCGTCGCGTGGCCAAGTCATCAGAAGCGCATTGAGTCGTCTGCGTTTCATTAAGAGCGCTTCGGGCTAGTCGAAGGCGAGGTGAGCTTCGTGGATAGAACGCACGTGATACTGGACCAAAAGCCACACATCAACGGCGCGTTGCACTACAATCGCAAGTGTCGCTACAGCTTCAACGTGCAGATCGTGTGCAACGAGGACAAGGTGATTCTGCACGCGTTCACGGGCTGGCCGGGATCTTGCTGCGATTCGACGGTGTTTTCAAAGACACCTCTAGCTCAGCATCCAGAGCGGTTCTTCTCGGGTGACCAGTATCTAATTGGTGTCACCCCACGCTTGATAACACCGTACAAGCTGCCGGCAGCTTTAAAAGCTGAGACCGCATTCTACAACGAAGTTATTTCATCGGCTCGCGTCATAAATGAGAACTACATTGGGCTTATAAGAACCGCTGGATGTCGCTAAAGGGAATTCGCACGCAGATCAACCGAAAAAAAGACTTTCGCCACGTGAACAACCACATCCTGGCCTGCGTCATGCTCCACAACCTCGGCATCGCGCTCTTCGATGAATGGGACGACGCGGCTCTCGATGACGAAGATGACGATGACATCAACTCTGGCTCCGGCGGCAAGACAGCAAAAGAAAAACGCGAGCGCATCAAGGTCGTGTTGCTTCGTATGTAGGCAAGTAGTAATCCACAAGCTCCGCCACCTCCTCACGGGATTTTCCAGCAATAATCAGCTCAACAGCCATCTTACGACGTTCTTCATCTCTGTTTTTGTTGACGATCCTGTTCACGCTCAAGTTTTGCTTGGCGACGCGCCTCTGTTTGTTCCTCCAGCTCCTCCTGTTTAAACGCCATCGTTGCTTCAAATTGCTTCTCCTGGGAAACAATATTCAGCTTAGCTCGCTTCTCAGCAGAGCGCCTCGTTTTCTCCGACTCCACAGCAAACGCCGAACCAAAATATTTGTGCTTCAAAGCCTGCGCTTTTTCCGCTCCTTTAGCTGCAGCAGCTTTTGCCGCAGCAGCCTTCACAGCAGTAGCAGCCTTGGTCGAGGCTGAAGTCGCGGCAACAGTAGTCCTGATGGTAGGAGCCCTTGGCGATGCTGTTCGCGTAGGCGTCGGTCTCGATAGTGGGAGATGTGTGTCACTTGCATCTTGACTCGAGGGCTCGACGACTTCAGCGTCTTCGTGCTCACAACCTGGATTTCGCGGTGAACTAGTCGTTGCTGGTAGTAGCTGCGTATTCGCCGTCGGGGCCCAAGAAAAACGGGACCGGTTGCTAGTATTGAGCAACTCGCTGAGTGGGCGCCGAGTTGCTGGGGCATTGCGCTCAGAACCCCTTTTTGGGCTGCTTAGATTTGTCGGTAATGCATCACCGCAACCGGCGCGGACGGGGCTCGGACATTGATTTTCAATGCCTACGGTGGCGGATCTGTAATTCACATTTACCCTACTGAAACTGAGAACAGTCTCATCGCTATCACTGGCGTTGTCAGGCTCTAAGCGTTCACGATAGTCAGGAAAACGGAACTCATGATCATCTGGATCGCGTGCATACTCTCCAGCCTGTTGACAATTCAATCCATCCGCTGTTCCGACTACACGAATGTCTTCATCCTCACTGAGGACCGGCTCATGTATTTGAGAGACTGGTTCGACGTTGGCCTGCTCCCAAAACATCGCATCCATTCACTCGTAAAATGGGCATGCCTTCTCAATCAAATCTTCAACTTGGACGCCACGCATCATCATCTCTTCGGTTATCCCGAACCCAGTCTGTTTCATCACGCGCTCGCGGGTAGCTTTGTAGCGCTTGAACTGCGAGTTCCAGCGACTCTGGCAGGTTTTCTTGTCCCACTTGCTGCTGTGCCGAGGGTCCGCAGCATCGTTCTTCATCGCGTAGTTGTGAACATACTCCGCCATGCTAGCAAAACCAGACAGCTTTGTCACACCTGCTCCATGGGCCATGCCCTTTCCAGCTGTTGACTCGCCGAGATAGATGGCGTGATAGCTTAGCTTCTCCATCCAGCAGATCATCCCATCGAGTTGGACACGTGTCGTGTGCGCGTACTTGCCCGGGGCCCGCATCTTCGTCTCCATCTCGCCGGAGATGTCTTCGGCCATCTGTTCCAGCTCCTCAGCATGATCCAAGTCGGAGAGCTCTTCCGCATCGTCCTGCGAGACCTCCTCCATCTCATCTGACTCCTCCAGCATCTCTGACCCCGCATTATGCATCGCTTGCACTGCTACTGGTGCCTTTGGCCGTGACGTTAGCTTGTTGGATTTCCGCTGCATCTGCAGAGTTCGCTTGGGCTTGGACACCTTCGATGGAGCCGAATTCTGCGATGTATTCTTCTTGCTAGCCTTCTGCTGTGGAGCGTTCAGCAGCTTGGCCTTCACGCGCGAGGCCTTCTTCTGCTGGGTCTTCTTTGGATGAGCCTTCTTCTTTAGAGTCATCTTCTTCGAAGCCACCTCCCGCGGAGCTCTTGCGTGGTTTCCTTTTGAGTACGAGTGCGGAGTGCGGTGTTTTTGCTGCTGTTAATCGATAACCTGACAAAACCGATGCAAATCAGTTTAACAGGGTTTTTTACTAACCAAGGAATGAGCCTCTTGGAAGGAATGAGCTCATTCCTTGGGCTCATCGTTTGAAAAAACGATTAACTGAAACCCCCTAATGCCATCCTTTGTATCCGAAGCACAAATATCCGATACCAATTGATGTGTGGTCCACTCTCATCGCCCATTGCTATGGGTTAAATATATATATATATATATCCATAATAGACCAAAATAAAACGTTTTTAATCATATTTGTTGCCGATAAATAACCGACCAATATATAGTTTTGTCACGACACAACTTCCGGTCGAAAAATAATTACTAGCTATTGTCACATTAAATGTGACAATAGCTAGTAAAATTTCAGTTGTGTCGTGACAAAACTGAAATTTTCAGTAAGGGAAATATGTTCTTTCTTCCCGTACTCATAGCAACAGATAAACCGGGGGTGACAACAGAATACCAACACGTTTGCCGACACAGGTAGGTCAGTAAGGTGAGCAATAGATAAAAAGATTTACCCCACCGGCAACAAAGCTGCTGAGCGCACCTCAAGGACATTCAACTGGCATTCACCATGTTCAAACGCGAACGATGTTTGTGGTCCTCGCAGTGGACGACGGAGATGTAAGTGATTAAGGCAGTGACGACGATGAAACGGAGGCGCCATACGCGTACCCCCCCCTCTTTCGCCTATGTCGGAGGAGGCCTCGGGGATGCAGAAGTAACAGTTCAGGCGTCGCGAGATATGCTACATGCAACTAGACCCCCTGCAGACTGTCCAACTTACGCAAGGCAGTAGTGCCCCAGATGGCTCACGATTCACTGGTCCCAACGGCACTCAGCTACAGGAAGCGACGGGGGCGTCATCGGCCGCGGGGGGGGACACTGAGATGATCAGTGACGGGGAGACCGACATATCGGGGTTTATCGCGTCGTAAGTCCCCTCACACACCCAATCACAATCCTCAACCCCTGGATCTGAATACCCGTTTTCATTAGACTCGGAACTTGAAGGGTCATCGCCATCCAAGAAAACGGCTCAGTGGTTACATGAAAGTACTGTTGCCCTGGATGGCTTGGTGGAGTAGTCACCGGAGACCACCGTTCAGAGTGATACCACTCCATCGCATAAACAGGATGGCTTCTCCATAGAGAAAACAGCACCGGCGAAGGGAATACCGCATCTTCCTGATGCCGTTTTGAGGATCGCTGACCTCGGTACCAGCAAATGGACAATGTGCACACTCAGCTTTATATGCCTCTACGACGACGTCGGTGGAGACGAAGCTCCCATTCACCTCGGATGTGGTCAGATGTGCCAATATCACCAAGCGCAGTGTTTATACGCTCATGATGGCAAACCTCGCCAACGATGTCGAGTGTCAGGTTGTGCGTGAATTACAGTAATTGTAATTACCCCAACCCCCACCAACTGATATTGCGGTAGCTACTGCGGCTTTGTTTAGGCACTATACGCAGGTGCGCTTACGCTCGGTGACTACTCACATCCCATCGGCTTTCTGGGCTGGACCGAGAGTGCTCAGGGCGATGTTTCAGTACTTATGAGAACCGCTATTCGTTCTAGATGTCGACACGCACATTGATGCACATGTACAATGGTACTATTACCAGGACTTCACGATGCAATACGGCGATAAACATGATACGGGATGTGGAGGAGCCATGGACGATAAAGCAGCAAAGCAAATGTTCGAACAATATGTACTGCCGGTCATATTAGTATTAAAGCGTCATGAAAGCCACTTTTACGGGGTGCACCACGGGGACATCTCAACAAAATGGCAGGCGGAAGGTGATTTGGATTTCACGGAGGCCAATTGTACTACCCACCAGTTGTACTCGTAAGTTAAGTCGCCCATTGCGTACAGTAGGGAGCGAATAGCATCCACCAATCTAATGCTGAACACAGAAGACACCAGCACGGTGATAATCGGAGCGTTATAGCGGAGGGATGGACTAGAAGTGGTACGTGACAGACTTCACCTACCTCGACTCACTATGACATAGCGATACTAGAAGCTAGTCTACAACCAGAGGCGGAGTGACAACGCACATTTGCGGGCGCTGACGCACTTGATGCGAGTCCATGTACCCGGGTTCGTAGGATGAACCTCCAGCCACGAGGCCCCCCATTTCGCCCCATCGGCGTGTTGCGTTGCCGACGATCCGCCGCATTTTAGGCTCGATTCACATGGAGCCGGAACTGATGGCAGATCGATCCAAGCTCTGGCAGCTGACAACCGAGAACGAGACTGGCAACTGGGAGACGGCGACCATGGCATGGAAGCGCAAGGTGCCGCCGGTGCTCAAGCCACCGGGACCTCATGGTACCACGGTAGCCTTTCTGACGATGATGCATTCGTTGATGGCGGATCGACCGCCAATGCACGATCTTCGCGGCTACCTTCCGTACCCAGAAGTGGCGGCCAAGGTGTTAACTTCCGCAGTGTTGCTGCGTTGGGGATAATTCGAGTATAAGTGGGTACGCTCCGACGATTCATCGATAACGGGAATTTGCCTGCTACGGTTTAATAATATTGCAAGACGTGGCTCGCAGCCTTTAGTGTCGACGGAGGATCCCATCGCGATAGATTGGTGGCACGTGATGCACATCGTTGGAACCGACTTGAAGCCATGTGTGGCGAAGCACTACATTGTGTGCCCAGTGCACGTGAGTGACGATTGCTGGCATATGTTTCACATGTTCCATCATGACGTGTGGGTGTGGACCACGACGCCCTGGGGAAGTACGCCGCTTTACTACCTGGGGACTGCCCACGCGCATCCAAATGTACTGCAACTTTGCGCTAAGGTAGTCGCGAAATGTGTATGGGGGGGGCGTCGTAACTCTTCCGTTGGAACTAGGATAGAATAGGCGCCATGGGAGCCGGTGTTGCGCCAGCCTCCGATACTAACGGCTTTTCAGCTCTACACAAGGCCCCCGATGGAGACAATAATCGAGGGCCGGGGTGCGAACGCCTATGCCCCGTGGAATGAATCGGTGAACGAGGCGCAAAGGACCTTGAAGAGGCCACATCCCAACCCGGTGATCGTCGGATACGGCAGAGCGGATGGGACATAGATTAGCTGGGCAGGAGCGCAGCGACCGACATACACCTTCCGTGACCACTTCGACATGACAAGTGGGCGCACCGAGGAGTGGACCGACTCAGTAAGAGCTAAAACGAGGTGTGCCGCGTCTGCGTACGCTCGTCCCCCCAGTGACAACTAATCAAAGAGCCAAACAAGTTTGGCGGGACTTTAAAAACGCACGAAGGAAAGTGGTCACGAATTACTGTCCAGAAGAAAGATAGACAAGAGGCGCAAAGAGCGGCGGCAACATTCCAACACCTTGAGCGGACGTTTAGTTGCGTTACACACAACACTAATGGCTTCGGCAGCAACGACGCGCATCGAGAAGAGTTGTTATGTACCTTCCGTGAGGAGGATGGACATGGGCGCCAGGATGTCATCTTCGTCCAAGAAACTCACGTTGATCAGGATGAAGTTGATCACCTTCGGAAGTTGCACGCTCGGGCGTGGGGATTTCGGGTTGAAGACCAAAAAATCGACTTGTCCCCCTGGGCACCGTTCATACAACGGAAGGGGGGGGGTAGCACCAGTTTTGAAACACGCATGGAGAAGCCACTTCGCGGCAGTGACTGGGTCGTATGCGGGGGAGACGATGCTGTTCGTATGCGTGTACGCGCCGCACCGAAGCGGCTCGAGGGAATCATTCTCCCGACAACTTGGTTTTTTTTAATGGCCTCAAGTGGTCAAGATTGTAGTTGGTGGGAACTTCAACTGCACGCCTGACCCATGTACGGATCAAGGCTGGTATAGGTGGGTGTCGGACCATGAGAAATCGGCGCTTACGACTCTACTGGCGAAATGCGGGGGGGGGGCAAAACAGACGCGCTAGCCTCACCTAATGACACAGGTCACATACACATGGTTGCTCATTATTATCACACCGACACTGATCGGTACTAAGTGCGGGAGGGAGTGGTAGCCACTGCTCGCTTGGACAGATGGTATGTGTCCGCACCCCTGGTAGAGTGCGTAGCGGCAGTAGAGATGCGCCGCGCGAAGGCGAGGGCGGACCATGATGCGATCAGACAACACATGAGATGCCGGACAGATCACCTACGGGTGAGTAAACCTGCTCGAGTGTACCCACCTCCACCGGTCGCAGAACATGCCGTCAGAGAGGCAATGTGTGGTTGTTTGCAGAATTTCCTCGAGAGGTTGGAAGCAGATGAACCTGATGCGAAGCGATGGGCTCAGGAATGGAACCACTTCGAGCTTTCTCTGCGAAAGGCGACGCTACGCATCATCAAAAACAGGCGGAAGACTGCTAGAGCATCTTACAAAAAAATGGGGCGGCTACTCCAACAAGAACAAAGACTGAAAGAAGCCGCGGCAGGCCGGTCACCGACCGTCGACTCCATTACGGACACTTTGGATGCGCCCATCCTAAATGAGGGGCGTGGGGGACACCACTACAAAGAGTGCGCACTGCGCACGGGGACGGGCGGTGTATCGTCAACTGTGCCTCTACGCGAAAGTGGACATAGTAGCAGCAAGACGTCGAAGGCGCTCTTTCGTCGCGTAAGTAGTAAGTACGCTGATAACGAGGCACAAAGACTGAATGTAGCTATCGGAAATTCAGCACGGGGAAAAAGGCTGATACTTTGGCTGACGAGTGGACTCCTATCTTTAAACAGCACGCGTCCACACCAGAAGCAAGGCAGGTGGTATTAAGCTGGCTTGGGGACAGTGGACAGTACGGCGAGAAGCTGACAGATCTTACGACACCTATCTTGGAAGCATAAGTGGCTGCAGCAATGGGGCGTCGAAACCTGGGAAGGCGTGCGGCCACGACAGTTTTGGAAATGACTGGTACAGGGATTTTACTGAACAATTCATCCCTATATTGACACTGGTATTTAATTGCTGGTATCCCAAGGGGGTATTCCCAAGCTCCTACCTTGAAAGCTTGAGGTGACGCAGGGTGCGTCACTGGGCTCCTCAACTGTCGATCGCTTCTAAGAGTAGGTCCAATTAGGTAGCAATACAGTTAACAGAAAATAGATCACGATAATGCACAACAATGCGCAATAATGATGGGAAGACAGTAACACGTAAGTACCGGGCAAAGCCTCGACAGGACCTCGGTGTCTGGCGGGCTGCTCGTTCTCGCTTGCTGCTCGCAGAGCGGCAAACGGGGTAGTGAGCATGAACGAGCTTTCACGCCGCGCACTGCGAGTCCGCAAAAGTAGATTAGCATAGCATACAAGCATGAGCAATGTCTGGTCTTGTTGTACTGAACAGGTACTGAAGGGAGCCTACCAGCTCTCGGTAGGGCAGGTACTCCTTCGTAGCAGGCACTTCAACTGACGAAGGTGTCGTCGCCTCAGGCGTAGCACTGCCGTTAAAGGTCTCCATGTGGAACCGCTTCAGCACCTCCAGAACGTACTGTCGCTGAGAGTACACAATCTGCTTCCTTGTCTTGTTAATGAGAATCTCCACGCCGAGCAGGTACTTGACCGCCCCCCATCATCGTAATCTCAAAGGTCTCTTGTAGAGAGGCTGCAACCTCTTCGCAAAGCTTGCGAGGACCCATCAGCAGTAGGTCGTCCACGTAGACCGTCAGCAATAGCGTCACTTCTCTGTCCTTCTTTAGGACGTAAAGGCTGTAGTCCGAATCCAATCGCGCTAACCCCATGGCCAACCGCTTCGCGTGGAAGTGTCTTGTTCCAGATGTTCGGAGCTTGCTTCAATCCGTACAGGCTCTTCAAGAGCCGACAGACCATCGATGACCCGTCAATCTGGAAGCCAGGCGGTTGCTCCATGAAGATCGAATCGTCGAGGTCACCATACAGGAAGGCAGTCTTCACGTCATACTGCAGCACTAACCACCCGTGCTGGATTGCGTAGTAGATAGCAGCACGCATCGTCTTGAACCGGATCACAGGTGAGTAGGTCTCAGTGTAGTTGATGCCTAGCTGCTCCTTAAACCCATGAATCACAATTCTTGCTTTGAATCTCGTGATCCATCCGCGTTCATCTTTCTTGACTGCAAACACCAATCTTCATGTGATGACCTTGGTCTTCTTGGTGTCCGTCCGCGGCACAAGTCTCAATGTCATGTGATCCTTCAAAGACTGGAGTTCTGCCAGCATGATAGCCCTCCACTGCGGCCAGAACTTGGTCGGACGCGCCAGCTTGTAGGTAGTCGGCATCTGCATGTCCGTAGTGGCATGCACATCGCCTACCACGTAATCAGACAATCAAACGTTTGTCTTCTGCTTCCGTCCGGGTCGCTGCAGGCACGGCTCTGTAGGTAGAGGTTCAATGGCGAAGCCGCTTGTCTCTTTCTCCACCACTGCAGGTTTCTTGCGTCTGCTACGCTTGCGATGTCCACCAATCTTGGCCAGGCTGTCTGGTGCCTTGGCAGGATCCCGCAGGTCAGCCGGTGATGCGGCAGCCGACCCCACACCGTCGCAAGCAGGTAAGTCAGCATTTTGTTGACAGTCTACTGAACTTTGCACGTGTTCTGCAGGCTGTCCCTCCAGCGTCACGATGTCAAGTTGCTTCGTCGCACTAGTAGAAGGAGCAGTCCGATCAGGAAGGTACGTATCCATGCTCCTCTTGATTCGCACCACAGGTACGGTCTCTCGAAGCTTCTGGTCACCATCAGCAAATGCGTTCTGCATCAGGTGCTGCACATACGTGCCGTCGGTCGTGTATTCCTCATGGAATGTCACGTTACCGTCCCCACTTGCGCCGTCACGTGGTCCAGCCGATAGGGTTGCCACTGTAACCCAATAATAGACTCAATTTAACTTCTCTTTCCTCTACCTTGACTCTGGGGGCACACGCACGTGTGCAATACAACCCCATGTTCGCTGATCATCAAGCGCGGGCTCCGGCTTGAACAGCTTCTGGTGCGGCGACACCAGTCCATGCGGCTTGGTCAGCAGCCGGGTCAGTGTAGCCACCATTGTTTTTTTAATCTACAACCGTTAAAAGGTCATGTGCAGAAGTGCTTCTCCTCGCAGCGAATTAGGCAGGTGCGTAGCGGTCAGCATGGCCCGTAAGCGTGGTAATACAACTTCGTTTGCTCTTTCAACAATGCCGTTTTCTTGGGGGGGGAAGTACGCGTTGGTGAACTTCTGCTCGATGCCGAGTGTGTCGCAAAACGCACTCAGCGCGTTGCTGGATAATTCACCGCCTTGATCCTATCGCAGGTGCAGTACCGTCTTGCCCGGAAACTGCCTTGCGAGCCGGTTCAACAGCACCTTGTGGTTTACCGCGTCGCTCTTCTTCTTCAACATGTACGTCCACTTGTATCTGGTACACTCGTCCATGATGAACATGAACATAGTAGCACCATCAATCGGATGCTCGTTCATGGAGCAAATATCCATCATGAGAGTCTCCAAACACTTGAACTTCCGCACCGGATCTCGCGCATAGCTCATGCATTTAGCCTTACCAGCAGCACATGCAACACAGTCGTAGGGACTCAAGTATTTCGCATTGATCTCAACACCGACATCAAGCTTGTTGGCTAACAGTTTCACGGTGCTCATACCCATGTGGCCAAAGCGCTGATGTAGCAGCCCCATCGACTTATTGCTGTCCATCTTGCACTTTACTGCAACCATCACCATCACATCCGTTACTTTCTTCACGCTCAGGCGGTGGATTTTGGAAGTCATCACGAACTTTAAGGTGGTGCCCGGCTTTGACAGCCAAGCAATCCTGTGATCAGGTGAGCACGTCAACTTGAACTTGCCCGTCGTTTACAGGTACCCGAGACTGATGATGTTCACCTTTGTATTTGGCACGTACTCCACGTCGTCCAGGAGGCGTTCTTTAAGTTCACCCGTCGCTAGGTTCGTAATCTGCAACAATACAGACCCACAAACACTTGCATGTTCCGACGTTCCGTTGGCGACGTCAAGCTTGCTCGTCTTGTGTTTTCCTAGCGTAGTGAAGAGTGACAAACATTCACCTGCGAGCCAGAGTCCAGGACCCACTCGACCGTTTTGAGGTGAGCAACTTGCATGTCTCGTCCTTGAGCTACTGCATTGACTTGGTGTGGCCCGCGAACGTCAAAGCGACAAACCCCGTCCTCGGTAATCGTCACGACGTGGCGGGGGTCCACGTCCAGGTGGTGGACCATCGTTCGATGCGGCGGCGGCGGTCCGTAGGGACTGATCTGTTGCTGCCTTGGCGGAGGTTCAAAGTTGCCAGGCTGGTCACACATGTGTGGTCCAGCACCTCCACTAGGCGGCGATCTGCTGCGCCATTGTGGTGGGCGAACGACTGTGCCTCTTCGTCGTTGCTGTGACCCTCCACCGTGACGGCGAGCGGCTTCGTCCACGCATAGGTGACGGCGATCCTCCCCGTTCAAAATTGGGTGGCGGGGAGTCGCCTCTGTCCTGCATAGGCGGCGGAAATCCAAAGTTGCGTGGAGGCGAACGGTCTCGTTCAAATCCACGAGGTTGCGACAGGAATTGCGCCTCGTACTTGCCCATCTCGTAGGGGCTGAGCTCTTGCGCCGCAATGCTTGTACGACTTGGTTCTTGAAGTGCATGTTGCTGCGCATTCACCGTGAGTCATTGGGCCACGTAGTAGAACAGTGATTCCCAGGAAGGGGGTGGCCCCAGGAGCCGAGTGCCCTCCCACTGGCTCTGTAAAGCAGCCGGCGCAGCAGCCAGTACAGCAAGTTGCATCGCTGGCGGCGCTTGGTGTACAGCAGGTAGTGCGGGTTGCACTGTCGGCAGCGGCGGTTGCACTGGCGGTGCCACGTGCTGCACTTGGCGATCGGGAACGGCCGGCTGCAGCTGCAATTGCTGCGGCCTTGAAGGTAAGTTGCGATTGTCAGAATGGTCGTCTTCGTCGTCACTCTCAGTAGTAGAAGTAGGCGAGTAGGTCGGCGAAGGAGGCGGGTGTTGGTAAACAGGCGTTGTACCGCTTGTCATCCCATCCGTGTCTGAAGTGCCCTGCCCGCAGGCCGGCAAACAAGACCCCGCATCGCATTGAAGTAACCAGCTGGACAACCCAGCCACAGCAAAACTTCGTAAAGAACGCTCGATCCACGGAGGCATGCACTTTACGAAAGTCTAACAACAGCGCTTGTGCCGCCGTTATCGTAAGATCTGTGTCTCTGCCGCTGAGAACAGGGCGACCATTGAGTGGATTGTCCCGAATGGTGTAAAGCCATTTTGATTGGTATCAATAATGCATTGAAGCTTCTTGATTGTCCTGGTTGCCAGCATGCATGTGAGGATCTTGTAGTCCGTATCAATTAATGCTAGCTGTCGAATGTTCAGCGGGTTCTGTGACTCTGCACCCTTCCTCAAACAGAATATGCCATCTTTGTGAGATTTCAGCCCATAGTGGACTGCGCTGCAGTCTGCCAGTGCCCAGTGCCCAACACCCGAGCCGCTGTCAACGGGCAGTGACCAAGACTGGCCCATCTGACTCCTAATCTTGCGCCCGTCGCGCACCGTGTGCAGGTGCGTGACAGTGCAAGACATTGCTGACTATCTATGCTACTATATGCACGACCACATTGTTGGCTGTGCGCTGCCAAGACGGTGTGCTCCGTGCGGGGGCAAAACACTGAGGTTAAGTATAGGAGACTCTGTATTTGTATATTATGCTAATCTACTTTTGCGGACTTGCGGGGCGCAGCGTGGTACCTCCTTCACGCTCACTACTCTTTTGCCGCTCTGCGAGCAGCAAGCGAGAACGAGCAGCCCGCCAGAGACCGAGGTCCTGTCGAGGCTTTGCCCGGCACTTACGTGTTACTGTCTTCCCATCGTTATTGCGCATTGTTGTGCATTATCGTGATCTATTTTTTTCTTTAACTGTATTGCTACCTAATGGGACCTACTCTTAGAAGCGATCGACAATTGAGGAGCCCAATGACGCAACCGGCATCACCTCAAGTTATAAACCCAACGAGGATGGGCCAATCGACGAGCCCGGCGCCTGGTGTGGACGACACCACTCAAGAAATTTCGACCAATGAGGACCAAGCTGGTCCCTCACTGGTCGAAAACGCAACTAACGCCAATGGCGGGTCACTGTCACGAAGTGACGCCGAGCGCCTGATTCGTACCTTAGTCGGTATTCAGGGCGGCCGCTCATTGGCTGAGGCGCTGTTTGAAGGGTTACGTGACCTTCACTCAGCGCCCAGCCCAGCGAATTTTACGGAATCTCCGCCAGTATCAAATCAGCCGCCGCCACAGACAAGCCGATCCGACGACCGAGAAGATTGGCAGCCGTCGCCAAGACAAGGCGACGGCCTCCAAGACCTGCAATTGCTGATGACGCCGCGCAGGCAAGGCGACGACCTGCGAGACCTGCCGCCCCTGGACAACATGAATAGGCGGCCACTACGACGACAAGGAGTTGACTGAGCACGCCAAAGCCCTGGTGAGCTCGTCGCCCATCAAGTTGCCCAAGCTACACAGCAAGGCGGACTACAAGTCGTGGCGCAGCGAGGTGCCGCTGCACTTCAACACGCGCATGATGGACGCCATTACCTATGGCACGGAGCGATAGGAAGAAGCCGAGGGCCTGCGTCGTGCCAAGTACCACGAGTGGTTCGAGGCGCTGAAAACAAGGCGTTCTCCGCCCTCGTTCTGTCGCTGTCCTTCGACCTACAGACGACGTTCAAGATCGACGACATCCGCGACAACATGGATGCCGCCACGCTGCTGTTTACGCGCATTACGCAGCACTTTAAGGCCGGCGACGGTATCAATCCTGACTACTTGCTGCAAGAATTCGTGGCGCGTAGGCTCAAGTCCGGTGAGACCGTCACCGCCTACGTTGATAACGTCGCGCGCAAGGTGACGCTTCTGCATCAACCGAATGGAGAGTTTACGGAGTGGCAACACGCAAGCCTACTGCTGTCTAATTGCGTTGAAGTGTATCAAGGTCTGGCGCGTGAACTCTGCCATTGGATCAACAACCATGACCGCCGGAGCTTCGCGGTGGCGGATGCAGTGCAGCGCCTGCGTGCAGTTGAACACCTACATGGCCAGACCAGGCAGTCATCGCAGACCTTGAAGGCGTCCCAGGTCAGTTCGACCAAGGGCAACGACAAATGCAAGGCTCACCTCGCAAGCGCAGTAAGCAACAGCGCAATCGGGGCAAGAACGTCGCAGACAAGAAGCAGAAGACGAACTGCGCTAATTGGCCACTGGTACTCCGAGTGCACTACAAACATCGGGAAACTACTGCAACCAGAGCTGGCAGCGACGGACAAGACACAGAAGCAGCATCAGAAGTAGGCGCTTTCCTCGCTCGTGACTTACGTCAGTCAAACTGACTCCGGTGCTGCGGCTCGAAGCCAATACGGAGGGGCCATCATGCAGCCCTCCAAGGCGGCGGCGGTGGTGACACTGCAAAGTTTTACATACTTTCGGGGTCCGGTGGGAGTGACATGATGTGGAAAACGCCTAATGGTGGATGTTTCGCCATTGAGAGGGCGGGTCAGCCATCGTTGCATCACATATTAGAAGACACAACATGGCGAGTTCTGTCCGGAATGGTTACCATACCTAGCGATATCTGATACACAGAGACCGGGCAGCCCGTTAACCTGAACACGCGGTTTGCGGAAGATCTATCAGCGGGGGCGACAACTCAAGGATGTAGTTCATTTAACATGGACAGAGACCGGGGGATTGCTGGCCACGGCACGCTGCTACAGGGTAACGAAAGCGGAACAACGCCAGATCGGGTACCTTATGGTTCTCGTGGTGATGAACTACTCCCAGCTGCTCCTACGCGGAGACCATAGTGGTGCTGTCAGGGACACCACCAAAGACGAGTCCCATGTACTGATTTTCCATGGACACATGGCCTTGGATCGTCGACTAACACGGACGTCTAGGCCGTACGGCCGCAGGAAGAAGCACCATCTCTCCGTTCCCACAGATAAATCGTATCGATCATGCAAGGGGGGCAGATGCCGTGGATCATCACGGTGCATCCTCACCCTCGGCTAGCCGGGATGGTCTGTTTATGGGCAGGGGTCTGACGCTGTAAAAAACCTCGGAAGGATGACAAATCACTGCGAAGCTGGACAAGGGGCTGGCCGTTGGGGCCACACGACAGGGGCGCTGGGTACATCTGAGTGTGGCATCCACCACCGAGCTAAACACACTCACTTGGAAACGGATTCGACGGGTGGTAGGGCTCAACCCTTGGGGGGACTGCTACTCATGCGGCTTAAACACCACGCGATATCGTTATATAATCCGGTGTCTGCCGTACTCGACTATCCACATGAGAGATATGCTACGGCTGGAAGCATTTATTTATATCACATTTTCTGGGAGTGTTCCGCTGCGAGGCAACTCCGAGAACTGCTGATGATCAGGTGGAAGTCTGCTGAGCTAGTTCTCAAGAATTACGAGGAGACCATTTTTGCACAATCACTGCCGGACACCCTCACGGCCCTCATGAGGCTCATAGCGGATTTACCGGATGAGCAGATCGCACGGCTGGGGAACACGGCCGAGCGCATGATATGGGGCTGTTGGGGTCTGGGAGTTGCTCTGTATATCATTAGTGTGTGGAGATGGCGTGTTGCACCCTCAACGACGGATCACCACGTAGCTGGGCTGAAAACCCGGTTACGGAATGGGTACATGGATGTAGCCGGAACCTTTGACGATACGTCACCGCGTACGTCGGTGCGTGGGATCGGCAATATGATATGCATTGTGTTGGGGGCGGACTGGGAAGGCCCTCCAGGACAACAGCTGAGAACAGGTTTTGGCTACTTAGTAGCATTTGCAGGCAGTGCTGCTGGAGAGCCGATGATCTGTTGCAGCGGTACACTGGTGGTGGAAGTTCACCTGACGCCCGGCACGTATGCGGTAGAGTACATGGACAGCGAGACGAACAGCGGGAAGAATTTCACACCACTCTGAGCAACCCAATTGGGTATGCTCCGAGGTCTTCGACGGTGTTTGTATTGAGAATTGAGCCGAGTATATGATATGGGGGACAATGCAGCTGCTTCACATCAACAACCTACACGGAAATCTCCTTGGGCCAGGAACCTGAAAAGTACATATTGGAATGGTAGGATATTGGCAGATGCGGTCGCAGTAGATAGCTAGATGACGCAGCTTAGGGAACACAATCGGACAACGCAGGAATTGGTACGTCTGGCGCATTCAACAGGCAGATGCCTGGAATGGAATGCTAGAGAGATGCCTACGGCGGGAGCACGGTGGCCAGGTATCACCGCATACGCCCAACAGGATGGGAGGCAGTGCACGGATGACAATTCGCCCGGTTTAACGGTCGTAGATGACACGGTGTAACTCTTGAGGGTGGTAGACACCTCGCGCAATGCATGTAGTCGACCGGGCACTCACTGATAACAGTACTGGTTTCAGTTGAGCATGGTCATTAGGTGGTCTAAATGACATTAATGTACCTCAGTTCAAAATTACGAGACCGGTATATCAAGTCCTAACGGGGGGATGGTGTAGCGGGGCTACATATTCGGTTAACCTACACCTTAGTGCAACATGCACTAATGATTACATTCGAGTGGGCCACATTGCAGTGCGGTCACCATTCATATTAGGAAGTAATTCTATTGGTAGAAAACAGCATTTTGCTACCAAAAGGAATCGTGCATTAGGCCAGAGATATCGGTTTTAGGATCAAACCACAGTTAACAGTCAATTCAGTTCTCATTTTACCACAAACGCTACTAATTGTACTTTTATTTAAGTTAAACCCTTTCACGGAAGAAGGGCACATTTTCGCCCTTTTAGGGCGTTTTCAAAACACGGTGTAAAAGCACCGCCTACAAGGGCGCATCCTGTGCCCTTTTACACAAGTTCAACCGTGAATACACCATCTTTTATGACAAATCATAAACAGTACAATCAGTAATCATCAATCCATACAAATAATAAGTAGGATGTGTATGACCGTGTGCATCAGGAATTCACTGTAGGTACTTTGTTACAAGAGGGATGCAACACGAGTACCGTAATTCTCCTTATGGGCGCATTATGTGCCCTTTTAGATGCAAATTGAATAGTGAAACCAACAAATGGTTTTACAGCCGCACCGCTGCATTTTATCAGAGCAAGCCTGGACGTGTCCTTACCAGTCGAAACTAAGATGCATCAGCGATGTCAACCACACAGTACGTGCAAATACGATGGAATTCATCACGTCAATATTGGATGATGTTCACAGTGGTCAATCCGGTGGTGCCTGGACCAACGAGAGCTCACCGACCCATGAGGCTGTCAACTTACTGAGTGATGCCCGGATAGGTGGGTCTGTTAGCAAACCACCATCGGCAACTGCATTTACATTGCATGTTTAAATACTAATTCAGACAAGGATGTAGTATGGTCTGGTTCAGTTGAATGGACCAAATGTCGAGAAGATCTTTAACGTGTGACGGCGAAAGAACAGACTGGACCGGTAACAGGATTACTGATGTCTAACAGTGGTTATAGCTATCAGTACTGCGCACGAACTTGCACGTTGCAACTCATATCAATAAATGATACTTCTCTGTATGTTTCACAGGATTATACACAATCGGTATTTTGCTGCACGTCGGCCTGCACGCGACGTTTGATTTGTCGAGGGCTATGTATTGCCCGACAGCCACATACCTGAAGCCTGTTTTAAGGTTTCGTAGAGGTCTGATTTTAGCTGTCTGATTCGGGTTGTCGGAATTAAGTTGACACACTGAAACCACAATGCTTTCAGCCTGTCATAACTGCTTGAGCTGGTAGAGCGGCATTGCAGGATTAAGAATAACGGGGCTTATTCCGAAAACTGCTTATCTCCCCTGCCGCCCCGGTAATTTTTATAGTCGCCTTTATCCACGAGCTCCATGCCAAACAATACACTTAGAAATGTAATTATTTCAACCAACAAAACCAGAGTCGCAAGCGCAATGCCATGCATACCCGCTTAATTGTTTGTTTACGCAACCACTTGCTGCCAGGATGTGGGAGCGCTACAAAGGGAAGATACGGTATCGATGCACTACAACTGCCGATACATTTAAGAACATCGTTGCTACGGAGAAGGACCCAGTTAAGCGTAAGTTGATAAAGAACCTGGCCATGTACGTTCTCAAGAAGCTTGTGGACAGCGTGACCGACGCAAACATCATGGACTTTGTGCAGACGTGCTGCCGCATACTCAAGACGAAATTGAGCCGGATAGCTCGCCTTGTTCCGTCAATTCGTGAGGATGGACTTCTCGGTTGATTACTGTGAAGCTCAAGTGTTTTCGCTACTACGAAGATTTCAACGAAATTGGTTGATAATGGTCTGCAAGGGCTAATCGAAGCGGGCAACGAGTAAGACACGGGCTACAAGAGCAAAACCAAAGGCTCGTTGCTGTCTATGGGTCGCACTTCGGTTGTCACATGTGGTGCAAGTCCCAATCAGTTAACTGATCGAATTGGAGAGACACGACGGTAAGTTCGGTGACGACGCACTCTTTGATTTGATATTCGAGCTGCGATCGTGCAACAGAGGTTCTCAGTATGTCGCAAGGCGCGAACGCCAAGCGTGGCATCAGACAAGCAAGAGCTGTCGCCGCAGCGAAACTCCGATGGTAGCTCCATGAACGGTCGTTAACATGGTGCATCCCCATTGCCGGCTGCGCCGCGTGGCACCGAGCTTACAGCCCTTCCTGCAAGTATGCTACATTACAGGCTGTTTTATCTGCGGTTATTTCACGTCACTGGTGGCAAAGATTTGTTAGCCATGAACAATGCGGCCTGCAGGGCTTGTGCAGCTGTCCCTGTCCGGAAGCCTGGCTCCCCCAATAAGTTCCGCCTCACAACCGACAATCACCCTGTAAATCTGTTGACAATTCCGATTGCAGGTGTGATGCCGTCAACTGCTACGGTTATTACACTTGCTGATTTGGGAAGAAGGTATTTGCCAAATTTGATTTTACTCATGGCTTCTGGCGGATTCCGTCACACTCCGATTGTTAGGAATTGTTCTCGTTTGTTACGCCGGATAGATTTTCATCAATCACGTTCATTAAATCACCATGGACTCCGCCCTACAGTTCCAGACTCAGATGCAAACAGTTTTGGTTCCGCTCATCCCGCATTCGGCATTGGGACAAGTTGTTTTACACTTGTTGCATAGGTGAACCTCAAGCTGAAAATGTGGCTTGGGTGGTTGTTCTCGGCGGACGGTGTGCGACATGAGCGGATGCACTCTCAACGCTTCCTCTTCTAGCTACATTTGACGACTTGCACCGCTTCGTGTTCACTTCAACTAGCCACCGCGACTAGTTACGTAGCTCGCTGGCAGAATATGCTCAAGTTTTTAAACCGTCCTACAACAAGGTGGGAGCCGAGAAGAAGAGGTTTCGTTAACGCCCTGCAGGTTGCAACTCAGTGAGGATTAAGGAACGCAATGCCTTCAAGGATGTATTACCGCATCGCCCATGTCCTAAGCGAACTGCAATGTACGCAGTTTACGCTACATATGTTTCCAAGTCTCAGAATTAAATGCAAAAAAGTAAACGTTATAATAATTCTTCATAATTTCCACCAATCAAAAAGTATGGACAAGGCGGGAATTCAACCTGCGTCCATCCGCATAAAATATCGGTGCTCTTGCCAATTGAGCTACGTGTCCAAGCTCGCTTGGTTACCTTCGCAATTGACTGTAATAAAAGTCATGTATTGTACTGTGCATCTAGAAAAAGTCATCGTTGGAGATACTGGCGTATTCATCGTCACTACAAACCTGCTTATCTACAGCATCAAGGCCTTCTAACTGACCCAAAAGATCTGTAATGTTGTCAATGCCGGGATACTCATTTGGAGTGTCAACCTTGCGTCACCAAGCAGATCTGCATTTGCAAACCCACTCACAATCGTCGTCGCGCTAAGGTCGTGCCAGCTTTCTGCGATCCACGACGCAATGTCAACACGCTATGGCACCACCATTTCGAAGGCCGAGCTTAGATCTTGTTCTTGGACGCGGCTAATCATCAACCTCGCAACCTCTTGCATTTCATTTCTAGCGATGACTGCAATTTACTCACCAAGCTGACGTCGCTTCTCAGCTCGCTCTTTCTCGCGTGCATGATGAGTAGCGATTTGATCGCGGAGGCAGTCAAACCAGCGCTGACGCAGGCGGCATTTAAATGGCTGGTTCCACGCCACGTCGGCGGGTTGGCACACGTATGTGTAGCGTGGAGGAACCTTCATCAGTATGACGTTGATTGACGCAGAATAGTCCAGCACCTCCGGTGTCCAATGTCCCGAAAAATCATCCCAGAGAAGCAACAGCTTCTCATCCATGTTATCGCGATAGCCGAAATGGTACTGTAGGAATTGAAGCGAGATGTAGGAGTTCCACCACGCCGTAGGTTGCCGTAGATACGACAGCCGTGCAGCGCTTGGAGCCCAAACACCTCTTTCCACAGCCGAATGCTACAACCGTGGCGAACAGCGTCATTTTCCTCTTGGATGTTCTTGTGTCGTGACGTACCGCACTTGAAGATGACGAACGGCGCGTACTTGTTTCCGTGCCAGTCGCCGAGTAGCATCACCGTAGCACGCACCTTATCCTTGCTGCCGCACTTGACCCAGACCGTCTTAGCCCCTCTGGTGGTAACAGTCTTACGAGGTAGATACTTGAACAAGACAGCTAGAACGGAACAACTCGCATTGATTACTGTAGGTGATAAGCGACTGCCTTTGTAGTTGTTGTTCGTACCGGTTTGGTCAGCATTGTAGACGTTGCTGATGCCGTGTTCAATGATAGCAGCTTGTACCTCGCTGCTAAACTTCTCCTTCGCGAGTGCAGCGTCCTCCGGCGTGGTCTGGCCCTGGTGAGTCCGTGCACGAATGGACAGCTTGTGCCTGCGCATGAACCGACGGCGCCATGAGTGAGACGCCTTGAAGGTCTCCGGCGAGAGGCCTTCATCGGCGACCACTTCCAGCGGCTTGTACTCGAGCATCTGCGATGAAACAGGACAGCCATCCTTACGCATAGAGTTGACCCACAACACAATAGCACTTTCAGCATCGCGTGGGGAGTGATTTTTTTAGGTCAAATTCGGTCAAGGTCAGATTGGGTCAACACATTTTTAGCCTACAAACTAGCAATTGTTTGTAAATTTTGACCCTAAATTTGACCGATACCAAGGCACCAAAAACAGTTCCTAATATAACTATAATATTTAATATTTTGTGATTGTATATACTGCATGCATTTATAGAGGTACATAGGTGGGTTAAAATAGTGCCGAAGTGGTTTTGGAAGTCTGCACCAAGTGCAATAATATATTATACGGTTGCGTTAGCATACCCAATTAGTGTGATTGCACCTCCGCTTTGTAAGTGGGCATGCAGGCAAACCAGCGAAATATTGGCGGACTGTGTGTGGTTAGGGGTGAAGCGTTAGCATGGGGCTACCGGTTGATCCGTGTAGCAGTGCGGAATTGTCTTTTACAATATGGAGTTTGTTATTTATGCATTTTCAGGTATATTTTTGTATTTACGGTTGTAAGTCGGCTTTCACTAGTACTCCGGGGAGACGGATGCTATCGACGAGGTGCATGAGCTGTTTTCGACTTCTGAATCTTCAAAACCCTCAGTATCCGAATCCAAGACCGAGTCGGGTTCGAGGTTTGAGGTAGTGCGAGCAGGGGCCTGATTCGGAGCGTGATCACGGCGGTTTGAAATATCCGCTAAAAGTCGAACATTCTCGCGACTTTGCTCTTCAATGACACCTATAAACTGCGTGAGATCTGGGTGTGCGACAGAAAAAGCTTCATTAAGTGATCTGTTGTAGCGCTCGAGGGGGTTATTTGTCCTGTTCACTAAATCTTGACGCAGACCCGACACATTCCACCATTCCGGCTTGAACTTTTTTATCCATGTGTTTCAAAATATTTCCAAAATCGTTTCCAGTTCTCCTTTGAATTGGAAATTCCAGCTGCGAGGCAGTCTCTCTTCAACCGAGCTCGAACGTCGCGTTTCCCTTTGACCAGTGATATCGGAGCGCGGGATGACTGTCAGTCTGTCGAAAGATCCCTCCCGCACTGCCAGATATTCTTCTTCGGAAATATGAAGTTTCAGCATTTTTCGTCGGATTGCTTGTTTAAAGTGAAAAAGGCAGTCAATGATGCGGGTTTCCGGAAACTGGTTCTTGACAGCCTTGATCATTGCATAATCAAAATCACAGGCGACGTGGGCTGGCTTGAGTTTTCTCTTGGTCGCAATGAACACGATGTGCAGCAAATGTTCGTACACGTCGGTAGGCTTGCCCGTCGTCAGCACATAAAACACGGGCAAATACACGTCTGAAATAATGTCGTACATCATGATGATCACAAGCTGGTAGAACTGCATCGGCACGCATCTGTACGTGGCATCGAAGAAAATCGAGGTTTGTTGTTGCCGCATACGGTCAACAAGTTGAGGATGCGCCCATCCGATAAATCGATGCAAAACCTCCTCTTCGTAGTAAGTGAAGTGGAACTGAAAGAATTTCAGACCAGGGCTGTTTCGAACGTTGCATAGTGGCTCACTCTCGATACGGACGTAGATTTCACGCCCAAAATGGGCTGTACTTGCGCAATATAGCCGACCCAAAATCTGCTTTTTGGAAGCACCCTGAACGATCAAATCAGTAGAACTTGTCGCGAATTATGCGCCAAACTTCCTGAGGCGTGAGCGACACGTCGGCCAATCCAATCTCATCAGCTGCCAGCATTATCTGTTCCTTCTGGTTGACGACGGCCAGTGTTGAACTGATCGAGCGGCGGACATCAGAAGCATAGTCTGGTTCATGCTCGCCAGACACTTCGGTCCCAGCATCTTTCACAAAGTTTTTGGCCTTGCAACCCGTACGTCGGCAGACGTTGCACCGATAATTCGTGGAAACCGACCCGGTCTAGTACCAGGCATAGGAATACCCTTGATAGGTGATAGACTTGTTCCCCAGGGAAATGTCGCTCGGTTCTTCAACTTGAACATCTGGAGCTTGGAGTTCTCCCCCGATCAGATGACGAGGTCTCCATTTCCTTCTCCATTCAGCGAGCCCAATGTTTCGACTGGCGTTTCCTCAAGGATGATCGTCTCGTCGGAGGCATCACTGTGGTCCGATCTGTCGTAGTTGAAATGGTCGGATTGAAGACGCAGTTCGGTTGCCATTGTAGTCGAAGAGAGTGGAGTGGGGTGTGAACTTGGGGCTTGTGTAGTACGAAAGCGTTTGAAAAGTGAGTCTATTCGTGCTCTAGTTTGGTATGATCTAGTAGCCCCTCGTTGGAGCTAGATACAAGACGTCGTTACCGTCACTTTGCTCGTCCTACGGTCGCTAGTACGCTGATCGTGGCATTGCGCGTGATGTCGTGTGTCGTTCCTCCGCAACCGTCGTATTGCTCGTATCTTTGTATGATCTACCTCGATAGAGGTGCTAGCAAATTGCCGCAACCCAGAAACCCTGCTAATACATGTATATGACAACGGAAAGACATGGTTTTGCCCACATTCCAAAACAGGGTTTTGATATAATGGTATAGTTTACACCCTTGAATCATGATACATTTTGACCCAATTTGATCCATCTCAAATTTGACAAAAAGTGTTGACCCAATTTGACCTTGATCAAATTTGACCCAAAAAAATGGATATCAACGGTGGCCTGCCCGCTGTAACGTAGATTCTGAAGGTGACCTTTTCCTTCATCAAACACTGCTATAATGTGGTCCTGTTGCTTTTTCCATTTAGAAATCTGCTTCTGCTTGCGCCGAGTTTCAGCTTCGCTGCAATTGGGATATAATTGGGCAATATCTTCGTTTACAGAATGGCCAGCAACCAGGAACTTGAGAAGGCGGCGCTTGTGCGTGTTGTCGACTGCAATTCGTGTGTAGCGCTGTGGTTTTTTGCCGGTTCCTGTGGTGCGTGGTCTACCCATCGCGCTTTTGACACTGAGACCGAATGGCTGGTAGCAGTCTATAATTAGCTGTCCAACATGGAATTTTAACCACGGCCATGTGATACAAATACAGCGTTTTCATTGGTTATAATAAAAATTCGCTTAGGACAAAACTTCGCTTAGGACAGGGGCGATGCGGTATCGTGGGTGCGAGACTGTACTGAGGGTTCACCCCAACCCCGACGCAGGTTTGTGCGTATTCACGGATGCATCACTCTCCGGCTTCAGTATTGAGGTGACCCAGGTCTGCCATTGATGATTGGGTGTCGCAGTCGAGCAACAGAATCACCGACTCGTAATTTGCAAAGTCAGCATGTTCAACGACTCATAGCTCTACTCGACTGTGGTTGAGAAAGAGACGTACTTAATTCGATAAGATATGCAACGATATGGAGTACTTACTTCTTCATTCCACCGGGATTTTGACTCTATTGCGTTTACGCCAATTTCATTTACATATTCGCCCCTCGTGACGAGAAAAAGAAACATGTCCGGGGCAGGTTACAACGGTGGACAATGTGCTTCTGTGGAATCAACTACGGGATCAAGCACCCATCAAGCAAAATACAATATAGAAGCAGACCTCGTTTTGAGGTGGCACGTGCGAGGATTGGAAACCATTTCAGTGGCTGCCGTGTAAAGGCGAGGGCGTCTTGTCGTTCCTGTGGCTTAATTGCCAGTGCTTTTCCTGCCCATGGTCGAGAAATTTGTATTTCCTACCTGGAATAATATTGCGAGTGCTCATGCAGGTGCTGACCGCGAGAAATCTCGACCCCAAGTAGCTCCTTCTGAGAAGAATCGTATGCTGGTCGCCGGTGGACTCCGATGAATCCCTTCTGAAGCAAAGGGTCTACTCACGTGAAGTTTTGTTATCGCACGCTGTGAGCCACAGCAGCAATGGTGTTGACTCTGAAATCGTGGTTTTACATTACCAAAGTGGAGGTAAAGTGACTAACTTTGCCTGCTAGTGCCAACTCGTCAAGCATGCTCATGTTTCGCGGTTGATTCCTCGCTGGTATGACCCGCTGCTATCTCCGACGGCGTGCAATCAATTGGTACATTAGAATTTCTTGAGTTTCGGTGATGGTTATGGAACTCAGCCTACCTATTCGTGGTAAAGGACAATCTTTCGCATTTTTTGGAATTGTTCCTGTGTGCAACACGGATAATTTACAAAGCGCTGTTGATATAGGCGGCTCGATACGGCATTCCGAAGACACCTTCTTTCGGATCAAAGAACTCAGTTTTGTAACGAGATGATGTCACATAGCAGCTCGGCGCAAGATTGGGCAGAATTTCACATCTATGCAATGACCGTTTAAAGCCTCAACAGAGATGTCCTTCAAGTTCCTCGTTCATTGCTATTGGAACGTGACATACTTCCGAGTACGGGCTGTAGACTGTCGAGTACACGTTACGGCTGTCATCTCATCGCGTGAGTCACGCGGCGTGATCCACACCGTGTACGAAAGACCGTAGATTTCAAAACAAATCTGCTAGGCTGCTATGCGAACTTAGACGAACCTAGATATACTACTAGATGTTTTACTAGGTAAATGTCTGGAGCTCACAAACGTCAAGACCCAATAACAAGCAAGTACTGGCCGTTCAGCTGATACTTCAGGAGTTGTAGTCACCATCGAGGTTATCCGAGTCACCGAGATCATCGGAATCATCCTGGGCTTCTTCAACTTCTGCCGACGTATTCACTGTAGCGCTTCGCGTCACGCCCAGACCGCGAAGCCGTGTTTGAAGAACGATATCGACAATGTCTCGCACTCGTAGTAAATTGTATCGTCGTCGGAAAACAATCCACCCGCCACTAATAAATAACCCCAGCTATAGAACCTATGATGAAACATGTCATACGCAGTCTTTCTTCGGTCCCATTCATCACGACGTCAAACTCTTCTGACACCACCTACCTCTTAATGTACAGGGGTCCTCCTGATGCTTACCCATTAGGAATGGTTTCATGAAGGTCTTCCATGCCCCTTAACCTTTCGTTGCCCACCACTGGATGTGGTTGTTGGTAGAATTGCTACCGCCCCGGACAGCTTAACTTTTTCCAAAGCCATTATCGCAATACGTGCAATCACACCCAGCCAGTACTCCTGAATGCTTTGCAATCACATCGGTACGACGCACGAACTGATGCGATCTGCCGTGTCAGTCAACAATGCGCGAGACGATCGAACACTATATCCGCACATCCGTTAAACACACGTATCAAAAGATATAGGGTCCGAATCCATCTCAACCAATGCAATTTTCTTTGCCCCGCCGTGATGTGGTTGTACCATGGAGGTGCTAATCTGTTAAGGCTAGCTTCATGTAGCGCAGACCACTGTGACTTACGGCATATTCTCGATCGTCACTTCGAATGCTGTGGATGGTGCGCGCGTTTAGGCTCCAGTTTCACTTGAAAATCGGCTGAACGCTAACGGGATTAGTATTAACACCTCATGAAGAGACAGGCAGTTTCTTGTGAGATCCAGCACGGTATCATGCTTATCAAGGTTTCAGCTCTTTTCTATTATAAACCTGCAACATTATTTAACCAACAGAACAGTAGTGTTAATACCAAATACGCCCGATGTAGCATACGTCTAAGCACGAACTTCCGTGACCGGTACGGCGGTGGGCTTGTTCTTACTTGTCATGCATTGGAATGAGTTGAGCAGGTCTGAATGAAACGTTTCTCGCTCTACGGTCCTCTTTAGCTCGTAATTTGAAATCTACATAACGTGCTGGTGAGCCATTGAAACCATCTTGCTTGGAAGTGGACCTAGCGCAACAACTATATCAGAGCGCCACTCGCCCGTATCACCCCTCTTACCTTGCCAGCAATGTCCGAATGAATCGCGTGGCATATCTTGTGCAACAACGGCAAATACACCGGGAATGGGATCATTCAATACTACCCCCGTCGTCGTGTTTTTCATAGCGATACCGGCTGTCTTCATATCTCCGTCGTGAGATTCAATGCGTTCTGCGATGACAAGATGTTTGGTTTGCCACTAATCGAAAATCAGTTGGATCAGCGTTTGGCCAGATATATTTCGTTGAACCATTCTGCATATTGGTGTTCCTTTTTTTCGCCAGTAAGTCAAGCACATCCGTCGAGATTGCCGCAAATTGCGCTGGCGTTCGTGCCTG
Source organism: Phytophthora fragariae (assembly GCA_009729435.1). Classification (NCBI taxonomy): domain Eukaryota; phylum Oomycota; class Peronosporomycetes; order Peronosporales; family Peronosporaceae; genus Phytophthora; species Phytophthora fragariae. The sequence continues at coordinate 815,343 of QQOI01000033.1, forward strand.
GTGCATTTGTTTGATGTTTTCCTCAACGTTGGATTCGAAGAACGTCTTACAGCACAGAACCTGGGAGTTTTTTTTGCGGTACTTACGAGCCACATGCGCGTAGCAGTCGAGCAGGAGAATCTCAGGTCAGACAGATACATACTCGTTGGCGATACAGGCTGAGTGGTTACCATATTTGAGAATAAGCTGAATACCAAAGCAATCTTGTGTGAAATGAACCACGGCCTGGAATAAATTCTTGTACGCGAACTCGTGCTCAGTGCGTACAAAATCTACGCCCAGGGCACGAAATTATTGATGTACTTGCGTTTAATGCGCCGGGTTCAGTACGTGCCGAATACAACCAGGGTCCTGTTTCCTATAAAGCGAATACATTCGATCAGCTGGCGAGGTAGCCAATAACAACATCAATTTGATGCACGATGGTGAAGTCTGTAGGTACTATCAGCTGCAGCGAAACCCCATCGCTTGCTTGCCCATCGACTGCGTACATACGTTTCTAACGATCCGGTGCAAATTATCACAACTTCGAAAATCTCTGTCTTCTTTCCGTCATCTTCAAATTCGCGCGCGAAGCAATCTAAGACGAGCGGTGGATTTTGAAAGTCAAACGAGATCGCGGGAAACGTGCGCCAGTCCTGTTCCCGGCTGAAATCACCTGACTCGATACCTGTAGAACCAAAGAAGACATCCTTCGTCTTTCACAAACGCGGATAAAACCACTCACACAAATTAACGGAAGTACCCACTCTCCCGTCCTTCTCCAGTTGTTGCAACAGGTAGTACTTGCGATTTTAACTTGTTCAGACTTGGAAATTTCACTCAGCATGTTGGAATCATCATAGTACTTCAGCGATAGAATCTTCAGGATCGTCTTGGGCCCTGCGCCACCAGACGCTAGAGCATCGACTTCTTGCTAGAGTGCCGAGCTGATCACGACCAGTTGAATCACCGCGATGCCTTCCTTTCTTCTCCAACACAAACAACTGCTGCAGGCGGGTCCGCATTATTCGGCTTGTAAACTCCAACACGATAGCGAAACGTGTAATTTTCATTACTGTCGTAGCGGTAGACAGCTCTCTTTAGCGTATATTTACTCCCGTCGATACATTCGTAGATGTACACGTACGAATCCTGGCTGCGCATGTTGACCAAGGCAGACTAACGAGTTTCATGGACGGATGAAAGCTCGAACGTCGAGTGGCGCCGTGCAGGAAGGATCGCTTGATTAGCTGATAATTCTGCTGTCCCCTGTCGCCGATAGTTCTATTAAGGTTGTACTGGGAACTACCAAAGTGTTTTTCGGTGCATGGAGAAGCTTAGTAAACAGGGTGGTCGCTGGTGTACCCGATATGTTCTCCATCTGAGAATAGTCTTGGGACGGAGTGGAGGTCGCTGCACGTGTCATAGCCGGCAACAGATTTAGGTTTGGAACATACAACGCGGCTGCGTGGACATCCACCAGAAGCGGTACCAACCCAACCAAATCGAGAAGAAACCTCCAGCATTCAACTACGAAAACGCTTGGGGCACGACATGGTTCTGGATAGTGTACGCGTCCTGCTCACCAATGCCATGCTCGCTCCCAAAAAATACGGCTGGGTGCCACAGGTCTGGCCGCACAACGGAGAAGCGTTTCGATTTTTTGCCTGCGAGGCGCATTAGTGGTTAGTCATGCAGCATAGATTAGTGCAATTGCGTAGTACGGGACGCAGATGCGCGGTCCTCTCGCAGCGATACGGTTGTCAATGTGATGCTCGACAAGTCCACTGGCTCCAAGTCTATCATCACGTCCGATAAAGACGCGCGCAGGTTGCCTGCACTGGATCTGCTTCTCATGTCGGCTGCTTCATTGTTCTGCTTGGACGACACCGGACTGGTTCGTCCGTATATCTGCACGAGGATCGGTATTTGCGGTATTTCTCCGCTTGGCAGGCCGCGAAAGTTTTACGAGCGTGTCTTCTCTGTAAGCACGTTAAATTGTTCAGCGACATTGGGACCGACTACCACTGCTTCATGACGTAACGAGTGTTTTAACATGAGTTATCTTGGGTTTAGCGACTCCTATTGCCCATCCCGCAATGTTCTGGTGTTGAAAAAACGAGCTCACACTTAACGGGTTCTTCCGAATAGTGTACCGGTATAATAGCAATAGTGCGCCACTGACAACGGATATTCTACTCGGAGGGTGTTTTATTTGAAGTGTTAACAACTCGCAGGCCAACTCGCCGTCCTCGTCTACTTTGTATATCACCAACCACCTTGGCGCTTGCTTCGTCCAGACTGCGTAGTCATTCCGCGCAAAATGTATCGCCGTAAATGTTGTGCTCACGTTGGGTATAATATTTGGAGTGTAGTTTAACCCTTTCGCGAGCCTCTTGTCTTAATTATTCTATACAAGCCTAAGTAATTTGCTTCTAAAAGGGCACATAATGCGCCCATAAGGATAATCACGGTACCGTTTTGCATGCCTCTTGTAACAAAGTACCTGCAGTGATTTGCTGATGCCCCACGATCATATCCATCCTACTTAATATTTGTATGGATTGGTGATTACTGATTGTACTGTTTATGATTTGTCATACTTGTGTAAAGGGGCACAGGATGCGCCCTTGTAGGCGGTGCTTTTACACCGTGTTTTGAAAACGCCCTAAAAGGGCGAAAAATGTGCCCTTGTACCGCGAAAGGGTTAACTATTATTACACTTGTCGTTGGGGGGTTGTATTCGGAAGGGTATAATATTTGGAGAGGGTACATTAATCGGAAGAACCCGTTACTGGCGATTTGTCGTGGCTACTCTGGATTAGTGCCATGGCAGCTATCGAACACGTAAACTGTTCCTTCCATTTTTCAGGCTCTCCGTGTCATCCTCTGAAGCCGAACCTGGACACGCGCAACTGTCCGTTCCTCCTACCGCTCATTCAAGCCAAACTTGACGGTGGCTTCCCTGGGCGAACATGCTCCCGTTCAGCTGTTCACGGATCTTCCAGCTCCGTTTCTGCTAGACACGATTGTCGTGTCCACTAGCGGCGCGAATACCGTCATGACCATCGACCTGAATACCATCACCCCGTAGCGGGACTAGCTACGGCAGCATTCAACTGGCATACATCTGCACGTAGTGGAGCAGCCGTAGCAGCACCTAACCTATAAGTTGGCCCTAGCCAAGCGCAGACATGCAACTTCACGGTCGACGACTTCGTGCTGTGGCTGCACACCGGCAAGCGTGTATGCGGACACAAGCTACTTACACACTTGGAGGGCCCATTTCGGGCCCCTCAGGCGTTGTCTCACTCGTTCGTGGTGGCCTACCTGATCGCTTATGATGAGTTTGAGACGAGTAGTTTCCTCGATGGATAAACCAGACTTTCAAGTTTTCTGTATTTCATTTTTCGATCTCCATATATAAATTCCCATTTTTCGTTTCCACGGTGATCGTCTGTGATCGTGGGTGGAGGGGGGGGCAAGCGCAAGAAGTTTGAGGTGACACCGGGGCGTTGGTCAGACGAGCAAGCAGCTGATCCTGACGATTATCTCGAGTCTTACTCTAATTAGCATATTTTGATGAAACCCGTTGTCATGATCACGGGGTGATCGTTTGAAGGAACGCTTTTATAAGGGAAACGGTCAATTAGAGGCCGTTTGGTCAATTCGAGGCCGGGGTATTTTGGTCAATGTGCAGGCTGGCTTTCTATTCCATTCCCGCCATTCGTAGAAACTGATTATGAAAACGTTACAAACTTATGCACTGTGATGCAGATTGGCGGGAATTGTTGGCGAGAACTCAACAAACTGCTGGTGGAGAACATATCTTCTTTGTTAGCCTTGCCATCACCTTAATTTCCAAACCAGCGTAATGGTTCACACCTACCCGAGAGAGAAGAAGCAAGCTGTCATCGCTCAAGTTCAAGAGGGTGACGCCGTTGTCGATGTTGCCGCTACAAGCGGTGTTCATGAGAGGACCATACGGAAGTGGCTGGCCACAGCAAAGGAGGGCCGATCGCTGAGTGCTACACGGCCGGGGTCTAAGCCATTCTTTCATCAAGTCGCAGAGCAACATCTCGACGACTGGGCGTCGGCCGGCATCTCGTTGATCATCCTGTCGAGCGCTCTGCGATCATTCGAAAAGCCCAGGAGGTAGCTTTGCTCGCTTGTGGCAACAGTATTGGGGGGGTACAGGCGCTGTAAAGAGCGATACCCAGCCCTCACTTGTCGGTCAGCCCAGTCGCTCTCTCTTAAGCGCAATTGCGTCGTCTCGGCTGATCTGACAACTCCTTTCAACACTCTGGTCAAGCTCGTCATTGAGCTGAAACTAGACCCTTCACAAGTTTTCAACATGGACGAGACTGCTTTCCAAAAGCAACTCAAGAGCAGAAAGTCGTCGCTGTTAGGGGGTCAAGCAACGTCTGGAGTACGGAACCTACTGCAAACTTTCATCTCACGATCGTGGGGTGCGGAAGTGCGATGGCTCCGTGGTGTCACCTGCGTTTATCCTGCCTGGAAAACCCGTATCGCCACGGCTGATGGAGAACTGCGAGGTGCCAGGGGCCGCTGTCACAACAACGCCCTCATGAATATCGAGTTGTTCGAGCTATGGCTACACTTTTCGCAGGCTCGGTGCCTAAGTCCGTTCAACGCCCACTCGTGCTGATCCTAGAAGGCTGCGCTTCGCACTACTCGGTTAAAGTAGTTGATGCTGCAGCGCATTTGAGCGTTATGCTGGTCTTCCTGCCTCCGAATGGCACGCACCTTCAACAACCTCTCGATGTAGCCGTGTTCGCCACCCTCAAGGACAAGATTCGCAACTTGCTGAACGAGCTTGTTGAGGAAGATGATAATGGTTACTACACTATTAGCAAGGTGGCGAGCATGGCTTGGCGTGGATCTCGGATCGGACAGAACATCAAGAGAGGATTCACAGCTTGCGGGTTGTTTCTAACTATCGTTGGTCCGAATGAGTGCGCGGCTGGATACTTTCGCGTGCAATGGCGCGCCACGTCATGTCTAGCTCGCCACATGGCTACAGATGCGAACTATTGTCGAAGATGAGATCCTCAAGGTGCCAACGCCGCCGCGGAAGAACATCGGCAATAAGCGCAAGCGCGTCACAGTCGGTGGGCGGCTTCTTACGCACGAGGTCTTACAGGCCATTGGGGCTGGCGATCCAAGCTCGGGCTCAGCGTCGCGGGTGAAGCCGACACGTAAGCGAGCGACGCGCAAAAAGGCGACGCCGACACTCGAGGCTGTGGCTGTCTCGAGCTACATCATTGATTCTGCAATTGTTAAGCCAAAACAACCATCAGTATTAGGTCATATACATACAGGTACCTACCTAATACACATCTTACCGAATCGGGCAGCATTGACCCCGCCCTACCGGGTCATTCTACTTCACAGGAGGGGTCCTAGTCGCGGGTGAGGGCGGGAGTCGCGAGCGTGGACTCTTGAGCATCCGTGCGATGTCTCTTGGGAGTCAGCAGCGGACTTGGGGGTCCGTAGTCGCCGGTGCCCCGCGTGGCTTCCTCAGCGACAGCAACGTCGACGTTTGTGTTCTAAAATGCGCGCTTCTTAAAAATGGCTTCACCTTCATAAGTCAACATATGGTACATCCCCCTAAGTACGGATGGTATGCATATTGGCGATCGTCGTTGTCCAGGTCATTGCGATCTACTTAGCATACTGAACCCAAGTCTAATTCCGGCCTCTAATTGGCATCGGTCATATTGAAGAGGTGAGGCTCCACAGCACATTATCATTGTCTAATCGGCCTGGAACACGCTCAAAAATAGCGGGGGGTCCTGGGCATTTTATACCTGCCAAAATTTCTTTTGTCCGACTATGGATACCAAGTTACACCCGCTGCCAGTTGAGCGGCCCCGAATTGACCGTTTCCCTTATTATATAAACGAGTGATCGTTTAAAGGAAAGTTTATACATCATATATATATATAATTGTTCCTTCAAACGAGAAAAGTTTATTATATATATATATATATATTATAAACTTTCCTTCAAACGATCACCCCGTGTTCGCGACAACGGGTTTCTCCCTCTGCGCTCGTGGCACTAAACGCATAGCTCTGATGGCTTCAACTGCCCGTAGAGTTGTTGGAAGCTCTGTTAGTGGGTCGAAGATCTCAGTGCACTCCTCCATCTCGCCAACATCACCCTCCATTTGAATATCCCCTTTCGTGAACTGCACATAGATTGCCCCACCATTATCCTTTGAAGAAACCCATGCAGAGAAATGTAGCGTTTTCATGCTGAATCATGCTGACGTACAAATGTTCAGATATATTCCGGCATTGCGAGTCTAGCCATTGCACAAAAACATCGATCCCTTGACGATCCGGCGTACACGACCAACAAGATACACATTATCGACACCTATATACTTGTCCTTGCCCTTTTGTCGTTTTGTACAGCCTTATTTTTCTGATAAGAATATTGCAAGTGTGTCGACGTACAATGCGGGGATTATATGTGGTCGGGAAGAAGGAGCCCCCAAAACACCAACAAACAGAAGCTACGCGTAAGTAGTAAGTTAACTCTAACGTATTATGCTCTAACTAACTTTGTTTGCCTATGTAGGCTGTTAAGTTGCTTGAGGATATAAGTTCGACGGTGGCGGCTGCGGCTGCTATTGGGGTGGACCGCTCAACACTACACCGCTAGAAAAAGGACTCGAGCCGCATCGCCGCCCCACTCCTCAACCAGCGTTCTGTTGGACCACCCTCGCGCGCGCACGTATACGTGCAGCAACCCGAGCTTGACCGCAGGTACAAAGTCCCTACCTAAAACTGTATGTTTTTTAATATTTATAATTGTTTTTGTCGCTATACGAATTCAAACTGCTGGAATGGATTGTGGACATGCGCAAAAATATATGTCTTTGTGCGTCTACCAATTGCCTACTTCTTATGCACTCCAAGTTTGCCCTCGCCCTCTTCGCTTCGCGCTCAAGGGCGGCCACGTGATGTATATTCGACGCTTCCTGAAGCGTAACCGTCTGACGGTCCGGCGAACCACTGACAAGGGCCGTAAAAAGTGGTCTGATATGGAGGTAAGTTACGGTTTTTTTCAATCGCTATTTGTTTCAGTTGCTCTAATATTATGTATATATATGTATGTTTGTACGCTGTTGCGAATGTGTTCTCGCACTCTATTCAGCGCGCCGTAGAAGAGGACGGCATTCTTGCCTACCTTGATGGGCACGAAAACAATTCATCTGTCTACAATATGAACCAAACTGCAGTCTATATAGACATGAATGGGATCACTATGGTCGACTTCGCTGGGTAAGAAGTATATGACTCTGAGGCAACTCGCGCTGTAAAACTTGGTGATGGTACAACATAGAAGCGATGGCATATCACTATCAAGCACGGGGCATTCCTGGGAAAATAGTTGTGGAGGAACTGTCTCGTTTATATAGACGATTGCGTCGTGTTTAGCACCGACTTCCCTACTCATCTGGTACGGTTGAGGCAGGTGCTAGAACGCTTCAGGGTTCCAGAGTTCAAATTAAAGATGAAGAAGTGTCGCTAGGGATGTGACCATGTAGCATTCCTGGGTCATATCATGATCCCCATGTGGATCCTCCCGAACCCTGAGAAGGTGAAGACAGTTATGAGTGTGGCCAGACCTCACGACCTGCGCAAGGTGCGGGTGTTCTGGTGTTAACTAGCTACTTTCGCAGGTATACGCTGCCATATCCGCCCCGATAGAACGATCGAAAGTCAAAGGAACGGACTTTGTGTGGGACGATAACTGTGACGGCGTTCCTACAGCTGATGCGACGACTATTGGAGCCCCCGATCCTTGTCCATTTGAACTTTACGAAAAGGTTCAAGCTCTAAGTCGACTCCTCTCGCCTCGCCGTCGGAGCCTGCCTGATGCAGATGGTGGACGGACGAGAGTGTGATAGCCTACGCTAGCAAACTGGTGGTCAGGTCGGAGCGAAACTGGATCAACAAGATGGACAGCACGTCCTAGATTGAATGTTGAAAATCGTCTGGGCGACTAGCGAGTTCAGGTGTTACCTTGACTGAACCGAGTTCAACCTCTACACGGACCGTAAGGCTTTGACTTGGGCCTCTAGTGAAGGAACGTACCTCGAACGCTAGACTAGCACGCTGGGCGATAGAACTATCACAACTCAGGTTCAAAATGTACCACAAACCGGGTTCATCGGAGATCGTCAGCCTTCTTCAAAACCTCGGGCGGCATCGTTTCAAAGCTGCCGCTGCTGATCTGGAAAGGTTTCAGGGCGCCGCGCATCTTGCGGCACAAGCCGTGGTCGTTCTCGTACAAATTCATCAAGTCACGACTTGACGAACACGTGTAGCTCTTGCCTCGTGGGTGCTTGCCCTCCACACCGCATGATATTACCGTTCCCCGGGTCCTCCAACCTCCGAAGGAAGTTAAAGTAGCCCCACGTTTCTGGGCAAAGGCTAATGGAGCACACGCGCTCGCGACTCGCTGTCATATTGCGTTTGCGACGTTGGGCTTGTGCCCAAGGCGTAGCCAGAGGTGCCCGGAGAGCCCACTCCAGGATCGTAGCACGAAAGGCATTCCAGAAGCGCCAATGCGCGACGTTAACTCCATGGTATTCATCAGGGTCATACCACACGGGCTGGTCTTCCCATGGGTACGCTAGGTGGTACGGTGTCCGTTGCGCCGCCGCTGCTTTCGCGTAAAAAGTCTCGATCGCGCGACGGGCGTCTACGGACGTCTCAGGAGCGAGGTTGAAATCGAGCTTGGGCGGCGTGGACGCCTCGGTCGATGACCCCGAGTCCGATTTGACCACCCTATAGAAGCCCGCTGCTTATTGGCTTTCGACCGCCACCCGTGGACGTTCGCTTCTGCGGCATGTTGTCTGAAATCGAGGACGGGTAGGGCAGGACGCCGACGGTGGATGATTGACATGACGGAGCGGGATGGATCCGGACGGGTCCTCGCAACGGGGCGGCCGGGCGCCCTGGCGACTCGATGAGCGCCGCCGCCATGTTGTCGATCACAACCGCCAACTTCACGTTCACCCAACCGCAGTCCCGTTCGCAGCGCCCTCTCTCGGATTCTTTCGCATGTTTCACATTTTCAGCGAAGAGACACGTAGTTGAAAACGATACAGTACTTTGTCAAACGATGGCAAAGGATTCCTATCAGTCGCAAACCCGATCGATAGTAGACATCACCACCACTCGACCCTCCATGTCAAGGATGTCGCACCGCAAAAATCAATGGAAGGCCTGACAGGCTAGCCAGACTAGTCGGGGCATCGGCAAAGAAGGTATCAGCAGCAAACGCAGCGAGTTCCAGGCAGTGCCAACTGGGTACGCGAAGCCTGTATAACACATGCACCACCGACCGTTTGCCTGCAAGTATGACTGATGACGTAGCAGGAGTTGACAGCATGGCAAGTGTGTTTCGCGAACAGATATGGCTCGCTTGAGTGGGGAAGAAAGCCAAAATGCACTCGCTGGACTTTGTCCAACGATTTACTCGAAGCTACCTCTGTGAGCAAAGTTGCTCTAACCCGCAGTCTGTGTAATGTTTTGGTCAAATCGCACGCATTTTACTCATACCGGTGCAGCTGCAAAACCTAAACAATCTTATCGCTATATTTTAGGGTAATTTTACGTTTACGCACTTCCGGCGGAGATGTCCTAATGGTGTACTTCTGTAAAAAAATTTGCAGATAATGCAAATGCAATAGGGGAGTTGATATGTACACTGACAGACTAAGCATATTCTGACCTCGCCTTCATGCGCGGCGCTACTTTTAGTCGGAACTCGACCGCCCTCCTCGTCGGCTTTATTGCTCTAGATGATCGACGGGGTCTTGGCGTGCTGCTGGACTTAGAAGAGGACATCGTGACTTGTCCTCGAGAATAACAGTCTCGGACGTACAGCATGGATATGACGCCGGGCTTAGACTTCCTGCAAGTGGGGCGAGATGTGGCCTCTCGTTGGGCAGAGCTGGTGAGCATTACACCCTCTGCAGTCCCATCTGGGCTACCATTATCCAACATAGCATCCACGAGCGCATCAACAGCATCTGACGCGGATTCTGAGCAGTAACGCTCTTGATGGGGAAACATTTGCTTCCTCCAGTGATGCGACGCTATCTGATGTTGCGATGGTCGGACGAACCCCATCCACGGCATGCCGTCGAGCATGATTCGGCCTCACAAATTGCCGTCCTGCGCTGGTGACACCAGGATTAAGGACGCAGCAACACATGCCGTCATTGTTGTCATACGCGCATGAACACGCTCTACGACGAGTGCCAACGACAGGCAGGCTGCATGCGCCTAGCATTGCCAGATTGGATAGCGTCTTCGAGTGTCCTAATTTCGGAAGGTGAAGCTGAAAGTTGTGTTGTACATCACGATACAAATCTGCTGAAACATCCCGCATAGGCGGGATACGGTGCGCCTCTAAGTAACCACGATTGTGCATAAAGCGGAATAGCTTCAGAAATCACTCCGAAGAAACGGCAACGGTGCTAAACTGCGTATCACTGCTCAGAAACACAAGGCGCGACGCATGCAGGGTTTTGACCTGTTCCCTTGGTACAGACAGGCCATCGGGACACTGGAGCTTTACCTTTCGGTGGTACTGCTCCAGTGGATTGTTTGTCACGGCGTATCCATTAGCCGTATAAAATGCCTGTCATCGACCAAATCTGCGCGATTTTACCAAACTTTTGTAATGTTGTCGGTTAGGCTATGTACATGTGTACTCGTGTAAGTACCACGCTGCAGACTACAGCATCTGCTTTGAACGCGAGTTTCGACTACAGCAAAATCTTGTTCAGACGCGAAGTGCATGTCATGCAACTCCTTTAAAATCTCACGTGTGTCCTCCTCATTTATTTTCTTCAGTTGTGCTTGCAGCCAGACTTTCTTTCTGACGTGAAACAAGCACACCAAGACGATAGCGTTCGGAAGCTCTGACGCTCAAGCATTGTACTGTGCTTTGTCTGCGTCCATCATGATAAACATCCGCATAAATGGCACGCCACACAAACCCCACTGACAAGATTATTGTAGCGAATGCACCATCCAGTGTCGCTTTTGAGATACGCCAGAAGAAAGAAATGTCCACGACAGTCGGAGCGGAGTAGCCAAATGCAAATACAGCATACTTGTTGATAACTATGCTGTGAGTGCTGTCAATGTGAAGGACAGTGGTGCAATCCGAGCGACTCTGTATTGTAATTTAATCTTGTATTAGCTGAGCACAAGTCATACCAACTCGAAGCGGACAGGCAGTGGACCCGTCACCAAGATGTGATACCGTTCTAGTCTCCAACGCGAGTGTACGGTTGCACACCACATATAATTATCATGTCGCGATACGGAGCCATAATATGGCTATTATCTACGTCCGGGTGTTCGTAAAGATTCCCGTCCCAAGACTAATCATAGGCGGCCGTAGAATTGGTCGGTTGGTTCTTGACGAAGTCGACTCATTAGGGGTTGTCGTGTGTGTGTACCATCGCGCTAATAGGCGGGAACAGCTTGGTAGCAGTCGTTTTCTCACCACCACTTAGACTAACGATAATATGATATCTCATTCTCGACGTCAGTCCTCGCTTTACGGGGGTTGGTGGATCTTCTCTGTTCAAAACGTGACAGTCCTGTTGAAATAATTCTCGTGCACCAGACGACAAAAAAATCTTGAATTTGTAGCGGCACGGGCATTTAGGCTGGGAATCCGCCTCTTAACTGATATCGCGAAAGATTCGTTAATGACTCGATCGGAATGCGAAAATTCATGGCGACACATGTATACATGCAGATAAATGGCATTTTTCGTGCAGAATGCACGAAAAGTCGTGTAATCTGCCCGGTTTCTATGCTAGAACGGCATTTATTTTAAACCGCATTGACGGAAAGATCAGTCGAGATGGAAGATTAGAATGCACGCGTCGATGAAGTGCTGGAGAACACTACATCAAAGGGCCCCAAATGCGTTCAGATGAGAATGGATAACTAGAGCTTCAGCAACTTCATACCTCCGCGATGATACCCAACAGTAAATGATTGCATTTTAGGTATTTGACTTGGATTTTGTATGCCTGTCATTTTTGCATTCGGAGAAAACGTCTTGCCGTCTGCACGAAGATTCCCATACAGAAGACAAGATTTGCACGACGTTTTCCTTAAAAGTTCGCATTCGCGGGATAGGGATAGACGTTGCATACCGAATTGGTATTTATTGGCACTCGTTGCTGCACCCAAATGGTGCACATGGGACGGCGCAACATGAAGTTATGACAACAACCCAGGGTTCTGGGATGGGAATAAATGGGTTCGGAATAAACCGTTCAGACCACCCATTCACCCCGTGTATCTCCGGGGTGGATAAATTAGGTATAAATAGAAAAATCCACCCACCCATCAAGCGCCAACGATCTGTCAAATGTCCATACCAATCACGCAGTGCGCTTTGGAAATACGCTCTCATTCTTGATTGTTCCTTCTTCAGCAAAGGGGGCATCGGGCCGAAGAACTGTGAACGTATGCACACAAACCCCGCTGTACTTCGGTACATTGCAATGAAGTTGCTGGTTGCGCGTGTAGTGTGGTATAGGGAGCTGTAGTGCCAAGGCGTTCTGCAACGGTCTGTCTCCGAACTCTGTTTGCTATGACGGATCGACATACCCCACCCTGCTGTACGAAGCTAGACCACACCTGTGAAGAAGGTCAAACTCGAGTTGGGCTAACACGATTTAGTATTACTAATAATAGTAATACAAAAAATATCTAATCCTCGCATCAACTTTGTCTGCCTAGTAGTACACGTCGTCTTCACTTTGGTTTCCGACTTCAGTTTCTTCCATCGTCTCTTCTTCATCGCACTCGCGTAGAAGGTCTTCCAAGTTTGGTACCGCTCAATGTCTTCGTCGCAAATGTTCTTCGCATTAAAAAACATATGCATGAGTTTTTCCACCCGATCAGGTGCTAAGCGGTTGCGAAGCTTCGAGTGGATAAACGCATGCACCAAACAGTTGCGTTCCGATTCAGCACTGGAAGTCGCACACCGAAATAACTGCAGCGCAACATCTTGTAGAGGAAACCACACCAAAAGTCAAACAGAGGAATCTTTCGCTCGCATAAGAGGTTTCACTGCCGGGGTTGGCAGGTCTTGAGCTCAAGAACATGACGGTAGTAAGCTGCCAGCTTCACAATGACAGCGTCACTCGTATCCTTGCCGTGCCACCAAAACCTTTTCAACCGCGTTTCGAACGGTGCTGTCCATGTTGAGTCCAGCATAGCGCGGGTCGAGCAGGTATGCGATTCCATGAGCATCTCCATAGATAAAGTCGAAGCAGGACTTCATCAACGCTTTTACGATCTTGAATTCAGCTGCAGCGAGTCCAACAGTATTCAGCTTCGTAGGGAGATCGACAAAGATTTGGTAGACCTCAGAGATCGGTGTCTCGTTCTTCTCGAATTGCCTCAGCGCTGCTGCAATCGGTTTGAGCAAAGTAACGGGTTTTTTAGGCGCGGCACGAAGTCAGCCGAAGTCACCAAGCCGTACACGACTCGACTAACCATCTTCTGCTTCTTTGTCTTCGTATTGAGAAATCCACGAGCAGAGACGCAAGAGAACAGGACTGTGTCAAAGCATGCCAACAATGAGCCCCACCTTGTGTCTCCAGGCTTGGCAAGCACCCGAAGGTCTTTTTTTAGTCGTTCTGTAAGATCAGCCCACATCTTGTAGTGCTTCTTGAAGAAACTCACTAGTGTCTTGCATCCGCTCTGCAACGTCGCCATCCACTTGAGCTTCTTGACGATGTCCTTGACAAGCAGGTGCAGTCCATGAGAGACGCAACCGTGAAAAAAACGTATTGGGAAACTTCTACTGCAGGGCCCTCCAAGTGGTTTGATTGGCACTGGTGTTGTCGGTCACCACAGCGCCGACCTCAAGGAAGTCGTACTTAGCGATGACGCGCTCGACGTCAGCAGACAGGAACTCAGTATCGTGAGCTTGGGTGCCGGTGTATACGGACTCCAGAAAGAAAGCGAACTCGCCACAGACCACCACATAGTTGACCACATCTTGTCCATTAATGTATGTCCAGCCGTCGGTGACAAAGGTCACAACCTTGCTGGTCAGAGTCACCGTGAGAACCTTGGTGTGCGCTCGGTCGAGAAAAATCACCGACAGCTGCTCGGGGGTAGGCACCTCAACACCGGGGTGCAGTAGATGCAGCGCTCCCAGCAAGCTGGCATGTCCGATTTTGTAGAACGGCATGCCAGTGCTGTAAACCCAACAGGCAAGCTGCTACTGGAACTGCTTCTTGGTGTCGCTCTTAACGCGTGGGCAAAACACGTCGGTTACCAGGGTAGAGGTTGACCGAGCTGCGCAGCACTTGGACAGATGGCTCTTGACCCACTCCACGTCGTTACGACCAGTAGTCTGTAAGAGTTGTTTGCACTTCTGGCACCAGACGCAGCCCTGGGGGTCGACATCGACATGGCAGTTGCTTGTACTTCTTGCACCAGACGCAGCCCAGGGGGTCGACATCCACATGGCCCCTGGCCGGGTTAGCCTTGCGTCTTGGGCGAACAGAGCGGTCACTTGGCTCCGTGGTAGGCGAAGAACGATCATCGCGGGGCGACATAGGATTGGAGATTGACACCATTTGGTGCTGGCGTGCGGGGGCTTGACAATGCTTGGGTTTGGCTGTGAAATCCAAAGTGAGAAGCTGCGGGTCAAGTCGTCCGAAAAGCTGCTGCGTAGCAGACTCACGCTCGCGCTGAGAGCCAACCAACTTGACAGTGGGCACAATGCGATTCATGATTTAATTGCAGCCAATTCAAATAATTGGTAACAGGGCTAGGGGGTAATTGTCTAAATAGTCTATCCACCCATGGTGGTTTACAAACCCCCATTTGAAATTGAGATTTTGGGGTTTTCCAGAGCCCTGAACCAACCGTGCCCAAACAGCACCCAAACGTGCCCAGTTGATATTGTCGCTGTTTCGTAGGCGATATCTACCTGTTTGTATGGGATCGCAGGAAAATCCGCCGCTGTTTTTATTATCATTTGCAATTAGAGCGGGTCGCTAATCTTCACGTTTATATAGCAGCGTGTGCTGCACCAAATGGGCCCAGTTTCGTAGCCGAAAAATCCGCCGTTTATAATACATTCCTATTCGCCAAAAGTCCACTTTCCAAGTCTCACCTCCAGACTCTCACATTGTCGTCACCAGACGTCCAACGATGCCCACAGCGCTGCCCAAGAACAAGATCATTGCATCGCCCAGCAGCAGCGGTGGCTCGGTGGCCAGCCACACCAGTGACTTGCCCGTGACGTAGACCAGCGGCACGGGCGGGGCTAAGAGTGGCGGATCGGTGGCCAGCAGCTCGGGTGAGTCGCAGGCGAACAAGAACAGCTCCACTTCCGTGACTAAAAGAGGCGGCTCGGTGACCAGCAGCACCAGTGACTCGCCCACGACCATGAGTAGCGACACGGCCGTGGGCATTAGCAGTGGCGCGGCCGTGGGTATTAGGAGCGGCTCAGATTTGTCCAGTCGCGCTGGTGCGACAACAGCGGATCCATTAGAGGTCACTGCAAAGGGCGTTCGAGATGCCTGCATATCAAAGCGAACGCAGCAGGCTTACGCTGGCAGCCTTCGTGCGATATATCGGTGGATTGTGGAGACCAAAAAGAATGAGTCGCACAAATATTTCGAGAAGGGTGGTCAAATAAATCTCCAGCAGTTCACGACAGATGACTTCAAGGCATTCTTGCTTGAAAAGCGCAAGACTGTTGGGGCCAGCACCTTGAATGGTTTTCGCAGTGCCATCAAGGATCTCTATCGCCGTCAAGAACTACCACTCCCTTCCTCGTACGAAAAGAGCATGTCGACTTTCGTCTCAGGATTGAAGCGGCTACAGGCCTCTAAATATCAGTCTGGAGTGCCGACCGAGTCTGGCAAGGGTCCACTGCCATACTCGCTGTACCAAGAGCTTTGTAAGTCAACATTGGTCCGCCAAGACGCGGGGTGTGCTCATTTTTTTCTCACTACTCAGTGGAACTTGATGTGTTGATCGGAATCTGTCCAGACCATTTGTACCGAGCACCTGAGTGTGCATAATGATAGCGTCGGGTGCGTTTTGCACAAGTCCAAGATAAACCAGGAGGGGAATGGGCCGAAAGACCCACGGCACATCTACGCGAACCCGTTAAGCCCCTCAACGTGCTGGGTCACTGCACTGGCAATTTTCTTGGCTTGTCGACCAGCCCAGCAACCCGGGTCTCTGTTTACTGGATCACAACAAAAGTCTCGATTTGGTACAGCGTTAAGACAACTTATCGGCGAGAAGACTGGTCTCAACCGCTACGGTACTCACTCCATTCGCAAGGGTGTTGCTACATTTTCCTGAAGCGGCACAACTGGCGGCCCCTCAATTGCTAGCGTATGTTTGAGGGTGGGCTGGTCTTTAGGTGGCGTCCAAGACCGCTATATTCGTTACAAATCTGCGGAAGACCAATACCTTGGACGTGTCGTGGCTGGCTTACCGTTAAATCGTGCGGTGTTGCCATTCTTCCACCCCATTTTGCCAAAAATGAAGTCGCCATTGTGAGTGCCTGTATCAAGGAGATGGTCCCTGCGCTATCAAATACAAGCACTCTTCAAGACATCTTCAGGCTTTGTATCGCATCACTCGTTTACCATGCTGATTATCTTCGGGAGACGCTTCCGGCATCACACCCGCTGCTGTCTTCTTACCTATTCAGGAACAACCAAATACTAGACGAGCTGCGCTCGGCTTTAGTGACCGCCCGTGATTCATCGCCATGGATGAAGCCGACAGGCATACCCCCTCATGTTGAGCTCTACAAGCAACTTCTGTCAATGTCAAATTCTATCGACAATTTACCACCGGTGTTGCTAGTGGGCATTAGCAACCTAATCGTAGAAAAAGGAGTGACGGCAGGAAACATTACGAAGGAGCAACTGGAGTCAACTACTGAAAAACTTCTGGAACGTGCTGGGCTATCGCAGGCGCAAGAATGTACGCCCCGACAACCCGACAGTCGGCTAGAAGGTCAAATGGCTCACTACTACGATGGAAAATTCTATCTTCTCCCGAAATCGTGTGTTTTACACGAGTGGGACCATTTAGGGCGTGGCAACTTGGGTGGGTTGGCGACAAACAAAAAGGCCACCCGCCGCTGAAAAGGGCGCACAGTCATGACTTACCCAGCCGCTCCATGAACAAGACCTTTTCTGACTGGGCTGTGATGATACGGCACATATCCAGGTGGATTGCAGTGGCAGGGTCGACGATACCGGCCCCAACATGACTGAACAACAGTCAGCTGAGCTATTTCGTACTGGGATAGAACACCTCTCGCTTCGCCGTCAACGCGGAAGAGGAGGTTAGACGAGCTCTCTGTCACTACTATGTTGCGCTTAATCCGAGAAGCACAGCCTAGCAGCCTTCAATCTGCTAATAAACAGCAAAAGCGGCGTCGGATTGCATAATTTTAGCCAATAGAAATCTGCAACAGGAATTTCCTAAGTTTTTGTCAGATACGTGAAAGTCTGACACCCATGTTGCGCCCAACATAGCACCCAACTCGAGAGATCCGGCGTAAAATACAATACACTATACATGTACAGCCGGAAGATGCAAAAGAGCCGGAGCGGCAAGACATTGGTAGGTGGCGACAACGCCAAAATCAGAGTGTTCTGCTGGAGCACGGGCTTCCCTTATATATTCTAAAGAGTGTTCGTATGTTCCTATGACCAAGGCACACCACGATCAAGCGTACCACTCAACAAAAATAGTTAGACGCAATGTGAGCGATTTTATTCACTTATCTACTGTCATTCCCTTCTTCTTCTTCGCTTTCAGTCACTTAGCTTCCTTCTTCTTTCATGCACACGCGTAAGTAGCGGTAGCGCATGCATTGCCGAGCCTTCTTATCAAGGTGGCCTACCGTCTTACCCCGTACCATACGCCCAGGCGTTCAATTGAGATAGAAAGCCTACTGGGAGTTCAATTTGAGTATAAGACCTAGGCGTTATATTGCAGTGCATAGTGATATACCAGAAGAACACGAGAGCTAGACGTTGTATTTGCGGTGACAGACAACAAAAGAAGAATGATGGAGTATCAATAGTGTTTATGAATGCTATACAAGTGTACCATCTACTTTCAACGTGAAGTGCGGACCGAGACGAGCGAGGCAGACGGTCTGGGTTGCGTCGGGACCGGTGTATGTGAAGGTTGAGATGACTTTGCAGTCTTCGTTCACTGTCTTTATCTCTATGTTGCAGGTGTGCAACCTTGAGGCAGCAAATATTTCCAACTCGCCCGGTGGTGTCATGCCACTTCTGATTGAAGCAAGATACTCGTCGTCAAGAATGCCTTCTAAATCGTGTAGCCCAGCCATGAACTTTGTTAACACCGTAACGTAGTCAACAATAGACCCGGCAAGTCGAAATTGAAGACAACTAAACAGACTAAATCCAGGGTTGTCGGGAATGTACCATGACGGGGATAGATACAAAGCTCCTCACGGTCGTCGTCTTCACTCAATAAGTGCTCATACTTCTTTTGCCAGGCTTCCATATCCGTGCCAGAGGTTAACTGTTCACGTCGTGGAGGGTGGAGCTCCTTCATCTTGAATGTCAACTTCGCCACAAGACCACAGAGTCGAAATGCACCCGCAATTTCTTCAGTGGTCTTAGTATCAATCCAATCCGACACCCACCCTGTCACCACTTTGTAGTTGGGTACTTTAGGATTACCGTTCTTCGTTTGCGTTTTGGTGTCA
Organism: Phytophthora fragariae; assembly: GCA_009729435.1. Taxonomy (NCBI): domain Eukaryota; phylum Oomycota; class Peronosporomycetes; order Peronosporales; family Peronosporaceae; genus Phytophthora; species Phytophthora fragariae. The sequence goes on from QQOI01000033.1 coordinate 834,156, forward strand.
ACGAGTGCCTTTCCAATGTACTCATCAAAACGATCGCTGTAAAATGCCTGAAAACTTCTGTTGATGGCTACATCCAAAGGTTGAAGTCGACTTGTCAGGTTTGGTGGAGCTAACAACACGAAAATGTTATAGCGCTGTAGTCACTGTTCGTTAAAGAGGTTGACGTGACATCCATACGAATCAACGACGTAGAGCACAGGTTGGCGGTAAAATTGCGTGTGCGGCCGGCTGCATATGACGGCTTCCGTGTCCTCAAATAATATGTCGTCGTTCCACATCCCGGTGGGATTCACGTCCACCATCACGCCGTCCGCAACCTTCGGTTTGTTTTTCAATTTGGAAAAGAGAACGTGAGGCTGAAGAAACTTCTCTTCACCGGTAATTGCGAAAGTTGCTGTGAATCGCTTGTGGCTGCTGCCACCTTTCCTCAGAAGTACTTCTCTAGTCCCACGGGTTGGAATAGTCGATGTGGGTTCCGTCTCAAAATAACGTGGAACTTGATCCATATCAATTACGTTGCACGGCTGAACGTTGTGTTCATCGAGGAGTTGCTGTGCTTTTTGAATAAATTCACGACACTGCTTCTCCGCATCGGCAGGAAGTGTCCGTGTAGTTGTGTGTCGCCTCGACACCAGATTGTACCGGCTTTTGAAACGCTCAAGCCACCCAGAAGAAGCCTTAAATGCACTTTGCTCTTCATCACTCGAGGCCGATGCAATTTCTCGCGTGATGTTCAAAGCTTGGAGCTGCATGTATTTGTCTTTAACACGAAGTCCCTTCTTATTCCGGGCCTCCACCCAAGCGTGAAGCAGTGTCTCCATCTCATGGTACTCGAGTTTACGCCCCGCACCCGGAAATCGACGCATAACTCGCGTGGAGAGCTGGCGATCCTTCGAAGCTGCTTCCAATTTGCTGCGGTTGTTGTGCCAGTCTCGCACCATTGACGCGGAGGGCAGCTTTTTGGCGAGCGCGTTGAAGCCATGACCGGGTACGTTGCGTTTATACTCGCTTACAACTGTGCGCTTGAAGTCGAGGCTATAGCTGTTTCTCTTCCTACCACCTGCCATTGTGAGGCGCTGTGTTGCTTGGCTTGCTTTTTGCGGAATGAACTGGGCTCACTGGCTCGAGGTGCTGCCGCGCACAAGACGAAAAGGGATGGTGGTGAGCGTCTGCCGAGACGCGACACAGCAGTATGAGCGCCGAGACGAATAGCACCACAAGTTAACAGCATATGTTCACCTATGCCTTCTATTTGTCTGTGCGTACTAATTGAGGCTCTGCTGGTGACATCTGTTTTTCGAGAAACTCGAAATTAACGCCTAGGCGTCTAGTACAGGTTAAGACGGTAGTGGCTCTCACCCACAAAACATCTCAAAGGTCAGTAAGACGTACACACCGCAGTTGTAACTGTCGCTTTGGATGCCCAGGCCAGGATCGTGGGTCACTAAGCGGGAACTGGGTCTGACCATCTTCTGGTAGCATAGTGTTCAGCAATTGTACCGCGGTACGGACACTGGAAGAGTAGGAGGTCGCTATAGAAGCGTAGGCATACGCTTTTCCTTGTTCAGCTCCATCAGCATAGCACACCAGTGACTGTTGTTGCAGTTAATCGGGCAGAGGACTTTCATCTTCTGGGTAGCACCTGCCAACGCTTGTTTAAATGCTCACTCTCCGTCTTAATAATTCCGTTTGAAATCCCTAGGTTTGACGGGTCAATCACTCGAATGTTGGGGTCCGCACCAAACAGTTTATGCAGTATCATCTGCATGACTTGAGCGCTAAGGGTTTCCTTCGCAGCCAAGTCCACCATGTCTGTATACTCGGTTTGCAGAATTGGCAGCCTTTCCAACAGCTTAGGTATTGCAGGATTCTCCTCGCTGTAGAAACTAGAGCGTCCTTAACGCGTGAAGTCTAACTGTGCAATCGAAATCAGCGCTCTTTAATCCTCCTCAGGAATTTTACGGCCGCGTGCCACTTTCTCAAGAGTGCTACAGTAGAGTTTGCGAACACTCCGAGGCCAACGATCTCCAGTGCTAGCTGCCTCTCCAACATTCCCCACTTTTATACTTGGTATGCCGTGACCTTAGCTGTACACTTGTTGATTAATTCCATGGGAAATATTCAGATCACCTCCTTTGGTCGCATCAGTGGTTTCGTGGGAAGGGGCTTGGCTATCTCGTGGGCAATGGGGGGCTTTGGTCTACTAGTGAACATGAACTGCTTGAACAGCAGGAGCGTCTCGTGTGACGGCTTGTGAGCATTCGTCGTCATTTTCTGCAGGTGGCGCGTTTTCAACGCCGAACGCCTCGCCCTCCGTGTCCATCTTGTCGTCGTCTGAGCTCAACTCGTCACAACCCGAGCCCACATCCGGTGGTTCTGCGCAATCTTGGGTATTCTCTACCGAAAAAGATGACGTCATACTTTGGCTAGCAGTATATAATGGTCTGAACGGGTTGCCCTTCGTAATTTGTACCACCACCGCTTCGGTCACCACTGCACCCTCTAATGTCTGTTGATTGACGTCACCGGCCGTGTCCACGTCAACATCACTTGAGCCATATTCACATCCACCATCGCCAGCTATCCCGGGGATGGTATTGTACTCGCCATATTTGAAAAGTGTAGCAACGCCACGCAAAGCCTTCATCGCTACCATGTACTCCTTCAACACTGGGGGCACACAAATGGTTCTTCAGACAGCCGGGGAAAATTTCCAGGAAATTTGCGTCACGGAATTTACGGTTGGAATCCCAACACGTATTGGACTCCTTCAACACTCGGGACGCACGAAATGGTTCTCCAGACAGCTGGGGCAACTCAGATTCCACACGAAGCGACGACACTAGCCAACGCAAATTCAGTTGGTGGGTGGAAATTATGTTCTCAAAGTGGATTGCCTTCCGAATAAAGAACACATGACTAGACGGCAACAGCCGCGGAGCCATAAACAAACACGAACAAGACCAATTCAACTTCGTGACGAAACATTCGCTGAACGGCGCGAGCCGAGCACTGCACTGACCAGGTGAGAGAATCTTTTCCTCGCAGGAGCGCAGCGACTGCCTTTGCGAAGCAAAGCACACGACCACGATGACATCGGTCCTCGGGAAAGGCGGGTTGAAGACAGGTGTGAGACAATCAATACAAACAATAAGTTTAATCGAAAAATGTGACGCGGTGAGTTGGTTGCAGCAACGGGTGCCTATAACTATTGCATATTATGCAATAGTCAACTGAAGTCAAACGAGGGAGATAGTAGATAGACTGCATGAGTAGGAAGAAGCTGGCAGGACAAGGACATCTAACTCAAATGAACTCACTTTCGGATTTACTTTCTACCCCTCACATCGACTCCCAGGCGACGTCTGCACTCACAAGAACTTTGCCAGTCCCGATATCCATAATATGATGCATGTACTCGTGCAGTCGCAAGTACTGCCTCTCGGTCGTCGCGTACACCACCAAGTTGATCAATCCATCTAGTTGCTGCTTCTGCCAAGAGTTGAAGCCGTAGTCCTTTGACGCAATCTGCTTTCGCAGATATTTCAACACGTGAAACTGACCAACAGCAGCGTCACATCCGGAAACGCTTTCTTCAGCACGCCGATCTCGCCAAAATCTTTGTCGACAATATGCATTTGACGCGACTCCACGCGGGATTATTGCGCTTAAACTCCTCTTGGGTCGTCGAAAGCGTATGATTGCGCTCATTTTGAACAGCGCCATGTTGTGCAAACTGGCCCTTGCCGAATGCGTCATGTGCAATAAAGGAGAAGACTTTGTATTTCGGCAAGTTTGTGCCGTGTGTGGTGTCGATCATAACGACCTCTGGAAAACGGCGGAAGAGATCCCGCATATGCTTAGTCTGCAGTTTAGTACTAGTAGCTACAGACTACAACATAACAAGTCAGGTAAAGCAAGATCAAACGGCAGCATCAATAGATTTCATACCTTATCATTCACAGAGTCGACGAATACTCCTCCCACATTCCCTGGCTCTTGAGAGAAATCGATCATCCATAGCTTCAGTCGTTTTGCGAAGGTCGGAGCTGCGTGGTTCTGTTTCTTCAGCTTTTAGACCAAATTATGTACATCCTGCGTCATCGGGTTGCAACTGGAATTCTCGTGGATAAATTGTAGGATGCGTTTCTTCTTGGCGCCGGCTTTCACAAGCTCGCTAACGGTATCGACCACTTCAGCTTCGATCGCAGTCCGCTTGTGCGGATAATGTCTAGTCAGCGGATGGTTGTGCTCCAAGCGGGCTGTAGTGATTCTCAGCACAAAAGTAGGAACTGCCGCCGCCGAATCGGCCACTTGCACGCTCGCATTAATCTATAAAACGACACAAGAACAACGCAAGTGCTTCGTAAGACTACGGATGACCAACCAGCACCCAGCTTCACACAATCGAGCAGAACTGAGCACAGCTGAGCCCAACTGAGCCCAATTGAGCCTAACTGAACACAGTTCACACCTGCACCTCACAATTGAGAGCCCTCGACTATTGCCTTTTCCTCTTGCTTTGGTCACGCGACTTGCACTTCCCTGCGTGTGTGCAGACGAACGGCTTCCCGTAGAAGACCCCCTCCTCAGGCACAAGCAGCTTCGTGGACTCGGAATCTTTAATCCTTTTGTTCCTCACCGCGACATTGTTGTTGGTGCGGTCGTGGGCAGCAGATATAACAATTTACAAGCTCGAACGATTTGAAACCGCATCAGTTATCGTATCAAGTACGCCAACACTTGCGTGGGATGTATCGGCCGAATAGCTTTTCAGGAATACTTCCAAGGCATTCCAGGAATCAAACACGATCTTCTCGAGTGGAGGCGCCAACACAACTGGCTGCTCGCTGCTCTGGTCACCTGGGGTGGTCGAAAGCATCCTACCGACGCTGTTTGGACGTGGAGCGGCTACGACTCCTCCGCTGTGTCAGCCCCCTCCTCTGGGAGCCCACCCACTCCTCATGGCTGTCGAACGCCTCTTCGCTGTCACTCGGCCCCCTCTGTCGCGGCGGTCGCACCACCGCTTTGATGCGCAGGTCGGGTGCCATGATTCCTGGCTGTAGCTGATCCCTGCCGTTGCTAAAGCGAATGGCACTCGTTATTTAGCCCGACTGGGCGTTTTTATACGTATAGAAGTATATTACGGTTAATCACTTAGGGGTAGGCCACTAGCGCGTTAGGCTCTCGTCTGCGGACTTCTGACAGTGGGGCGCTTCGCGGTCTGCCCCACCCCGGCTCCAAAGTCCTCGACTCGGCCAGGCGCTGTGGCTGGAATTAGATATTTACTCCTGGACAGTGTTGCCGAGCCCAGGTTTTCGTTCCTTTTATGCACGGTCACGTGTATACTTTTTGGGAGGACGCTGGAGCTACCGAATTCACACTCAAACTTTTGTGTAAATACGGTTAAATTGTGTGAAAGTTTGGTGGTCATCGAAGAGCCAGTTATAGTGTTTCGGGTTGAAGTATGGCACGGAAAGATAAAGTAACTTACCGAAGTGGTAGGTACGGATATTTGAGAAATATACCGAGCGGCCGCTTTCGAAGTTACTGGCATTCGTCGATCCTCCCCCTGGACCAAGGAAGAGCTGTCGCGCATCATGGTACGTTTCTCTGACTTCGTGCTAATAATACGGCGGATACCTGACTGACAACAACTTATCAGGGGGATAAATCCGATCTGCCCGTGTATCCAGGTCACGGTGCAGTCACGCATGCACAGCGAGACAGCGCCGAGCTAGCTCGTATTCGCATCCGACAGAACCAGCGCCAGCTTCGAGATGACGACAGTGTTGATGTGCAAAATGCCCCGCCCCTACCAGTCTACAACCGCGCGCTGCTGGAGGCGCATCGGGCAGAGAAAGTTGCTCGAACCCGAAGACAAGAGCAAACCGTCAGACTTGCCCTTCGCGATAAACACCGCCTCACGCGAACAATCGCTGGCGAGCTGGAGAAGGAGTTCGAGGAAGAATCGGGTGGAGGACAAGACGCTGGTCGATGGGAAGCCCGTGCGCTGAACCATATGTTTGGTAAAGGGGGTGAAGATCCAGCGGACCGTGCGCTTTCCGAAGTAATTGCTGCTTTTGACGAGGCAGACGAGAACCTTCTCCCTCTGGGAGCGATGACTCGGACTTTGAGGACAAAGCTTCAGGTCAAGAGAGTGACGACAGCAGTGCCAGTTCAGACGAGAAGGAAGAAGGTAGCTCGCCGGGCGAGCGGTCGGATGGAGCCAAAACACAGGCCGGGGAGGACAAGGGCAGAAGCGACGAAGACCATGGTGACGTCGAGGCGAACGGCAAGAAAGATGAAGGCGATGACGCCAGCGAAGACCCTGGTGACAGCGAAGATGATGTAGAAGAAGCAGGTGAAGAGGGGGGTGACGACGCGGTTGTTGAAGCCAATTTTGGTACAGTACCGAAAGTTCACCGAAATCGCGATCTACGACCGAAAGTTGGTTCACCGAATTTCTTCACGGGCTTCTCGTCGAGTTTCGACTCCTGGGAAGATTTTCACTGCGCGTTTGATCAGTTCCAGCGCGACAGCTTCCAGCAGTTTTCGAAGCGCATGAGCACATAGGTCGATCAGCGCAACAAGCAGATCGAGAAGTCCGATGCTGCTCTTGAGGCTGCTGGCAAGTGTTCCAGAAAAACGAAGGAGCTCCTGCCGGAACACTGGGGGTTCTATTCGAAGACGCTGAAGTGCACGCATGGCCAGATCCACAAGCCACGCAGTAAAGGGAAGCGCAAACACACAACGATTCGTGGCACGAAGTGCACGGCCACAGTAAATGCTCGCGTGACAGCAACGCGAAGTGGTACATGGGTTCTGAAGGTTTCTGCATCCGGTAGCCACAATCATAGCCTCAACGAACATCTGTGGGGGCACTACGCTGAAAACCGGACTGTCAAAGATCCCAATTTGAAGAAAGACGTGGAAGTACTGCACAAGGCGGGTGCCAGTGCAAAGGGTATCTTGAAGTATCTACGTGAGCGCACAGGTAAAGCATCGCGAGCGTTCGGTATGACTTTGGTAAAATCTAATATGAGTTTGGTATTTTTGGTGCTATTGTAGGCAAGAAAACAATACTTCGGGACGTGCACAACATGGTACAGTAGATCAAGGCTACGCGAGCCGCAGGTCTTACGGGTGCTGAGCGCGCTCTTGCGATCCTGGACGAGTTTTGCAGCCAGAACCGCGGCAATTCAGCGGACATTCGGGTCGACAGTGAGACCAACGTAGCTCGCGTTGTTGCATTCCAGATGGCGAAGATGAAGCGTCTGTTCAAGGCGTTCCCCGAGGTTGTACTGGTGGACTCTACTCACAACACAAATGCGAACCGATACAAGCTTTTCAGCTTTATGGTCCACGACGTGCTTGGAAAGATTCGTGAACAGATGTAACTTGTTTTAAGGAAGTGTTGTAAAGGAATCTAACCTTTAATTGTAGGGCCAGTACATCCACCCCGCACTTGTTGAAAGTGAACACAAAGTGAACCTACGCCGAGTGATCAAGCTTTTTAAGCAAAATAATCCAGATTGGAAAAACATTCGCGTCTTCATGACAGACAAGGCGGTGCATGAGAAAGATGTATTGCGGGAGGCGTTTCCAGATGCTCGACAACTTCTCTGTCAGTGGCACGTGGTGACTTGGCTGAAGAAGCAGGCTGCGCGTCTTGCTGGCCCAGTCAAAAAGGAAGTAAAAGGTCTTTTGTCGCTAATGGTGTACGCGAAGACTGATGAGGAGTATGGCTACGCGAAGGGGGCCATGCTGGAGAAACTCGGCGGAAATGATTCGCATCCGCTGTACAAGATATTCATGGAGAACTGGGACAACAGTCAGGACAATTGGGTGTCGGTTAAACGTGGAAACGTACCTCACCTCACTAACAACACGAACAACCGCATTGAATCCAAGTGGGGCAAGATCAAAGATGTGATCAAGGACACGTTTTCTATTGATGAGCTCCTGTCGACCTTGATCACGCTGCAGGAGTATGCGGAAGACCAGTGCATTGCTGAGTATCATCGCGTTGGTGGGAGGCCCAGTGGTCTATGTGAAGATGAAGAGCTTTCTTCACTGGCACTTCAGATTAGTAAGTTTGCATTTAATTTGGTCTCGGAGCAGTATGCATTTGCAAATGGAGGAAGCGCGGATTACGAGGTGGAACTTGGAAGCCCATGTAAGGCTTCTATCAAGAGCCCGAGGACTGGAAACACGTATGAAGTCAGCACTATGGTAAGCTTCGGTGTAATTTTGGTGACGTTGTATAACATGATGCAGAGACTCACTCGTTTTTATTGTTTGGCTTTGATGCAGCGAAGTAAATGTGATTGTATTTTCATGAACACGTGTCTGTTGCCGTGTCGTCACGTCATGTTCGTCCGGAACCACTGCAATTACGAGGCTGTTATACCACCAATGCGGTCATTCTCGACGAGGTGGATTGTACACAGCCCTGTGAACAATATCGCCGAAAGAGATGTTGCTCGTGGAGGGCTGAAGCAGATCACGTGTTCGGCGCTGTCACAACAATCACCCGTGTCCACGACGGACATGTACATCGAGGCGAAGGCTTTAGCTGAAACAATCATCGATCGAATGGCGCTGCAGTCGACTCCAACGTACCGTGTTGCACTGCAGTGGCTCCAAGACTTCTATGGCGCTCTAAATTCGGGCGACGTGGTCGAATTCTCACAACGTGAAGCGACTTTTCCTGGACTATCACAGGTTTCCTCCGTGGGGGCGACACGCCTCTCTCAAAATGTCGTTTGCAGACTCCGGGTCCCCACGCTGTGCTGAAACAATCGATGCTGTACTAAGTAACGTTGGCGGGGCGGTCAGCGCTCGCAACGAAGCCGAGGGCAAAGCTGGGAACGAGAGCAACCATGAGAATGGTAACCCCCGAGATGCAGAGACGAAATCTGCTGGTCACGTCAATGAATCTACCGAAAACGAGCCCCGAACAAACGATACCACAAGTGTACCAAACTTAACCGAAGTTGGAGATGATGAAGAGAAGCCTGCGGTCGTGATGTGGAAGTTTGCGGGGCGCCCAGTGGTCAACGGCATGACCAAAGAACAACAGAAGAGAGAGAGGCGGAATTCCGAGCGTCGGGCTGCCCGAGCGCTTGCTACAAAATGTCGCGAAGGCAAGGTATCCAGCCTGGTCAAATATGAGGATGTTGCGGCACTGTTGGATGGTCGATACAGCATGTTTTACACGAAAGCAATGTTGGATGCTCTCGTAATGCCGACCGCGGAAATCAACAGCACGGTTGCAGTTCGCCCGTTCAGCGTAGGCCAGGAAGTTCCCGTTGTCAAACAACTGCTTCAGCTAGACAAAGTGATGGAGGGAATTAATGCTATTAAGTTGTCGATGGACTGTGACTTGCTTGCATACTGGCCAGATTACGGGTGCGCCACCTTCGACCAACTGGATACTATGGCCAGTATTCATGAGGCTCGGAACAATTTCAAGTTGGTGATGCACACGCTGAAGTGGTTGGAATCCGTGGAATGGCGCGTCAGCGACCTTCGAGATCCGTTTCAAGACACGCGCAACGTCACGAAGGTAACCTCAATTGACCAACTTACCAAACTTACGCAAATTTTACTGTCACTACTAATCTCGACGTTTCTTTATTGTTCGCAGTCGGAGTACAAGGGCAACGAGGAGACACTAAATCTCAGTGTCAACAAAATTCCTGGAGAGACTGTAGCACGATACCAACTATTGGATATTCGTGAAAGTCTCTGGCTACACACTACGTCGGTGTTACTTTCTCTCTTCGTCATCCGGGACGAGCATCCTGACGTGGGCATCATCAGTCCTATCATCAGTTCGCGCAGCCAGAACAGAAACGACGTGTGGCTGGAGGCTTTCATGCCAGCGATCCGAAGTACAAGCATGTAGTGGGAGTTATCAACATACACCTACATTGGGTTGCATTTTTGGTGGACCGGAAGAGCAAGGTATGCTTCATGTTTGGCCCTCTTCAGTCGGACAACAACTACAAGGTCATTGAGAAAAGCATGGGGCAAGTCGTTGAGGACATACTGGGTTTGAAGGGCGAGCTGGTGTTCGAGCGGATCACGTGGTGCAAGCAGCAGGATAACAGCTCGTGTGGTATATGCTGCCTTGCAGTTCTAGAGATGTTGATCACGGACGCGCTGTGGGACGATAGCATTTACAAACTGGTGCCGTATCTTCGCATGCGCTATTTGTACAAGGCGATAGGTTTTATCGATAGGATGGCGGTGACTGCTGAAGTCAACTAAATACATGTCAGCTTCGTATCAAAAGACTTTTGATTGACAGCATATTTATGGTATACATTTGGTATACTTTTGGTGTACTTTTGGTTACCGAATCTACCAAAATCATACCCTAGTTGTTGTCGAGACACGAAAATCACCAAGTCCCACGATTTCTAAATCTAGACTCGTCACTTTAAGATTAAACCGTTGTGGTGTGTATATTACCACACATATCGAATATAAAATAAATTTACCCTACTTAATGGGTAACACGTCCATCTGTTTGTCGGTCCTACAGCGACAGTACACTAGTACAGATAAACGTCAGTTGATGGCCATCTAAATTCGGTAGCTCTAACATCGTCCTACTTTTTGGTCGGATAGCCCAATGGGTGCCTTCCAAAACCACCATAAAACGGTTTTATCGAAAAAAATCTAGGCCGTTGCTTACGCTCTCTACTCACCCAATTAAAACGGGGGAAATCCGAGCTGATAAAAACCACTGCCAAAACTGTCATTAAACGGGACCTGTGTCCCACCTTTTTCACCACATTCTGACATTCTCATTTGTTTTCACTATGCTTGCTACTACGAGGCATTTGTGTTTAGGACAAAATGTATGGAAAAATCTCTATTAATAAAGATCCTGGAGGGCTTCAAAGGTCGCCTCTCCCCTCTCCGTGCAACACGACAGTGTTGACGCAAGCGCTTCTTCTAGCAGGGATCATGCAGTCGTGCGCTGCGGGGTTTTAGTGACGCTGTATGCGGCTGAGCAGCAGCGTCTACGTGCCCAGAAGACACTGGCGGAGCTACGCCGAAAGCTGCATGTGGAGAGGAGGCGCTGGGAGTGGCAGCGACTAGTGCGCATGCGGCACTACATAACGCTCGATTGCCTCAAGAGCCCGGCGTGTTCATCATGGATGGACACTTGGACCGGGGGCACCGACGATAACCTAATAATCATTACCAGTCTATCTCGGTGAGTGTTATGGCTGAGCTGTGTGTTGATATCTACGGTCTAGCTCATACTCGCGCATGTATTACCATGCAGCGCTTCTTTCAATTTGCTACTGTCCAGGTTCACGGACCACTACGACATCCCGGTTTTCAATCAATGGGCGGTCGGCCGCGAAAGCTCCAGCACCATCATCAGGTGCTGGGCCTTTTACTAGCCTTTTACGTGGGTTGTGAATTCAGAGGACGTATATGCTTGACGTTCGGAATTCCCCCCACTACGCTTACTCGCGTCCTGAATGCTGCCGAAGATGCCCTCGCCGCTGCTCTCGCTGGATTCGCGCCAGCACGCATTTTTGGCCCTCTCTCGCGAGACAGAAAGCTCTCGCCCGGCTTATAGCAGCCAAACAACCCATGCTGAACTTCACTTGGGGGGGGTAGATGGTAAAAATTACAAGGTACTGCCAAGCTGTAGAGTTCTTCAAAAACAATTTACTGATACTGTTATTATCTATCATATTCTGTAGGTACAACCGCCCCCGGAGCGAGACGTTCAAAACGCCCACTACAACGGGTGGCCCCATGCAGTTTACGTGACTGGCACGCTATGTTTCTCGGCCGACGGTCTTATAGTCTGGGCAAAACACAATTGCCCAGGCTCCTGGAACGACGGCGACACTAGTCTGGATTTCAGGCACCGGCTGACTTCGCCCGATTTGAATCCAGACAATCGCTTCGGCGTGGTCGCCGACAGCGCGTCCCCCTGCAGTGCGGATGTGACTGGTAGAATCCTAACGCCATTGAAGGAAGGCGATGTCGGGAGGTTGCTGCCGTCCGTCCGCCCGGCCGCCAAGGCGTTATCGGGGGCCATTACTTCTATCCGGCAAAGTGCCGAATGGGGCATGGGCTCTATAGAGAAAGTGTACCACAGACTACTTATTCCTTTGCCTTACGATAAGGAAAAAACGCAGACAGCGTCTAGACAACATTTTTAGGCTAGCAAACTACAGAGTTCGGACGGTTGGTACTAGTGAAATTCGCACAACGTTTGTGCATGGGTTAGAGGATAAGAGATACGCTAACATGAATTGAATTTGTTGAATGCAACTTCACTGAGCAGCAACATCGACTCGCTAAGGCTACGGGGGTCTACGTTTCAGTTGAGATGCTAATTACTCTTCTATATGCTTGAAATTAGCAGTAGCATCTGCTCATGCCGTTGCCTGGCCTCAGCACGATCGAGTTCGAGCCTCGCCTCGAACTGACGACGCCGTTCAGCTTCCTCGTCGCGTCGTTCGGCGCGCTCCAGTTCTTCCTTTCGCTCAGCAGTCTCGCGCTTTTTCATCTCGTCCTCGCGGTCTTGGAGACGTCTCGCCTCGTTGGCAGATGCCTCTTCACGTCGAACGAGTTCTCGTTCGTCTCGATCGCGCTTCTCGTCAGCACGCCGCTCCTCTCGTTCCTCTCGGCGTAGTTTAGCTTCGGCCTCGGCGCGCCGATCTCCGTCCTCACGAAATATCAGCAAGAGCCCCTTCATGTCAGAGCCCGTCGAGGCCGAAGTTAGCTCAGCCTCAAGGAGCTCCTTTTCCAACGCATCCATGCGTTTCTTCGCACGCACGCGCTTCGAGGCCGCGTAAGTCGGCGGCGCGGTTGTTTCGGTCGCGGGGCGCTTCGATTTGGCTCCAGGGGTGCGCCCACCCATCTCTTCGAAGTTGTCTCTAAGAACACGTAGATCTCGGCCTCCGAGCCGATCGCTGGTTGCGTTCATGCGGCGAAAGCGTTCTGCTTCCGCTGCATCAGTCGCGACACGCTCTGGGTTTCGCGTGAGCTCCGAGCCGTCAGGTGTGGCCACTGAAGCGATGGGCGTGCTGGCCCTGACACGCGGGCGACATACGGCGCGCGGGGTGGATGCAGGAGGCGGAGTAGACGAGAGAGTGGTGCCACTTGAAGCCCCCGAAGGGGTCGAAGTGGTCGTACTTGTAGGATTTGACGGTCCGTCGGGGCCGTCGACTGCTACGGCGACGATGAACATGTCGGAGCTCTCGATCGACTGGCTGTCTTGCTCATCTGCCTCCTCCCTCGGTACTCTGCCTCGAAGTCAGCAGCAAACTCCACGGGAACAAGTCCTTGAGATGTAGCCACTGTTCCCGTGGAGTCTGCACACACCACTCGCGTCGGCTCGTGAGGAGTGCCCGTAGCAGCATTGAAGTAGGTTGGAGCCGAGATTTCCTCGGCACAGTTCGAGTTGGTGATGTCAAAGTTCTCATCGGGCGAGGGAGAGACGTCGGACACGTCACCGTCGTTCGTCTATCCGAGAGTGTGATCACCGCCTTGAACGGGGGATCAGCCAGCTCGTGCGTGCTGGGGTTAGTCGTCGTCCCCGTTCAAGGCGCTGTTCACCTCGTCCAGTTGTTGGTTGTCATCAGCACCGTTGTCCCGGCCGTCATGAGACGGGTGAGCGCCCCCCCCCTTGCACTCTATGGCGTACTGAACTTCGTGAGCGAGCAGTACGGTTCGCTGTCGTCTAGATAGATTGTCTCCTTGATTTCCCGTAGGCTTCGGCTTCGCGTAGAGCTTGCGAAACTTCCGCCGGAACGAATCAAAATCACGCGCAGCCCACGATCTCTCCTTCGAGGAGTTGTACTCGACGGCTACAGACTCCCACATATCCCTACCGATAGGCACAAACTTGGCAGCTACGTCACAAAGTAGCAATTTCTCTTTGTCACTGTAGTTGTGGTAACCTGCCTGTCGACCTCGCTAGCAATATACAACGCATACACATGTATTAGACGATTCAATGCGTAGCGCAGTATTGATGGGGGGGTAACGCGTCGTATGCACTGCGCGGGAGATACGCACCACCATGCTGTCTTCCACGACGCTAGCTGCGGCTGATAATTGAGCGAATGAACCCATACAACCGAGCGGAGGTAGTGTAGGAGCCAGGGGGCAAATGTCTTAGTTTTTGTATGTGTAACTGCAAGTAAAAGCTTCGCATTTGAAATGATTCATTTACACAACTTTTACACAATTCATAGGCACTAAGGAAGAGGTGGGGCGCGTCGCTCGTGTTCTACGCGACCTGCGTCGACGCGTGAAGGTGCTGGAGGTCACGGTGTTGGCAACCAGCCCAACCACAGCGACACAGGAACGAGAGCTTGTCGCCGTAGGACACCGTGACCTCCTCACCGGGGTAGATGTACCTCACCGTAACTGCGACGACGGTGAGACGCTGGCCGGTCTGGACCTCGTGAAATCTCGTGGTGGGGTCGCAAGCATGATTCATGAAGCGCAGCTTTCCTCCTGTGTTCTGGGCGTCGAGGCCCACGTACTTGTTGTCCGTAGTCCTCATCCGCAGATGCATGCAGTAGCCTTCGTTTACAGGCCCATTTCGGCACGGCGGCCCGAAGAGTTGTAGATGGCCGAAGTACTCTCCGATCACTTTACTCGCCGGAATAGCAGCCGCAGCCACGAGTCCGCGCATGCCAGAGCGCAGGTTGCGCGCGATGGTAAGCGCTCCACTCTCGTGAAGCCCGTTCCCGCACCCCCCCCCCCCCGTATGTACAATTGTACTCCGCGCAGAATCGACTGCTCTCAGCGTTGAGGCATGTTGAAGCCACACACACAGCCACAGCCGACACCTCCCCGCACACCCGCACTCACGCCTGGAAATTTCCAGTGCCGAGGGTTGTATATCGCCACGAGCTGCTTCACGTCGCTGGGCCACGGCTCGAGTCGCCAACCCGCCATTCTGTCGAATGGCGGGGGAGCCCTCACAACAACAAAACCCGGGGAACTACTTGGCGTTGGGGTGGCCGACTCACGACGCGGAGGGCGCGGGTGATCCGATGATTTCCAGCGCCTCCGAGTCGTAGCCGTCCGACTCAAATACCTCTGCGAACCACAGCGGCACGACCACGGTCCGGACCCGACGAAGGCGGTTGAACGGGCTCTGGGGGCTCCAAGGCGCAACGGTAGAAGTCTGCGAGCTCGCTGCGACGGTCGAAATCGGAGAGCTCGTCACCGACGATGCCCCACCTTCTTCCTGGCCTCGCCGAATAGCGGCGTACGTACTCCCTGGACTCCACGGAGCTGTCGTGGGGGTCTGCGAGCCCGGGTGCGACGGCGAGACACGCAGCGTTGAAGTAGTTGTAGTAGCCTCTGGTGAGACCGACGGAGAGGGGTCCGTGACCGTCCGCTGGCTAGAAGCTGTGGACGGACACGATCGAGATGGCGAGCTTGCCAGCGAGGGAGGGGAGAGACGGAACTCGGTCAAGGGGGTCACTTGGATAGTGACCGCCTCGTTCACTTCAGGAGGCACCGGCGCGCGACCCGAACGCGTGCGTGGGCCTCCGCCTTTGTGAGGCACAGCGTCACGAACAGCATCCTGGTCGCAGAGTGACTGCGAGGAGACGGCCGACTCGGGCGTCTCGCTCGAGGTGAAGCGTCGCTTGATCACTCGCTGCGCACAGCTAGAGGCCTCCGGAGAGGCACGTTGGCGTTTGGTACTTGAGCCAGACATTCTGCTTGCATCACATAACAGTTAGTACAGTAACCTTTCTGCTCCCACAACTAACCGCAGCTAACCTGGGGTTGACGTCTCTCTCCGTCACCTCTGCAGAAGGATGCCGATTTCGAAATGAGGCCGGGATTGACGTGCAACCTTTTCGCGCCTTGAAGCTGCTCAAGATCGCGCGCGAATCATCCGATTCAAACGAAATCTCTTAGTTTAGACTCATACTCACTTTAAGTTATTACTTAATCGTGTTGCTAAATGGGGGTGGTATTAAAACAGGACCAAACGCGTTTAATTAATTGTTTGGTGAGACCGCTTTTTGGTCCCACGAAACAATTCCGTTTAATCACAACATTTTATCCTCGGTTTTATACACCCTACCCCTAGTGATAAAACTGTTTTATGGAGGTTTTGGAAGGCACCCAATCGCCGATTGGCAATCGAGCAAAATACTCACTCTCTATTCCCGTTAATTCCATCTCTTATCTGACTAATGCCGTGCGTTGCCCGGGAAGCTCTGGATATTTTCAGATACGAATTTCTTCGTGAAGAACAAGTTTTTTTTTAATTTTAAAATGATTAAAATCATATCAGCTTACTTGGATAAGACCCATGCATCTACTGTAGAGTGGTGAGCAAGATACTTCCCGTCTACGAATGGCATACTTCGAGTTCTAAGAGCGAGCTCAAGATAAACTAGATATCAAGCTACCAAGAACAACGCGCAGTGTGGCCACCAGACCCAACTTCGAGCAGGCAGTGCCTAAAAAGATGCATGTTCAGGTCTCTATAGTTAGCGAATAACATAAGTACCATAGACGCTATCTTCCATCTTAAAGCAGGGAAAAAGATTCTCAGCGAGTACAATTCGGATGGTTCCCAAGTACGGCCATTATTGAGATGCTCGGCGAGTACAATAATTTTATTGGTGGCAATACAAGTACGAGGGAAACACGAAAGGTGGAAGTGCGAGTACAGATGTTATGGCTTTGAGATAGAAGCGCTCCGTGATACTAAGCGAGCGCAGCGAGCCGACTCCCGCGCGCAAGCGCGGTAGGGTTCATGCCTTACAAGTTTTTTGGGTTCGCGCGGAGCGCGTGCAGGGCGATAGTTTATTGCTGTTTGGTTTCTTCTAGCTGCCGAAGGCAGCGCTGTAGGCAACCCCGCCTGCGGTTTACGAGCCGTGCGCGCAGCGTGCGGGCGTAAACCCAGGACAAACCATGTCCTGTACGGTATAGACACAGACACATGGTCTGAAGCATCCGAGTAATTTTAACCATCCGAGTAATTCCAAAACTGGTCAGCGCACTCGGCGAGCATCTTTATTGTAGCTGTACTCGGGGACCATCCGAAGATTACTCGTGTAAAATCCGCACCCTTAAAGCAGCATAATCAATTATCTCTGTTTCGTGCGGATTGATTTACCATGCTATTTGAATCGCCCTCACATCTTTATCTACAAGCCACCTCGTGTGATATACCGGTACATGTTTTGTCTCGGGTTTGTGATAAGGGGAACGGCCAATTAGGGGCCGCTTGACGAGCAGTTCACATAGAACGAATGCTGCTGGGGATCCCGGACACAAGCGAAACAAGTTGTGGCAGTTTTGAAAAGCCCTCGATCTCCGCTATTTTTTAATACTCACCTCAGCCAGGAGCCAATTAAATTAGAGCACGGACACGGCAACGAGTGCGACCACCTGAAATTGCCTGTGTGCCAATTAGAGGCCGCAAATAGACTTGGATTCAGTATTAGTAGATGCTCCAACGACCTGGGGGCGTGTCGACACGGTCAGGTTTAGGTTTACCATCGAAGGGCATGCTGGCATCATTTGAGTCAACAAGGTAGGATATGCTTTGACATAGTTGTAGCCACTTTTCACAACGAGCGCGCATTACGTGGGAGGCGCTAAGGATGGCACGCGCAGCGCCGGCTCTCCCTGTGCTCCTAGGCCGCTGTCGCCCCCGCAAGAATGTCCAATAGCTGACCAAGTGTCCCAGCTCGCGGCCCCGTCCTCGCCAGAGCCCAAGATCGATCCTGTGAGGTGCAATTATCCGGCAGGGCGGGGTCCACGCTGCCCGATTTGATAGATCGGTCACATGCGCTGGAGAAGCAGCGCAGCTTCTCCTATTTCGCTCGCCCGCGAGCACAAGGACTTCCATGAATACGAACCCAGGCTGTAGCCGCTCATGACCCCCCCCCCCTGCAAGCCTGGTATCTGGCTGACGTCAAGCCTTCCTCGTCAGCCACAGACCTAGTGATGTATACAGGTCTAGAGATGGCTACATTTGCATTGTAATGGTAAGTTGCTTTAGCCTGGAGAAGCCTACGTTTGTCTAAGATGGACTCGCACAGTGGCAAGTCTAAACCAACACGGACTCAATATTGCTTTCAAAATGAAGAGTCGGAAGTAGGTGGCTGGTTCACTGCCGCCAGCTCATCGAGTTCCCGCCTAAATTTCCACGCCAATAGTAATTTGTATGAGTTTCGTACTTAGTGTTATTTCTACGAATAACAAGAAGGAAAGAGTCAAAATGCGTCCTCACTGGTCAAAACCACCACGGCCCCGAATTGACCAAACGGCCCCAGATTGGCCGTTTACCTTACCTAAAAAAATAATCGCGCTGCCAGTATTAACAGGAGGAAGGCATACTGGCGAGCTGAGAGTTTGTCATTCGTGCTTTCGACATAACATTTAATGATCGAGCATCGTCTCAATTTACGTGCCCAACGCTAAATGCAAGTACACGTTAACTGGGACGTAGTTCCATCAGCTTGAAACAGCGGATCCGAGGAACAGGCCCTTAGGGCCTGAGGAACAGGCCCTAAGGGCCTGTTCCTCGGATCCGCTGTTTCAACCCGACGGATTGATCAATCCGCTGGTCTGGATGAGGAACACGACTTTCGTGAATCCGCCATCTGCTGAAGTGGACTCTGAAAAGAAGTAAATCGATGTATATAATACGATAGAGTGTATGTACTTAAGGGTTCCTTGTTGGTCCCCGAACAAGACGTCTGTCAATGTTGGTTGAGTTCTCCATGCGGAACGAACTCCGTCCGATGGCGCAGTTGCGTGAACGGATCGCCTTTGAAATGTGGCGCGACTATTTGATGCGACTAGCGGAGAGATACGGCGAGGTGGTAGTCTAGAACGACTCGAAGTCAAACCGCGAGGGACGGAGAGATGATGGTTGATGAAAGCGAAGTGACCCATATGGATCATTTTCAACAAAGATAAATATGCACTTTTACAGATGCTCTCTCTCAATCCGCTAAACGAATCCGCTATCCGCGCGAATTCGGGCGGATAGAGTTTGGCGGAAATCCGCCAAAACGGGGTGCGATCGTGTTCCGCAAACGCAACAGCGGATTGTGTAATCCGCCAAAACGTACATAATCCGCCAAAACGGCCAAAATCCGCTGGAATTCGTGCTGAGGAACAGGCCCTTAGTAGAGTACATATTATAATACCAATGACGCTGCTAGCCAAGAAGGACGCAACTTCTTCGTTGAGTGCGAGGGGCTGATAGTCAAGAAGCCGTAGCTACAATACCTTCGCATCGATGCCTGGCGGAGGACAGGTACGAGGCTTCACAGACCTGCAGTTGATCCGTGATGTAACACGAATGTCGTTCTTGTCCGACTGGGTCAACATTCACCTTTTTGGGATAAGATATCATATTTCATCAGATATTCAGTCGTTTTAGCTTGAGGATTGTATTCACCGTTCTTTACCGATATTACGATACTACTCAAATATGCGTTCATACAGGATTTGCGAGGGTCCGGTAGAAACTCTGGATATAAATATCCAGAGAATTACGGGATACATAGCTGCCAAACTCCCGTAACCTGTTGTTGTGCCGTTCTGTACCGAACACGCTCCATCCAAAAACCACTTACTTGACCATGGCGCGCCTCCTGGACGGCAAGGCTTGCAGCAAGGAGATCGAGGCGGAGCTGCAGCAGTTGATCCCGACGCTCGGCGTAACGCCCACGCTAGCACTTCTGCTTGTGGGCTCGAACCCTGACTCCAAGACGTACGTGCGCCTCAAGAAAAATGCCTGCACACGCGTGGGCATCACTCCCCAAGTGCACGAGCTGCCCGAGTCCATCGCGTTCGAGGAGCTTCTAGCTCTGATCCAGTCACTCAACGCCGACCACAATGTACACGGCATTTTGCTGCAGCTGCCGCTGCCCGGCCACCTGAAGGCCCACGAGGAGGAGCTGCTGGAGAGCATCAGCCCGCTCAAGGACGTGGACGGCCTGCACTCGCACCACTTCGCGCGGCTCGCAGAGCCTAAGAAGGCGGAGCAGGCCACGGAGCTGCGACTGCAGCCCTGCACGCCCGCGGGCTGCCTGGAGGTCCTGGCCCGCAACGGAATCGAGCTGGCGGGCAAGGACGTGGTCGTCATTGGCCGCGGCCAGCTCGTCGGTCTGCCGCTGTCGCTCATGCTGCTGGCCGCCAACGCGACGGTCACCACGTGCCACTCTAAGACCAAGAACTTGGCCCACAAGGTCTGCCAGGCCGAGGTGGTGTTCGTGGGCACGGGCCAGCCGGAGCTGGTCAAGGGCGACTGGCTCGCCGAAGGAGCCGTGGTCGTGGACGTCGGTATCAGCTACGTGGACGACGCCACGAGCAAGAAGGGGTACAAGATTCTGGGCGATGTCGACTTCGCCGCTGCGAGCGAGCGTGTATCTGCCATCACGCCTGTTCCCGGTGGCATCGGCCCCATGACGATCGCCATGCTGCTCAAGAACACGGTCGACTGCGCCAAATTCGCTGCTGCATCGAAGAACTAACTACACCTGACCGCTTACGGACGCGTTGGTCGTCATTTATACATAAGAACGTGTTCATGGTTAATTACATTCTCGCAATCTCTGTGGCTGAGCCGTGGAGGTAGTTTATTGCCAGAGGCCAAAGACATTCCGACGCTGCTTTGGTGTCATCTTGTAGAGGATCAGTCTGCAAGGGTGCATTGGTATCCATAGTCCTCCTGCTGCTGGAATTTATAAGGGTAGCTGAGGCAACTCAAGAGTTAGTCGTTCATGTGACTTGATCGTGACGACTGCGCGAAGCTGCCTGATCGAGCCAGGGACGGGTTGGTGCCATCGTACGTGAAGCCAGCAAATGTGTACGACAGGTTCCGGAGCGTGCTGTTGCGCTCGCTGCTGCTCATACTCGTGCCAGTACTTCCCGCAATACCGTTGGGCATACCTGCTCCAATCCCCGCCGCCTCGGCAGCAGCGGCAGCACGTTCAGCCGGGTCCCTTCCGTCGGCCCCAGAAGCCCCATCGTCGTCTCTCTTCTCCTGCAACTCATTTGTGGCGACACTAAGGCCGGCACTGTCGATCTGGGTGAGTGGCAGCTTCGTAAACTCTTCTTCGAAATTGGCAGCGTCAATGGGGTCTGTGTACTGGCAGGGATGGTAAAGTGGCTGCACTTGGCGATTGTACAGCAGATTCCAGTCGATATCCGCAAAGAAAGGATGGTACGTAATTTCACGCACATCGATAGCGCCAAGGCGCTTAGCTGGGTCACGCATCAGTAGACCTTCAATCAAGTCCATAGCCTCCGGCGTCAAACCTTGCGGAAATTCAAGCTGCGCACCACGGAGGCGATTAAACAGCTCTTGTCTGTCCTGCGTATACCATGGCGGCCGTCCCGTCAGCATTTCGTAAAGCACCATGCCCAAATTCCACCAGTCTACGGCTGTACCGTGTCCAGCACGGTTTAGAATCTCAGGTGGCAAATACTCGGGCGTACCACACATTGTGTACGTCCCGTTGAGTTCGCTGGTGATGCCCTCCTTAGCCAGACCGAAATCTGCTAGCTTCACGTGGCCATCCACATCCAGCATAATATTCTCAGGCTTGAGATCTCGGTATACGATGCCCTGCTCGTGCAAATGGATCAGCGCCAGGACGATCTCAGCCGCATAGAACTTCGCCATAGCCTCAGGGAAGCATCCACATCGACTGAGGTGGAAGAACAGGTCTCCACCGGGGCAGTAGTCAAGTACAAAGTACAGCTTGTCCTTCGTCTGGAAGGCGTAGTGCAGGCACACCACAAACGGATGTGACACCGCTGCCAACACGCGCCGCTCGGTGCGCGTGTGCTCCACTTGCTGCTTTTTCACGATGGCTGGCTTACTGAGAATCTTGACAGCGAACAATTGTGATGAATGCTTCTTCCGCACCAGCAACACCTTGCCAAACGACCCTTTGCCGATCATACGCAACACGTCGAACTGCTTCAGCGACACCCTGTTACTTCGCCGCCTGGAGCTGCTCTCGCCGTCAAATTCTTCATCGTCATCTTCAACATCCTGTAGGACCACACTTCGTCGCTGTTCGGCCACGGTGGACGCATTAAAGGGCGCGGCCCGACCATCGTCCATCGGCTCCTCCTTCGGTAATGACCTCCCTCGAGACCTGTCTCCACGTGAGTTCGATCTGCCGTGATCGGCTGAAGCTACACGCGCTCTACCACCACGGGAGCTTCCCTGATCGGCTGAGTCTCCTCGTACTCTGCCGCCACGAGAACTTGTTGACAACTGATCGGCCGAGCCAACACGAATCCTTCTTCCTCGTGAGCTGCCGCTCCCTTCCTCCATATCGTACGACATCGACTCCGAGTCGGTCTTCTGTTCTGCTGAGCTGAACAGCGGTGGTCGACCAGATCCCGACCCCGAGAAGGAGAAGCCACTCGACGAGTTGGACAGCACATTAGACCCCGACGAGGACGACGATTCCTCGAACACCGGCGGTTCATTGGCTTTGTGCGTGAGGAAGTTGCGGATGAGCCGCACGCTCGCATGGAAGCCGCGATTGCCGCAGCACTCGGCGTAGCGCTCCGTGTCCACCTTGCAGTTCTCGAGGCTGATGAGCATGAGCACTTCACGCAGCCACCTGTCGAGCTCCAGCTGCCGTTTGCGCAGGAAATTCGGGTCCAGCGACCGCATGAGCGTGCGCGTGGGCACCGCCGACACGCGCACCGACTCGTTCTTGAGCTGGTGCGCGAGCTGCTTGAAGTCGTGGAACCGGCGGTAGATCGTCCACTGCTTCTCGCTCACGATGCACTCGATCTCGAGTCGGAAGACGGCGTACAGCTTGTGCGACACGGCGTCGCGCGCAAAGGAGAAGCCTTTGATGCGGTTCAGACGGCCGGCCGCGCCCACGGGCAAGTAGCCGGTCGTGCTGTTGACCTGCGCCTCCGAGTTCTTGAAGTTCTCGGCCCACATGCGCTCGAAGTACTCGCGCTCGTCGGCCGGTTGGGCCGGCCGCTGGTTCTTCGGCAGCTTGGCCACGTCCTCCTCGTCATCGTCTTCGTCCCCGTCCGAGAACTGGAACGACTCGTCCACCGACAGCATCGAGGAGACCGAGTCCACCAACATGACGGAGCCCGAGCGCGGCCCCGAGCGCTCGTCCCCGTCGAAGTTGAGGATGTGGAACGGGTCGCGCATTGGCGGCACGGACGGCGCCGACGTGTGCAGCTCCACGCGCACCCTGCGACAGAGTGCGGAGGTTAGTGAGTGGGTTAATTAATGCTCAGTGAGTATAGTACGCACTTGGAGGAGACCCCATTGGAGTGCACCTTGCCGACCGGCACGTTCGCGTGCGCCGGGAAGTCGCGCGACGGCTTCCGCTTCTTGTCTTCGCTGCGCATGGCCGGAATGGCGAGTGAGCAAAGAGAGACAGTGGGTGGGTGATGTACTGATGTTACTACTGAGGTATTGTAGTGTACTGTAGTGTAGTGTAATGTGGACGTACACCATGACTTGAGAGACGGAGACGGAAGTGAAGCAGAGCGGGGCGAGGTGGAGGGCGATGGAGCCGCGAGCAGCGGCTTCCCCCTTTTTTCTCCTTTTCTCCTTGTGTCGAGTGCCCCTCCCTCTGCCTTTCCATTGCCGGGTAAGTTAGGATACTGTACATGTGCGTAAGAGGTATTGGGTTATAGAGGTGGTGTGGTGGTGATAACGGGGTGTGAAGGGGATATGACGTGTATGTAGTTGCAGAGGGTAGTCGTCTACTCGAGCCGCAGCTGTATCAGACCTCCGGCGCAACATGTGCAGGGCGGGCGCCTCGGTGTGCTGCAAAGTATGCAGTGGATACACGTACTGAACATTGGTGTGTGTGCCGCGCGACAGCGACAACAACCTGCCAAGGCGCGCTCGTCGACGCTGTACAATGTATTACAGTGTACTGTACATGTACTGCAGCGGCGGCAAAGAGCCAAAACCAGCTGTCCTGTTGCCGTTCCGACCATGGAAAAAAGATCTCGCGCCAACTTGCAGTCCCGCAAGGTTGGCAACTTGTTGCAGGTCGCAAGATGTAAGGAGGAAGCCTCCGACTCGGAGCCGAGGCTCGACGCGAGAGCCTTTAATGCAATCACCCGTCCTAAATTCGTTCAGCCCCACGTTCAGAGGGGATGAACGTGGAGAGCTCGGTGTAATGGCCGCGCAACGGCAACGCTGGTCGTGCTGACTCAATAGCGCCGGTTGACTCGACAGCCACTCCTCCGCTGGTCGTTGTCATGACGAAAGGGAGCGACGGTGGACCGACAAGTTGCAGACATGCAGACAGCAACGCCGTATCTACTGTTAACATTGGTAGATAAGTGAGCTCAACGACATCAACGCCATTGCGCGCCGATCTTCCAGCAGCTCAACTTGAGCCTCAAGGCACTGCCGGCCCGGGCAGATTGCCGCCGATAAAGTTGCGGAGGTGATCACCACCTCGAGAACCAGCTGTTTTGCAGTTCCTTTCCGCGCGCGGCAATTGGTCGAAACCATGGGTTCTTTTCCGCGAATCGCCGCTTTTCTCGCGCTTAATGTCCAATGGCGCGGCTTCGCGCGAAACATCCAGAGGAGGAGGGGGGACTGGACACTGCGCCCTCGACCAGACCGAAGAAGGAAGGAAGGGCCGAGAGAGAGAGAGAGACCTAGAAACTATCAGCCATGGCGTCGTCCGGACTCGAGCCCATCGACGTGGACAGCATCATCGAGAAGCTGCTAAGCGTGCGCGGCGCGCGCCCCGGCAAGCAGGTGAACCTGTCGGAGACGGAGATCCGCGGGCTGTGCCTGCACGCGCGCGAGGTGTTCCTGGCGCAGCCCATTCTGGTGGAGCTGGAGGCGCCCATCAAGATCTGCGGCGACATCCACGGCCAGTACTACGACCTGCTGCGTCTGTTCGAGTACGGTGGCTTCCCCCCGGACGCCAACTACCTCTTCCTCGGGTGCGTGCAGCCTACATGTAACTTAGTTGAGTATTGAGAGGGAGAACTGATTTATGTTAATTTTGGCTTATGTTGCTGCAGTGACTACGTGGACCGCGGCAAACAGAGTCTGGAGACCATCTGCCTGCTGCTGGCGTACAAGATCAAGTACCCGGAGAACTTCTTCATCCTGCGTGGCAACCACGAGTGCGCGTCCATCAACCGCATCTACGGCTTCTACGACGAGTGCAAGCGCCGCTACAACATCAAGCTCTGGAAGACCTTCACGGACTGCTTCAACTGCCTGCCCGTGGCGGCCATCGTGGACGAGAAGATCTTCTGCATGCACGGCGGCCTGTCGCCCGAGCTCAGTCAGATGGAGCAGATCAAGCGCTTCGTGCGCCCCACGGACGTGCCCGACACGGGGCTGCTCTGCGACCTGCTGTGGTCCGACCCGGACAAGGACATTATGGGCTGGGGAGAGAACGACCGCGGCGTGTCCTTCACGTTCGGCCCCGACATCGTCAGCCAGTTCCTCAAGCGCCACGACCTCGACCTGATCTGCCGAGCCCACCAGGTGGTGGAGGACGGCTACGAGTTCTTCGCCAAGCGTCAGCTGGTCACGCTCTTCTCAGCACCCAACTACTGCGGTGAGTTCGACAACGCCGGCGCCATGATGTCCGTAGACGAGACGCTGATGTGCTCGTTCCAGATCCTCAAGCCCGCCGAGAAGAAGCAGCGTTACGCGTACAACGGCCTGGGCACGCAGCGTCCGGCCACGCCGCCTCGGAAGTAGGAGAAGCGCTCGAGCGCCGGCCAGACTCCTTGACTGGCCTAAGCAGTGAGGGTCGGTCGGCGGCCGGCCTGCATAGTCATCCATCCCCATACATGTGATTTGATTTTTATCGATATGATAGCGCGAGCCCTTTGATTGAACATGCACCTCCTTCCTTCTGAGTTTGCTAAGTGTATTGCCTTGTGCTTCAACGTCAATAAAAAGCAAATTTGGTCGACATCGGAGAGGCGTAAGACATGCTTTCTTTCTTGAAGTCGGCCCACCTCAAACTTGCATGAAGTTGCCAAGTTTACATGTAGCATGCGCGCCGTACAGTATTCGACGCTACGTGTATTAATAGCGTCGACGTCAGCCACTCAATTGACAAGGCTGACATCGCGCAAGCGGCATCACGCTTCCTGGCAATTTCACATGAGGACAGGTAGAGCTGATGCCGCGCAGTCTTCGCAGCGCCCGAGAAAGCGAGCACTCACGGATGATTCTCAGCTGAGGCCCGATCTGTCCGACCAGGCATTAAACTGTGACAAGGCGATACCGCGATGATGGCACTGTCTGTAGTTCTGCAGTCTGCAAGCCGTTGTTGGTTCAATCTCTTCAATTCTACGGCCCGGCAAGCGCGTTACTACTGGCTTTTTGTACTGGTCTTTTCGCCGATGTGTAGGAATGCGGGGCTAACACCTCGGCCCGAGACGACAATGCTTGGGCTCAATACGGGACTGAACAAAGTCTCCAGCAATTGTCCGTCTATTAGATACCAGTTCCTATGCATCTTCCTTCACCTTTAGTGTTTGCCGTCTTGGCTCAAGAGTCTTGAATTATTGGTACCGGTAAGAGCAAAACTCCTGCGCTGACAGGCATACATGTCGATCCGTGACGACAGTGCAGACAGCACTGCCGCGAAAATTGCTGCACCTCGGGCAATCGTTGCACCGTCGGTTAATTGAGAAAACTCTTATTCTTGAAAAGGCTTCCTTTTGACGAAAATGGGTAATTTTGAAAACCGGCCGCTAATGTACGCATGGAAGCGAGGAAATAAGTTGTGTCCTGCTTCAACCTTGACGTTCGTGCAAGTCCAACACGACGTATGTTTCCTCTGAAGTGTTATGCTCAGCACAAATGGCTCATTAGCACGAGACATTCCAATTTATCAGTTTATCTAGGGTGTGTCGAAGACAGCCAGCATGCTCGTAAGCTTGACCAGCTCAGCAAGTTAGCACAAATTGGGTGTACGTTAACGCGGATGAAGGGACCACACGATGGAAGGTGAGTTCCAAGCTCGCCAACATACATTTCGCTAGTTACCGGTACAGCTGCCACAGCATCACTAGACATGTGAGCGTGCTCTGTCTTGTAGTACGTTCGAATTTCGTATCCTCGCTTATCGCGAATGTTCTCCCAGCGAGGCTGCTTTGTCGAGGAAAAACTAGAAACCATGTCTTGGTTTTTGGTCGGGTTGGGGTGACGCCCTCCTGACAGACGGCGTCGAGCAGAGCCTCGGCGCCGCTCTGTGGCCGCTGTCCTCGTGGCAGCGTCTAGTCCCGTGCGGGCCTGCGGTGTCTCCGTGGGCATGGAGGAGAGAGTGGTTCAAGCTGTGGCCAAGGACTCGTCGTGCAGAAGGCTTCGCTGCGCTGTGACCGGGCTCGCCGTAGCGGGCGGGCTGTTAGCGGCATGGCCCAGGAAGATGAACTGGACATGCGGCAAGACCAAGGCGTGGGGCGGGCTCCTGATCAAGACTTTGTACTCAATATGACGGCGGACGAGGGACCCGGCTTGAGAGAAGTGCAAGGAACAAGAACAGATACTATAGATCAAGGCACGAGGGGCAAGCCGATCCTGCTGCCGGTGGATGAGAGTCGACGTGCAAAAAGAAGAACAGATACTACAGATCAAGGCACGGTGCAGGAGAACCATCCGCCAGCGGCAGGACCCAAGGCCGCCCGATGTTGACGAAGAGACCTGGCCAGGAGAGCGACACAGCGAGTGCCATTATCGCCGAGGATGAGGAGGAGGAGAGGGGGGGCGGAGAGCCAGCAGTTCCGACGCATGCGAAAGGAGCACCGGTACACCGTTCTTCGGTACAGTACCGGTGAACCGTAACCTGAGTTACAATAGGCTTTGTACCCTGGCGGAACGTAGGTAACCGCGAAAGCGTAATATATACATACATACATACATACATACATACATACATACCCTGGCGGAACGTAGGTAACCGCGAAAGCGTAATACATACATACATACATACATACATACATACATGTCTTGGGATAGATTCGGCTTGTGGAAGCTTCGTGTTACCACCCGCGTTGGCTTCTTCCAGCCAAGTGTTTCCGACTAGAGCTGTTTCGTGCATTTTGGACAGAAAGGCGGGCATGGGTATTATTGTAATTTGTGGAAGTTGCATACACTAAAAGTGTAATTTAAAAAACTGTGTCTTGCCTCGGCAACTCATCAACCCGCACTCGGCTTTCGTGTAGTTTTGCTTTGGGCTATGATCGTAATAAACCACTGAGGTTTCCGTGCACGAAAGCCTTTAATGCAGATTTCAGCACTGCACTTGACAGCTCTATTTCCGACTTCAACTTACTGGTCGAAAATGAGCACATCCAATTTCAAATTGGATATGCAAATTGGCAATTTGTCAATTGCGTCTGTTTATGCAAAAATACCCTTTTGCAGAAACGGTACTGCACGAAAACAAGTCGGAAGTGAGAGAGAGCACGCACCCTCGCGCATAACGTAACTCGATCCACCCGTCCGATGCAGCTCCTGGGTGCCGTCAAGGGCGTGGCCGCACCACCCAACGGCAGCACCCTCTTCTCGGGCGTGTCGCTGCGCGGGCGGCGGCGACGCGCCAAGGCGGACGACGACGGCAACACCAGCAGCAGCAGTGGCCGCGGAGGTGTCGGCCTCGGCCTCGGCCTGCGCCGCAGCTCCAGCAACAGCGCCGACAGTGCCGACACTCCGCCGGTGCCGGTGACGCTGCCGGCCGGCCGGCCGCAGGCCACCTCACGGCCCGTCCCGGCCTTCAACCGGCCGCTGTATCACCGTCATCAGACGCACGACGTGGCGGTGCGCGGGTCCATGCCGCTGGACTCCGTGTCCAAGAGCACGCCGCCTCACGTGGCCGTGCGCTACGGCGACACCGTCCGCCTGTTTGCACGCAGCAAATATGCCGGCACCACGGCCGGCGGGTACGTCGGCACCTTCGAGGGCGGCAAGCGGTTCCTGGCCAAGAGCGCGCAGAAGCAGGACGAGCTGGCCTGCATCCCGCCCATCGCCGCGTGCGGGGCCAAGCAGTTCAAGGCGTCGGCCTTCGTGATCCTGTCCAACTGCGGCCTGGGCGTGGGCACGCCCGTGAGCTACGGGGACGTCGTGGTGCTCGTGGACGCGGCCGGCCGCGTCTGGAACAACAAGATGGGCGTCGGCCCGAGCACCAAGAACGGCTGCTTCGGGCCCAAAGAGCCCAATACCCCCGGAGAGATGCACCTGTCGTTCTACCAGCTGCAGCCGGACACGGACGGAGACGACAGCAGCTCGGACTCGTCCGACGACGAGGACAACTTCCTCTTCTTCAGCAACTTGGCCAAGACCACCAAGTCCATGGCCGAGACCACGTTCGGCAAGCCCACGCAGGTGGAGCTGCATCTGGCCACGGCGGCCCTGCGCACCATGGGCAAAGTCATGTACTACGGCGACCGGAACCTCATTATCGACGTGGCCGACTCGAACCGGACGCGGTCCAAGTTCAACCGCGTCATCACGCACTTCAGCAAGCAGCAGGAGGCTGCGCCCGTGCAGGGCGGATACTTGCGGTGCGACGGCCGCGGCAAAACAATCTTGTTCGAGATGCATGGGCAGGAGTTCCCTTCGATCCAGTCTATCGACGTCAAGGACGTGAAGGAGAGGGACTCCAGTGGTGACAGCGGTCAAGGTGAAGATAGAAGCACAGATGAAGCTGGCCACCGAAGGCCGAGTGCTCGTGTGCTGGTAACTTCCAGGACAAATGTCGAGGTGGGGACTTCAATTCTTCTGCAGGACTTACGACGATCGATGATGTTGGTGCTGCACTTTTCGGACGGCGGCCGTCTACGACTTCCATGCCAGCGGTTCCTCAAGCACGAGGGTCGGGCATTTTACCGCGTGGTGCTCAATGGAAAGCGCCCCATGCGTGTTCTCGTCCGTGCCACGCGCGCTGTCGGCCGCAAAAAAGGAGATCTCCGCGGCACGCTGCGTGGCACTTACAGGCAGATTTTCAAGCTCTCGTGCGGTATCGTTGTTGCCTACTTGAGTGCGGCTTCAGTGTTCACACACGTGCTTGGTTCGATTGTGGTGCTGCCTGCTGTCTACGTTGGTCTGGCTGTTGCAGTGTTGGTCTTCTCGGTGGAAGTCTTCTTCCCGGGCCAAGTGGTCACTGCGAGACAGATCAAACCAGCGGATGAACATCAATTGGGCAACTGGAATTTTACTGTTCTGGCACTCGAAGCATCCGAATCCGAGCGACTGGAAAATACTACCAACAAGTTACTACAGGAGGCGGCATCGATCAAAGTCCCGTCAGCTTTTGTCGTGGCGGAGAACGGAGATGTCGCCAAAGCGACAGAGCGCTATCAGGTCACGCTAGCGTGGAGAAAAGAAGTGCTGGCGGACTCCATTCTAACCATGCCACAGACGCACTACGATGCTATCAAAGCGTACGTTGCTACTGCTTCGTGTTTCGCAAGTTTCATACTAACGGAGATGTGTATTTCTTCTATGCAGGAACTACACGCAATGCCTGCACAAGCACGACAAGCTTGGCCACCCACTCTACATCGAGAAGATCGGATCCATTAACATCCCACAGCTCAAGAAGGTTGGCGTCACGCAGGAAGCGCTGTTCAAACACTATTTATTCGCCATGGAGTTCACGCTCAAGTACGCAGCGCACCAGATCTGTCCGTGCGACGCCTGCGCGTCCAGCGAGACGCAGAAAATGTGCATCGTGCTGGACGCGCGCGGCATCGGTATGCGCGACATGGGTGGCGAGGCGTTCGAGTTCATCCGTCGGTGCACGAGCGTGATGCAGCACCACTACCCGCAGCGGTCGTTCAAGATCTTCATCGTGAATGTGCCGTCGTGGTTCGGCATGGCGTGGAAGGGGGTGAAGCCGTTGCTGAACGAGGCGACCCGTGCCAAGACGAACATTTTGACGGAGAGTGAGACTGCAGGCGCGTTGTTGGAGTTCATCGATGCGGAGAACTTGCCTGTGGAGTACGGCGGCACTTGCTCGTGTGCTGGAAGTTGCGAGACGAACTCGTCATATCAGCGATTGCAGCGAGCGTTGGTGCGAAGTGTGTTGGAGTGCAAACCATTCGAGGCAGACGATTTGCTCCAGACTATTGCAATGGAGCGCTCAGGTGAGAGCCGATCAAGTAGTGAGGGTGACGTCTGCGCAGCAGCGACGCCAGCATCGTCGCCGCCTGTGATGGGGCCTGTCAAACGCGAGACGTCTGCTACTGCTGTCCTGGACCAGCTCTTCCGACTTGGCAGTAGCAGTACCGATGACGGCTTTACGCTGGACGGAGTGGACGACGAGGGGTTCTGTCGATCCATTCCGACGGGTTTCTTCAGCGAGGAGGTGCTCAAAGCCGGGTATCTGCTCAAGCGGTCGCTGCGACACAAGCAGTTCAACCCGATCTGGCACCGCCAGCTCTTCATCCTCCACCCTCAGTTCCTCCGGTTCGCCAAGTCGCTGGACTCGGAGATCTACCAGATCGTGTCGCTGACGCACGATACCGTGGTGCAGAAGACCACCAAGCAGAACAACAGCTTCGAGATCATCACGCCGCTGATGGCCACCAACGGGCACTCGCTTCTGTTGTACGCGCCGACGCCCACCGTGCTCAACACGTGGGTGGACGCCATCCAGGGGGCCATTGAGCAGTTGAAGCCCCGTGTGTCCACACCCGCGCTGAGTCCCGAGCGCTCCCCGATCGTGTCGCCCCGGGCCAAGCAGGAAGCCAGTCCGGAGCCCGACGACCAGCCGACAACGCTCAAAAATGCGCACGAAAGTCCGAGGTGACGTGCGTCAGGACCACAACGGCGCTGACTGATTGATAGAGACTGAAAAATGTAAAGGCCCGAGCCGTTTCTTTTGAATCAGTGGGGAATCCGACACTGGAACAGCATGCACGGTGGCTGGACGCGAGCATTCTGGCACAAGGCGCCTGAGGTGCGTTAGCGGAGACCGACGCACAGTGCAGTCCAACGCGCGCTCTGATGACGGAATCCCTCCCTCCCTCTCTGCTGTCGTTTGTCCAGAACGGCTCACATTCAGGCCGGATAGACAACTCGCGCGTCGCACGTGACAACCAGAAGATGGAGATCCCCTCGGCCTTCCTGGTCGCGGAGAATGGAGACGCCGCCAAGGCCGCACACCGCTACCAAGCCACGCTGGCGTGGAGGAAGGAGATGCGCGTCGACTCGATCCTCAAGACGCCGCAGACGCAGTACGACACCATCAAGTCGTACGTGACGGAGCTCCCCGGCTCAGTGCTGAGTGTCGGATCGTAACACTTCAACACGGTATCTAATAACTCTGCTTGGTTGCTATGCAGACACTACACGCAATTCCTGCACAAGCACGACAAGCTCGGCCACCCGCTCTACTTCGAGAAGATCGGATCCATTAACATCCTGCAGCTCAAGAAGGTTGGCGTCACGCAGGAAGCGCTGTTCAAACACTATTTATTCGCCATGGAGTTCACGCTCAAGTACGCAGCGCATCAGATCTGTCCGTGCGACGCCTGCGCGTCCAGCGAGACGCAGAAGATGTGCATCGTGCTGGACGCTCGCGGCATCGGTATGCGCGACAGGGTTTGGAATTTTCCAATACCAGTAACCGTAATTGGCAATTCAGTAACTGCAATTATTTATTGACCCTCTGACCTCAATAACACTCAATATTTTTAGGACCCCAGAACAGTGGATTTCAGTGTCCTTGACACGGTTGGCGTTGAGTGAGGCTATGTAGATCGAGTGGCTCTCGCTCTCGCTTTGAATCTGTGGATCGCAGTAGGTTGCTGCTACTCGAAACAGTGCGCTCATCAGCTCACTTTTCGTCTGCACTCACCCCGTCGTCTACAGCTCGAACCACGCATGTCCGACCGCGCCTCGAACCGCGACATCGTACTATACGCCCGAGGGCTTCGACTACTTTATGTGTCGTATATGCTTCGTTAGGCGCAAGCAAGGCGCAGCATGGGCATGTCGAACCTCGTGGAACACGTTCATCGCTTAGATTGCGGTAAATGCCCTTATCTAACAAAATATCAATACATTTTCTTGTACATGTGGTTATTCGCGGTGACTTGGGTCGCGCCTGTTGGGATGTGGATACTATTCGCTGAAGTCTGTGTGCGCGGCGGAAAGGTTCTTGAGGTAAACCCCTCCTGATTCCAATGAACGCACTGTGGACAAATTCCAACATTTTCACATGCGTGTACTCCCCATACGATGGAGCGAACACCACGTCTCATGCTGTTACTGGAAATCGATTAGCAATTAGGCCAATTATTTATTGGTCTCGATTCGGAGACCCAATAAATATGACATTGCATTGTTCCAAACCCTGATGCGCGACATGGGTGGCGAGGCGTTCGAGTTCATCCGTCGGTGCACGAGCGTGATGCAGCACCACTACCCGCAGCGGTCGTTCAAGATCTTCATCGTGAACGTGCCGTCGTGGTTCGGCATGGCGTGGAAGGGGGTGAAGCCGTTGCTGAACGAGGCGACCCGTGCCAAGACAAACATTTTGACGGAGAGTGAGACTGCAGGCGCGTTGTTGGAGTTCATCGATGCGGAGAACTTGCCTGTGGAGTACGGCGGCACTTGCTCGTGTGCTGGAAGTTGCGAGACGAACTCGTCATATCAGCGATTGCAGCGAGCGTTGGTGCGAAGTGTGTTGGAGTGCAAACCGTTTGATGCTGAGGAGTTGGTTCGTACGATCGCTCTGGAGCGTTCGGGTGCAAGCCAGTCGGGCAGTGATGAGGAATCGACCGTTGACTCACTATCGTCACTTGTACCGACTCGTTCTTCCCGAGAATCGATCAAGAGAGAGCCATCTAGCACTGTTCTGGACCAGCTCTTTCGTGTTGGTTTGGTTCGATCCCCAGGACGATCGAACAGTTAGTTGCGTCATGTCGTCGAGGGTAAATTAGAGATCAATGCATTTATTATACTTATACTTCGAAGTAATACATGTATTTTACTACATGTTGTAGTAAGGGTTTAGTAGTAATAATAATTTTGGCATCATACTAATAGGAATACGGTAGTAATATTCTTACTTGAATAGACCGATAAACCTGATTT
Organism: Phytophthora fragariae; assembly: GCA_009729435.1. Classification (NCBI taxonomy): domain Eukaryota; phylum Oomycota; class Peronosporomycetes; order Peronosporales; family Peronosporaceae; genus Phytophthora; species Phytophthora fragariae. Next base: position 868,255 of record QQOI01000033.1, read on the forward strand.
TAATATTATTGCTGGAAGTGGCGACAATAATATCACAATAGTTATACTAATTCTGAGAAGTATCAGTAATACTACTAGTGTATACTTAAGTACTATATTACTAGAAGTGATAAGGTCACTGATATCATATATTACGTAGTACTTAAGTATTAATATATGTTATCTCTAACTTCGAAGTGCTACCGAACCGCAGTTATTATAGTTATCTGGACGTTGCAGGCGTCTGTTGAGGGCAAGCGAACACCAGCCTTCAATAAGAAGACAAGAAGACGGGAAGGACCCAGAAATGAAGGACCGATCCGTTCAACGCGAACCCACGCAGCCACGCCGTACGCGTACATTCTGGCAGAAATTCCCAGAGGTTGGTGTCCCAAAATTGTTAGATCCATGTTTCGTGAAGATGCAGCTAACGTCTTCATTTGCATTATTTGCGTTTTGCAGAAAGAGGAGCTGAATCAGTATTGGTATTCGGCCGATACGGTGGCAACACTTGCCAGAGAAGCTATCGTCGAAACCCCCGAGTCTGGCGGCCGAGTTGCCTTCCTCTCTACTCCAAGTGTGTACTTCGCCGTCAAGTCCCAGCAAATTGACTCCTCGAATCAACACGAGTGTTTCCTGCTCGATGTACGTTGCTGATCCTGTCAATAAAGACGGCAAGTGGTTGCTAACTCTTCCTTCGCTGTCTGCTTGTAGTTTGACCCAAAGTTTGCGTCCGAGGGCGACCACTTTGTCCCTTTCGACTACCACAAGCCCCAAGACGTACCGTCGGAGCTTGTCGGCACGTTTGACTTCATCGTAGTGGACCCTCCGTTCATCACTCGCGAGGTTTGGGAGCTCTACGCAGAAACCATCAAACTGCTTCAGCGTTCCAAGGACAGCAAAATCTTGCTCACCACCATCGGTACGAAAGGCCTATTACCCTGAAAAAATACTGAAGACACACGTACTCACTTGATACTTGACGTCGCAGAAGAGAACGCGGGGATGATTCACGAGCTGCTCGGCTGCCGCGCTAGGACTTTCAAGCCTTCCATCCCGCACTTGGTTTACCAGTATGCGCTGTACACCAACTACGACTCACCTGCTCTAGACGCTGTGAATCCGGAGGTCGATTTTGATTAAACATTGCAAGTTGTTGGCATCTATCGAGCTCAGACTCGCCTCGACAGCATAATCGATTACTTACATTGGCTAAGCTTATCTATTGCTTGGTCTCGACTATCTATTGCTCGTCTTCAGTCCATAATTGGCTTCAAGGACAAGCACACTTGCGTTGTATTTGCTCCTCCTCGAAATAGCTGGAGGAAATTGACCACTTCGGCGACATTTTCATCCAGCTCATTGCGTGGAAGCTCAGCTTCCTCTCCATCGACCCGCCATCGCCTGTCGATAGCTCAAAATTATCTTGCTTTTCTAGGCACGTGCCCCGAAGGTGTTCAGCAACTCACTCTTTGCTCCGTACCAGTGCCAACGTACACCCAGGGAAACTCCATTTCATTGCTCAACCATGCAACGAATGTTCTCTTTGACGAAGGTGAAGTACATTGGGCAGAGTGACAGAAACCTTCCCAAAGGCAAAAAAGACAAGCCAGCGCCAGCTTCTACAGCATCCTCAGTCGACTCAATTTCGCCACCATCGCCCGTTGTGGCATGGGGACCCGTTGGAGGCTTGATTGAATCCCCGCCAGCACCACCCCCATCACCTGCATCGCCAAGTGTCCGATCCAAGTGGCGAGAGCTCAAAATCGACGCCCAACTCGACCTCGAGCCAGCATCTTCAATGTCATCTTCGTCATCCCCTTCGTCGAGTCCAACCTCGTCGCGAAGACACACGGGAGGCCTCACGAACCGCCTGAAGCACTTGGTGTCCAAGGAAAAGCGACGCTTCTCCTCGGACGGTTTTGACTTGGACTTGACGTACGTCACTCAGAAGCTCGTGGCATTAGGCTACCCGGCGGAGAAAATCGAGGGCATCTATCGGAACCATTACCGCGATGTCTTCCGGTTCTTTGAGCAGCGACACCCTAATCGATATCGCGTTTACAATCTCTGCGTGGAGCGTCGATACGCACCCGACGACAAGTTCCACGGCCGTGTGGCCGAGTTTGGGTTTGAGGACCATTCTCCTCCTCCACTATCAATGGTGCTCCCATTCTGTCGCGACGTCCACACCTGGTTGCAGGCCAACCCGGAAAACGTAGTCGCCGTTCATTGCAAAGCTGGAAAAGGTCGAACCGGTGTCATGCTCTGCGCCTACATGCTGTACGCGCGGATGTGGCGATCAGCCCACGGAGCACTCGAGTTCTTTGCTGCTGCACGCTCAATGAAGCTGCAAGGCGTGACCATCCTGAGCCAGCGGCGATTCGTTGGCTACTTTGCCGAAATGTGTCGTCGATCCGAGAGTCTCGAGGACGTTCAAGTGCTCGGACCCTACGAAGACGAAGTTGCTCGCGAGCGTGCAATTACGATGACAGACTACCACACGCAATGGTTGCAAGAGACTCAGGCCGCGTCGCCACGAAGTATCATCGGGTCGACTTCACGTCCACACGCAGAGCCCGTGCTACCAGCTCGAGTTCATCTTGTGCTTGTTGCAGTTGTGCTGTGTGGAACAACCGGACACAAGAAAACCAACTCCAGCGCAGTCGACTGGCGCGTTCGTGTCGAGTGTGGCGCAATTCGTCCCCGCACAGTTGAAACGAATGGCGGGACCCCGGGGTCCCATCGGGACCCCGGTGCTCTCACCACTAACCGGTATCCATGAAGTGACGTATATTTATTACTAATATGAGTAAGTGCAATGAGGTAGCATATTAACGTACTATATATCTGATGTGTTTGGGCTGAAGAACTGCAGTATTGATGGTTGATTGATGCGCGGTCGTGAGTTGTTTTTGCGTGGTCGGCCTGGTCTTCGCTTAGTTTTCGTTTGATGTTGTTCCCCCTCAACAGCTGAATCGGGGCTCTCCGCAATAGAATGCGCTTGAACAGAAGCATTGCGCATGGCTTCAGGTACGCTCGGGTAGTAGCTAAGATACTGCGGTGGAATGGTGAAATATTTGGCCGACAGCGATTTTAATTTCTTCTCTGCTAGCTCTTTGATCGGATGGCGTGGAAGCTGAACTGATGCAATTGACGCTTGAAGTATGTCCGTGACAGCAGGACCAAACAATTCCGCCAAGACGGCCCTCCGAATACTATCAATGTTGTCAGAATTTAGCATTGCGAAAGAGATTGACTCCGAGTCCGGCGTATCAACGGTTTTACGAGCGGTACAAGTGCCTTGATCAATCTCGAACAAGTAGTTAGCAGTATACCCTGCTGGTGGCGGGAGGAAGTACTTGCTGAGCAAAGCGTTCCAGCCCACGAAAAACGGCCTCTTGGAGTCGTTGTGGTCGAAGAATATGCCATTCACGCCCTTTACTTTGTTCACCTCCTTCAAAAGATCCATCGGTGTGTAAAGATTCAGGCCTTGAGTTGCCTTACGGCACCAGGCAATAACGCGGTCCGCAACGTTATGAGAATGACCAGGAAGCAAAAAGCACAAAACGACTTTTCTGTAGGGGAACACTACCGAGAGCATTGCGAAAAACTTCAGAACGGCTTTGGACTTATTTTGCCCAACACAGTTGTCCAGCAAACTAAAGCTGACTTCGGCAGCAGGCAGAAAATTACTTGCTGCTTCTTGAACTTTTTTGAGATGGTAAAACAGCCTTAAGCTGCAGAGGGCATCCGCATCTTTACCCTGAGCTCTCTCATCGTAGCAAAAGACGTGGTTGACACTGTTGCTGATGTCTGCCACGACAAAGTTCTGCAAAATGAGGTTGCTGTTGTAGTAATCGATCGACGGGCGAGAGTGGCCAAAGTAAGGCATTGATATACCACCACCATAGTCCTCCGCCTGAATTTGCACCCGACAGTGCTGGTTCGAGAGACATTCACCTGACTCGGCTATAGCAGCATCGAACGCACCATTTCCATCCTCATAATGCTCGTTTGACCTTGCGTCATCCATATTTTCCTCCGAATTCACGTTACCGTCGTTGTCATCTGCTGTATCCGGAATGATTTCGCGAGGTAGGTACTGTTCTGGGGCATGAAGGGCCGTGTAGTTTCGGATGAACGAAGAAACAAATCGTCTTTGAGAGATAGCTTCGGTTAGATGCATTTGCTTTTGAAGAAGAAGACATTTCCGTTGGTCATCAGTGAGATCCTCTTGTCGAAGCTGAATATCTAAACGAGTACAGCAGTCACACTCGTCTTCTGTCGTTCTCGTTAGACGGACACCGGGATAGAACTTGTGAACGTATTGAATGAAACGAGAGTAGCTCATTGTGCGAGCGCTGGGATTATCGCGCTTGACATCATCTTCATATCGCGCATGGACCACGGTCCAAGTTAGACCTGCTTCGTTGAAGAACTGACGAGGTCGTCTATGGGGGCAAGGAAAGCCGTCCTCCAGTATCCATGTCGAGCAGTGTTTCTTAAACGTAACCAGGTCTAAATCACTAAATGCATGCCACGGAGTAGCAGGAGTACGTCGTGTGTGTAGTGTATCAACCCCTTCCTTTAACACTTTCCTTAATCTCGCGACTCGACTTCCCCCTACGGGAGGAATCGCGCGAATAACTCGTTCGGACAACCCTTGCTGAAGAAGCTGCAGGATAGCGCCCTCCGACTGCTCCCATTCGCGTCCTCCAACTCCAGTTTCCCAGGAAGCCCACTCACGTCTGATTTCAGCAATCCTCTCTTCGCCGAGGAGTTCAACAGCGCGAGCATATGCCGTCGCTTTGCGATCAGCTCGTTTTCGTCGTTTGCGTGGGGGTATAGTCGATCGGGAGCCACCTGTAGCTCGAGGTGACATGGTGGGCACTGCTTCGAAGGACGCTAAGTGGTTGAGGTGGAATGTCCCCCTCGACAAAAATACATAACTCCCCAACCGAGCGGTATTTTATGCGGGACCCCGGGGTCCCGCCATCCGTTTCAGTTGCGTACGACTTGCCAGGGAGTTTCCAGCGCCAACGACGTCCTAGCAACGAGGGGGACGTCGTGGAGCTGGAATTGCGTTGCAATCGAGTGCTCGTGTGGGACGAAGTCAAGGTGGAGCTCCGACGGCGAGCGGGGGGGCGCTCTGGGGAACTCTTGGTTCCACACGGCTTTCGTGCCGCAGGTGGACGACCACTTTGAGTTGATTTTGACCAAGAGCGAGATCGACAAAGTGGCCAAGGACGTCAAACACGGCCACAAAAAGTTTGCGCCTGAGTTCGCGGTGCGTCTGCAGTTTGAGTTCGCAAACCCGCAGGACCTGACCAAGTTGCCACCGGATGCCGCTGCGTGAAGAACTGCTTCAGCCCAATAACGGTAGTAACGAATATGTACGCATTCTCATTATCCCCAGTCGGGCACTTTGCTAGGACAAACAAGAAAAATGGTAGGACAAAACCGAAATTTACTGGAGTGAAGTATACTGTACCATATAACTTTTGTCCTAGCGGCCCGTCTAGGACAAATTTGTGGTACACTATACTGAAATCAAGTAAAAAACGATTTTGTCCTCCCGTTTGTCCTAGCAAGAGGGGCGACTGGGGTTATTGTGCCCTCAAACAGGGCTCCATGAACTTGAATCATTCAAGTTGAAGTGCCAATCTCTAAAGATGCATTCTTCATCGTAGGTTTCCCATGAACATGTCAACCTCTAAAATTGTTAGAAAGTTGCATTCACGTTGTTGCTGCAAAAGAATCACTGCTCTTCGTGTTCTTCACGCCCCACACGACACCGAAAAAAAAATCTTGTTGTGGAGTGAGAAGCGTTGCACGAAGCGTTGCACGTCGCCCCTGTCTGCCGATGCACAAGATGCAGCTCGTCGCCACGTCGCGTGCCAGCTGGAGCTCCAGATCGCTCGCAACGCCCACGCTCGACACCGAGATGGGGCATCGCCGGGGCTCCACCACCACCGAACAGTGGTGGAAAAACCAGTGGTTGCAAAAACCATGACGACCAATGCGCCTGGTGTTTTGGGTTTACGACCAGGTTATTAGTGGTTTTTCGGTTTTATGTAAATATGGTGTATACAATATAGTGTCATTTTGTGCTTCAGCTGAAGCGAAAGCTGGCAGGACGATCAGTCGGAAGCGTATCCTGCCGCGCCCCCCTTGCCCATGCAGTCAATTGCTGGCCAAGCCCGGCCCGATCACGTCCGAGAACTACGCGGCTGACCCCATTCCCTTCAAGTGCAGACGCAGGTATCCGCGCGACGATGCGTCCTCGGGGCTGCAGCAGACTGCAACTATTGCCACATCCTCAAGCTACGCGGACTCGTACGGCTCGCACCCCGTGTTCGTGCAGGGCCAGCAACAACGGCGTAGCCCGTACACAACGCAGCAGGCGCTGCGCCGAAGTACCCAGAACCGTTCAGCTGCCATCACGACCCGATGCAGTTGCAGTTCTCCACCAGACCGGCCACCGCGCACATGTACGCGCCCTCGCCCGGAATCATGCTGCCGCTGGACGTGTTCAAGAGGAGGTGGCCGCGTGCCGCCACAGTACGCGGACATGCGCGCCTATAAAGTCCGCCTCGGGCACGGCGCAGGAAGCCATGATCAAGGTCATGACTTCGTTCAAGCTCAAATACTGGCGCAGCGGCCGCTGCAACTTGCAGTGCTTCCTGAGCTGCAAGGTCTTCGGCGACTACTCGGCCATCAACATCGAAGACCGCGAGCACCACGAGTTCATGTGGGACAAGTGTCGCGGCATCCTCGTCGTGGTGGTCGCGCTCAGTTCGATGGGCTGCTGCTGCTGCTGCGCTAGCCCGCGTTCACTCACTCGAGAACATCCCGGTGGTCTTCGAGGAGGCCGGGATCCACGAGTGCATGCTCGGCCACACCATCAAGACGGGCGAGATGGACCCCATGAAGGACCAGTGGATCACCGGCGAGCGGTTCCCGGACTTCGTGCAGCAGGACGGCAATGTCGCGTGCTTCGCGTTCAAACCCAAGGTCTGGAAGTACACGGAGGCCATGTGCAGTTCGAGGCCTTGGTGCAGAAGGTGACACTACTGCGCGTGCACGCAGTGCACATGTTCAAGCCCTTCGAGGCTCCGGTTGCAGGCTCGCGCACGGAGGTATTTCTAGTCGTATGAGGACGATGTAGTGCTAGCTTTCGTGTTGTTCGGTGTATTAGCAAAGCAAATGCACGTGAAAGAATATATTTTGTGTGTGCGTAGCAGCAAGTGACCACAACATTACACAGGAAAACTGCAGTCATCTACAAACGAGAGTTACCGTCTGCGTTGAATCAGGGTTGGGCTTGCAAAGTGCCATACTGCTCAACAAAGCAACAGATAATTAGTATCAGCAGAATGGGTGCCCTGAAAACTGTTCACTAGTACCTGGCTGCGCTGAAGACATCTCCGACGTCTCTGATAGCTCCGCTAGAGTAACTTTTTGACCGCGCAGTCCAGCTAACACTTTTTCCTGCGGGAATTGGCGGTCGTTGAAATCGGGAAATGGGCGTTGATCCTGCTCGGGGATAGACTCCTTGGACTGGGTTCTAATCTCCTTCACCTTTTCGTTAAAGCGTCGTTCTGCTTGGGCAGCAGCAGCAGCAGCGTCAACTTGGGTTGCATTACCGTGATCAGAATTATCGTCAGGCGTCACTGGCGGATCATCTTCGCCTTCCAGCTCGCACAACACCTCGCTCCAGTACTCCAACGCCCGATCAGGATTAGAAACACTTTCACTGTCGGAATCATTGTCCGTAGTCTCGTGGTGAGAAAATCGATCGTCGCGATCTTGAAGCCGCCTGCGCTCGGTAGGGTCTGTTAAGCGCTTTCGCTTCGCGGATCGATGAGCATTCATACCGTCAGCTTCTCTCACACGCTTTCGAACCAGCGCCAGCTTTCTCGACTTCTCAGGGTGCATTCGGTTTCTTTTAGCAGTATGAATGAGCGCCAATTCACTAAAGTAGCGCTCGCATGTTGCCGTGTTGACTGCGATTGAAAGAACTACATGTGCCAGTGCCGGTAGCTTGCTTCCTCGCATTTCAGTCCTCATGCAAATCCAATAGCGGTGAATCGACGTAAAATCACCAAACGGTAGCACTGTGTCGTCTTCATCGTTGATCCAGCAATGCAGATCTTCATAGAGTCCAGTCGTATCCTCGCCCAGCTTAAAACGTCTAAAATAGTACACACCAATGCGGCAAAGTGAGCCGACACTAGTCAACGCTGTTTTGTTGAGAAGCTTCTTGCCTGCTTCCTTGTGAGCGGGATGCAAGAAGAGAGCCAAAAGCGTCAATGGCTGCTCACACTGGCGCCATCGTTTCTCCACTTCACGCACGAGATTGTTGCCCGCGTATGGGCGCTTCGAAAACCCCGCAAAAATGTCAAGATGACACACGACGACGTCGGCCATGGTGTTCTCGTCACGTTGCAACTTCAGCGATGCAAATACGAGTGGCCGAATTACTTGTTCAGCGTCGGCTAACGTGTCCCAAAACGATACTTGTCCAAACACTCGTACTTTGCTTGGTAACTCGCTATCCTTGCGAAATTTCAACTCTAGCATCTCCATTGCACTACGAACACGCAGCAAAGATGCAAAGCAGGCATGCATACTGTTCCAACGCGTCTCACAGAGTTGCTGCAGGCATAGTTCGTAGCCGTAGGTGTCACGCATGCACTGTTGAACTTCAACCAGCCACTTGGAGGAAGAAGCGTTGATAGCGTTCACAGCATCCGACGCATTCTTTGTAACTGTTGCGTACTCTGACTTGAGCACTGCCTTCACCATGTTATTTAGGTCGTGAGCGAAGCAAATAACGAAGGCAATATGAGGCCATCGAAGACTCAATAATCTTCTTGCTCGACCGCATTGCCCCGCATTGTCTGTTACGACAGCTTCGATGTTCCAACCTTCACGCTGCATGTCAATCATCACCCGCTCCATCTGCGCAGCGATGGCTACACCGTCGTGCCGCGACCCAGTTTGGAAGAGACCATAGGTAAGCTGTTTGCCATACAACCACAACAAACAGCCCAACAAGTGGGCTCGTGCAATGTTCTGCCACACGTCAGACAGGAAGTTGACACGTCCTTCTGTAGTTTTTGACACTCCAAAAGAGCTGTAGATTCATCGTCCTCACACGCCAACGCATATCGGTCCAGGACCGGTCCTCCTAGCTTCTTGCGATTTGGTAGAGGGCTAACGTCAATCATCATGGTGTGTGCTAGGTGCAGGAGTCGATACGTAGACTTGCGCTCAATAAACGTGTCCGGCAGATTGTTGTCGGCCTGAAACTCGAGGATAACCCGTTCAAACAACTGACGCTCGTTCTCCTCGAAAAAGCCCACGTAGTAGTCGTCAATGCGCGTCTGCTTTCTTGGGTTTTGCTGCGAAAGTGTGCTGGCGCCATCGCCTGAACAAAGCAATCCACCAACCGTCGGGTTTGCTGTCGCTGTGTCAGATGAACCTGTCGAGCTGCCGTGCGCAATGAAGTTCTCGCACCTCTTAAGGTGGCTCTTGAAGTTCTCGATTCGTCCTTTAATTCGCTTGGGCTCTGGGAGGGAGTACGTCCCGTTCGGGAGCTTAGACGCATTGTAGGCGCGATGACAGTGCTTGCAGAAGTGCCATGTCCGACTGCTGCCGCAGTCGATCTTTAGATCGACGAACTGCGAGCGCTCATGGCTCGCGGGGTGCCCCATGTCCGCAGCTAGATTGGTGCTGCCAGCGGGGGAAAACGAGCTCGGAAAGTATGAAGCCGGCGGTCGCACCACCTTCTTCTGCATCTTTCAGGCTGCATGCACCGACCAGATCGACCAGATACTGTATTGCAAGTTACTTGATCTGTTCGCATTTTGTCTGTTGATGGTGCGCTTTATGTCAAAACTCACATGGTCTGCAATCTGGTCGGGTGAAGAACCAGTCACGACCAGGTGCTTCTGGTTGTTACTGGCTGTGCAACCTGGTTAAACCATGGTTTTTGTAAAACCAGCAAAAACCAAAAACCAACAACCTGCCAACACTGCACCGAACGACGGACGGCGCTGAACGACGGCGCTCGATTATCCGGCGAGCCAACGACGAGCACCGCGAGCATGCAATGGAGCCAAGGCAAGGTCGCTTGAGCCACCCACTGAACAGCGCTGGCAGGCAGCGGTCTTAGCCGGAGAAGGTCGAAGGAGTATCCTGTCGTGGAACCCACTGACCGGCCCGGAGGGCCAGCAAGTGCTTGATGGAGCTCTGGCCCGTGGTCAGACCAAGCGCAGACAGCCCCAGGAAGGTCGTAGACTCAACCAACGACCGGCGGGCGACAGCACTCGCTCCGAGCTTGCGACGCGATGCCATGTCATGTAATGCACGATGCAATGCTGGCAATCTTGCCTGGGCAGCTGGCCAGCACCGCATCAAAACTGCTGCAGTGGATAGTTCCATACTCCCACTCTGCCAATTGGCGAGAATATTGTTCTCGTTCTTCCGAGTTGAGAATACTGTAACCTCGAGCACCGAGCACCAGCAGGCCCCGGTGCCCGGAGCTGCTCGAGCCCCGGCTTTGACTTTTGGCGCCAAATCGCGCGACGTAGACACGCCGCAAATCGACGTCAGCGGAGACGAGGCCGCCCAGCCAAGGGCGACCCTGTCGGATTGAGATTCTTAATCCTCTCGGTCCTATCCAAAGGGCAGCTCGAACTGCCATCGAGGTCCTCGCGCATTGACCACTCTTTTCGCCACAGCAGGAGTCAGCGTAGGGAGTGTATATAGGGTTGGGCGGAAACTGGTTTTGGGCGTCAGTTTTTGTCTGTTTTGGGCGGACCGAAAGGTGTCGTCGCCGATTGACACTTGATTTCAATAAGAGTGTCAGCGCCGGGCCGTTGAGGGCAGTATTTTGGGCTGATCACGTTGCGTCGTAAATTGGGCGTCGTTTCAAAAATACAATCGCTCGCAGGCAGAGACGCACAGCGGCCGGCACTCACTCAATCGCAGTCCCGCGGCCACAGCCAGAGGAGAGCCACAGTAGCGACCATGGGCTTCTGTCTGTCCAAGTGCCTGCCCGACAGCGACATGGCGGCCGAGCTCGAGGCTGAGCTGGACGAGTCCAACCACAGCTACGTGCAGCAGTCCACGGAGCAGTCGACGTTCGGCACCACGTCTCTCCTAGCGGTACGTTCCTCTCTAAACGGGTTTAGACACTGCGTAACTGTTTTTTTAGAGAATAAGCAACTCACCTCTCAATTTGCTTTTTGCTTTCACTTCACTTAACCGTTTTTATGCGTTTTGCAGGCCGACGAAGTGGTGTGTCTAAACGTGATCGGACAGGGTCCCTCGGGTGTCATCTACAAGGGCTCGTACCGTGGCAGTGTGGTGGCCGTCAAAAAGATGAAGATGATCTCTCTACCCTCCAAGCCTTCGGCCCGTGAGAACGTCGAGATGGAACTGGAGGTCGAGGCCACCCGCATGGGCAGTCTCCGCCACCCCAACACGGTGCTCTTCATGGGCGCGTGTCTGCAGGAAGACTATTTCTGCATTGTCAGTGAGTACTGCACGCGCGGCTCGCTGTTCAACGTGTTGCACGCGCCCAAGGCGTCGTCCAGTAGGAGCAGACACAAGCGTAAAGGGTCGGAGCCGCTCTCCCGTGCAGCCGCTACCAGCACCGCCAGTGCGCCCGGAGGACTCGGAGAACCAGCCAGGAAGAAGGTGAATCTCAAGTGGAGTCTGCGGATACGACTGGCCCTCGGAGCGGCCAGAGGCCTCCTGTACCTGCACAGCGCGGACCCACCGCTGGTCCACGGACAGCTCAAGAGCACCAATATTCTGGTGGATGACTCGTGGAACGCCAAGCTGGCGGACTTCGGCACTCGTCGTGTGGCCGAGGCCGTGGGCTTTGATAGGAGTAGGATGAACAGCATCGACGAGCGTGCAGCGTTGCTGCGGTGGACGGCGCCTGAGCTGCTGAAGCTCGGCGAGGAGCGCGTGCTCAAGGGCGCGTTCCCGAGCGACAGCACGAGTCCGCAGGCCGTCGACATCTTCAGCTTCGGACTCATCATGTGGGAGCTCACGACAGGCGAACTGCCGTACGCAGACATGCACTCGAACGCCGAGATCAGCGAGTATGTGCTCTCGGGCTGCCGACCTATTATGAAGCCCGGTCAGTGCAATATCAAGTGGGCCGAGCTCATGGCAAGGTGCTGGTCGCACAACCCGGCCCGGAGACCGAGCGCCGCCGAGATCGTGTCATCTCTTGAGAGTATTAGCAAGGCCGACGCCATCGCGCAATCGGCCAAGAAGGAGACGCGAGTAGTGAACAGCAACCGCGCGGACTACCGCTTCGCCGAGAAGCCTCGTTCCCGGTCGGCTGGCCCCTCCAAATTCAAGAGCAACGTGCGCGTCGTCGTTTAAAGGAAGGACACTAGCTGGATTGCAAGCTGCTTGTGAACCTATCGTGTCGTGTGTACGTGTACGATAGAATGTCGTCCCCCAGCGGTGAAGCCCTCGGCCGAAGACACATCATGACTCGATTTGCTTGCAGCGCTATGGAAATTACCGATATTGAACGCTTTTGATGCGGCGGATAGGACGCCACAGTGTAGCTACGTACGTACTGTCAATCTACAACCTAATATTAATTGCACGGAACGTTGCGTTGTTGTCACTTTGTTTTGCATTTTTGCATGCAATTAATCAATCGACTTCAGCTTTGGCGAATGGCGTGTGATACTTGGCAACATGTTCCTCAAGGAATTCGTCGCGCAGCATGATCGAGATGCGATGCGTGCGGTGCACCGGCAACTCTCCTCGAAACACTTGCGCGCCGGGCAAGATCTCGTGCGTGTAGTGGTAGCGCACCCTGCCGGTCATCATGTACATGGAGCGACGCTGCAGATACGCGTCAATGACCGCGTCTCCGTGCTCCTCCTTGAACCTCATGATGCTCGGCGACAGCAAATTGATGCCGGCCACCACGCGGCCGGAGAACTTGATGGAGTCCACGTGCGGCTTGATGTAGCCATCCTCGGCCAGCTCGATCACGTGCACAGCCGGGAAGTACTGGAGCTCCTGGGGCAGGATGGCGGCCTCGCGCACCTTCTGCAGGATACGCTGCGTCTCGGAGGACCAGCGCGAGCGCTCCATCTCCTTGAACTTGATGATGACGTTGTCCCAGTGGCCCTCCTCGTAGCGGCGGCGCTTGAGGATGCGCGCGCACTCGTCAGCCACCACCAGCTCCTCGTCCTCCGTGATGACGTCCAGCTGCACCTGCAAGTCTCCTTCGCTTACTAACGGGTCGTGGCAGTGCGTTGCATACAAATTGTACACATCTTGCCACAGAGAGGCGGTGGTGGCGGGTGCAGCAACACTGGACGAGCTCAGCAGTCGCCGTAGAGGCACCAGCGAGCGACGCAGCATCTTCAGAAATGGAGTCACATTGACAAGTAATGCGTCGTATTTAGTGGGGGTTCTACTGTACATCACGTCCGCGGTGGACGTAGCAGGTGGACGTGCATGTTAGCGGCGCTGTAGACGGCGTCGAGTCGGTCTCGAGGCACTTGCTCCACCTTGAAGTGCTGCTCGGACAATAGCGAGAAGAAAGAGCCGCCTCGGTCTCCGGCGAATCTAGCTTCGTGAGCTGAAATGACCAAAGTGTCCGAATGCGACAGCTGCACGATGGTCTGCACCAACTTCTGCGAGATGTTGTGCTCGCCGTACACCAGGTCCGAGCACAAGATGACGTCGAACTGGAGCGACTCCAGAGGCGCGTTCTCGCCCCACATGAGCGCCTCCGCGCGGACATTGTCAGAGATGCAGCCGAGCGTCTGGTTCCGCTCGATGTTGGCTTTGATCCACGGAATCGCCACATCCTACGGCACAACAAACACGTCAGTGCGTGATTGAACCACCAATTGCATCAAGTTCTTCTTGGCTCGTACCATGTCGGTGAGCACGACTTCCTTGGCGCCGAGTGCAGCGGCAGCGAGGCCGGGCACGCCGATGCCGCAGCCCAGCTCGATCACGCGCTTGTTGACGAAAAAGTCGGGCGGGAAGTACGCGTCGTTGGTCAGGAACTTGGACAGCACTAGCGCGCAGTCCCAGACCTTGGCCTGTTGGCCCTGCTTCTCCTGGAACACGACCTTCTTGCCGGCGCGCAGCTGGAGCGTGCTTTCCGTCACCAAGTCCTTGTCGGTGCCCTGAACACGACGCTGCCTGGCTGCCAGACCCCAGTCCCGCTCGGCATATTGCTCCACGTAACGCTGAGCCTCGCGGCGCTTCTCCTGCTGCACTTTGCTCTCCTCGAAGAGGTCGTCGCTCTCCATGCGACCGAAGAAGTCGTTCTCCTCATCGGAGCTCGAGTCGTCCACTGCGCTCATGCCGGTGTTGAATTTTGACTGGATTGGAATGACACGCAAAGAGATAGTACAGCTTCACGCATCCTTTTCGGCAGATACAACGATATAAAATGATCTAATAAATTTGATTTTAGAATACACTTCAATTGTAAATAGTCCATTTAGGCATGCAATGTCGAAGGGTATGTGGTTTTGGTTGCCTTTCGAAACGATTAGAACGCGGCATACGAAACTCAAGTATTACGCAGTCTCACTTGCACCAAGCAAACAAGCGCATCAAGATGGACGCGACGCTGGCGACGTTCGACACGGTGGAGACGGCGGACTGCGTGGAGTCCTGCCCCGTCGCCGGCTTCGAGAGCTCAATGGTGGCAGCCACGTACCAGTTACACAAGGCGGCGGAGACCGGCGAAGCGGAGGATCGACGTACCGGCACGTTGCAGCTCTTTAAGCTCGAGTGCGACGCGCCCAGCACCGACGGTGCCGGCGTGGCAGTGCACAAGCTGCAGGAGACGGCGACGTCCAGCGGCATCTTCGACATCAAGTGGAACACGCAGGCCATGAACGGCAAGGCGGTGCTGGGTGCCGCCACTGCAGGCGGCAGCTTGGAGCTGTACGAACTGGTGCAGGAAGATGGCTCGCAGACATTGCGCCACTCTGGCCTGACCACGGAGGCAGACGCCGACTCCATGTGCTTGTCGCTGGACTGGAACAACCACGTGCACCCCAACGCACAGCCGTCAATCTGCGTCAGCCACTCGGACGGGTAGACAGCAGAAGTTAGCATGCAAGTCTCACGTGGCGGGATGCTCTAACAATTCGCCGATGTGATGTACCGCTTGCAGCGCGCTGTCGGTCTGGGACGTGGCACCAGAAGGCATCGTCCAGCAAGCCAAGGTGAATTCGGAACCCGTTACGCTTGGGACACCAGACGTGGTTTTGTCGAGACGGTTTTCTCGCTCTGAACGGAGATCTAACTGCCACTCGTTGCTTGCTTGCTGTTTGACTCCAGTGGCGCGCGCACGACTTGTTCGGTTCGCCGATCGAGACGTGGATCGTGGCTTTCAATTGCCACGACCCGAGCGTGCTGTTCTCGGGTGCGGACGATGCGGTTCTCAAAGGCTGGGACCTGCGCGTCGGCACCTCCATGCCGACGTTCAAGAACACTTGGCAGTACTCCATGGGCGTGTGCAGCATCCAGTTCCACCCGAACGATGAGCGTCTGGTGGCTGTGGGAAGCTACGACGAGCAGGTCGCTGTCTGGGACCACCGCAACATGATGCGGCCTCTGGCTGAATACGGCGCCGGCGGAGGCGTGTGGCGCCTCAAATGGCACCCGGCCGAGACCCGCAAGGTGAGGAAATCATTGCATCCAGTCTGACGAGGGATGCGCTAACGCTCGCTCTTTGTTGCCATTGGCAGGAGCTTCTACTGGCCGCTTGTATGCACAACGGCTTCCAGGTGCTGGAGCTGGAGGCCGAGTCCAAGCTGCGCAGGGCGGCGAGCTACGACCGTCACGACTCGCTCGCATACGGCGTAGATTGGTGGCTGCACCCGGCGGCTCTGCCGGCCAAAGCGCCCGTGGTGGGCTCGGCCTCCTTCTACGACCACGTCTTCCATGTGTGGCGTCAACCGCTTGAGCTGAGTGCTGGAAGTGCTGGAAGTTGAAGTGGTCTGCTTGGATACTGCCCCATGGGGCACTAAATACCATACTGTTTTGTTTTCGCCAATCAAACATGACACCTCTGCGAACGGCTCGGTATCAATAATTGGTCGTAAACTACAATCAACTTCAACACGTGGGAAGTTTCTTGTGCGACGAGAGCCGAGCTCCTCCAGACACATGCACTGTCCTTGCCTTGGGGCAGCGTGCGCACCGGTCCGGCGCTTTGCCACAATCGGAATCGCCGCTGACCTCGCAGACCCCGTCATAAGCACCGCCGCATCATGCCAGTCGACGTCCCAAGTGGGGCCCCCATCGCTGCCGCTGCATCCAACCCGTCGACCAACTCGAAAACGACAAAACCGACGCTGTCCACCACACTGGGGCATTTGGCTGTCTGGAGCCTGTTCCAGCAACAGCAGCAGAACCGCAACGTGGCCGTCGAGAAAGATGCGAACCTGGCCGCCAGCCTACGCACGCTGAGTTGCGGGGGAAGAAGCTGCAACGCAGCAGCCACGTCCAGGTCAGCGATGGCGCCGCGTCCCGCCCGCGTTGCAGTGGCGTGGCGAGGCACGCGGTGAGAGCAAGCTCAAATGGCCTGCCCTGGAGAGAATGAGCCCACCCAGCGAGCGGTAGGAGCTTGCAGAAGAGATGGAACCAGGCCGATCTAGTATTTAAGTTAACCCGAACTTTTCCACTTCGCTAGCGCGATCTGATTGCAAGAATCCGTGCATTTAAATATTACTTAGCGTCCTGGCATTGGAACGTTGATATCGAACGCTGCAACACCTTCATCGACACAAGCTCGCTCACTACTGTGCACTACAACCTACAGTTCCTATAGCTTACCAATAACAATGAAGCCAGGCCGGCTATAGCTCAGAAGAGCAGCAGATCCTTGATCATGCGGTCGGAGACCGTGGCCGACTCGGCCTCCGCTTCGGACCGGACGCTCGCGTCAAACGCGTGCGTAAACCGCTTGTCCCGTGCCATCATGCGCTCCAACAGCGAGTTGGACTCGGCGTAGCGCCGGATCAGGTGCTCGCAGAAACTGTCGTACGTCTTGTTTTCCTTGTAAATGAGCCGTCCAGTCGCATAGCTGGCAGTGCGGTAGGCCTCCACGAAGGTGCCTTCGACCCCGTCCTGGACTTGAGGCCGGAAGACCACCCACCGCTTGAAGAGCCACGGCAACGTGCTCTCATCCTGGAAATCGCGCTCTTCGAACACACTCTGCTGGCAGATGATAGCTCGGTGTTCCTCAGGCATGTACCGCCGACACACGATGCTGTTGTAGCTCACGTTCGGGACGCCGTGCACGTTGAGCGACCACTTGCCCGTCGTCTTGGAGTATACGTGGGCCACATCCTCGCCCAATGGAGTCACCACGACGTAGTGCTTCTTGGCGTGCTTGATCGAGATCTTCTGCGCCACGTTCGTCTCCCAGCAGAAGTCGAACATGTCCTTGACGTTGCACGGGAAGAACTTCTGGTTGTGGATCGTGTAGTTCTTCTCCGTGATCGCGAGGCGAAGCTGCCAGCCGTCCATCTCGATCGGGAGGCACGAGATCACTTCCGGTGCGAAGCTGCTGCTCTCGAGGTTGATGTTCACGCACACGAACGACGAGATGTTGAGAAGCTCGCGCTTGCGCTCGTCACTGAGCGAGTAGCCCGTGGCCGGGTCGATGGTGTGGATGCTGCTGGCGTCGTCCGTCTCAATGTGGTTCACCGCGTCGTTGCTGTGTGTGCCGTCCGTGTCCTCGCCGCTGTGATCCTCCGTCCTAAACGGCAGTAGGTCCGAGCTGAAAGACACCAGCGGCGCGGTAGGCGTCGCCGCGGGGCTGGGGCGTGCGCCGGAGCTCATCTCCTCCACCTTGCGCATACTCTCGTCCACGAAGTGCGAGAGGCGCGCGGCGCGCTGCTGCTGCGAGAGTTGCCCCTGCAGGTAGTTGACCTGGTCCTTCAGCGCCGCCTGCAGCTCCACGACGTGCACGCGCAGGAACTGCAGCTCCTGCTTCTGCTTCTTGCGGCAGCGGCGCGACGCCGCGTTGATCTTGAGCTGGCGCTCGCGCGAGACCTTCGTCTTCTTGGTGCCGGTGGGGGTCGTGGCGTTGGCCTCGTCCTCCTTCTTCACGCCTTTAGCTGTCGCTGTTGCAGTCGCTGCTACTGCAGGAGAAGGCGCGGGCCGCCCGATGTTGACCGTGTTCCCGGCCGCGCGCGTGTGCACCACCAGATTCTGCGGCTTGGCCCGCATGGCCAGCATGGACGAGGCCACGGCCGCCGTGGGCGACGTCTTGTCCGCCGCCATGCGCGCGTAGTCGCGCTTGACGCCGGTCTGTCCGCTGCTGCTCATTGGCGGCAGGCCGTTGCTCACGGCCGAGGGCGGGAAGCCCGAAGGCGCGGAGTAGTACAAGTCCAGGTACGAGCCCGGGGCGGGCGCGTCAGGCCCAGCGCCTCCCACAAAGGCGCCGAAGAGCTCGTCGTCCATGTCCAGCGCTGTCGGGGGGTCGGAGGAGAGCGCGAGCGTCGCGTTGGAGCTGCTGGAGCCTGTGGGTGACGCGCTGGAGACCGCGGCCAGCTCCTGCTTGAAGGTCAGCGCCTCGTCCTCAGCGTAGAGCGAGGAAGGCGACGAGCTGACGAGGTCGAGGCCGTTGCTGTACTGCATTAGGGGGGAGGGCTGGCGGCCCGGCTGCTGTCGTGCGAGGCGAATCGGAGAATGACCGACAGCTGGCAGCAAGGTACAGTACAGTACACACTGCTTGGTGTGCCGCCGGTGAAGCAGGTCAACTTCGAGTGGTGCAAGGACCGTGGTGGAAGAGGATATGCAGGTGACCTGCTCAGGCGTTGCTTGCTGGTGTCGACGGTGCCCGTCCCCCTTTTTAAAGTTAGAGCTTACCGTAGAACTTGGAGAGACTATACCGGCATCGGCTCCTTGAGCGGCCGGCACAATTACACTTGCGGATTCTATGGAGTGCTCGTCTATGTCTCCAGATACCCGGGACTGGAGCCTCCAGTGGAGGCCACAAGATAAAGTTTCAGGAACCACTCAACGGCTGGCCACAACGCGGTTGATGCCCATCACCCCTATTAGGTGCGTCTGGGCCAGCAGTGTCAGCGCTCCGATTGCAGCTCGCTCTGCAATTAGGAATGCATAGTCTGTAGGTATCCTCATGTACGATACGGTCACCAGAGCCAAGTCGGGGTATCGGTAGCTTTCAGGCTGCAGTCACCAGCCGAACTTCAGCTTCAGACTCAAGGTCGTCCACTGCAGGCCCTTGTTCACCGGGTAACTTATTAATACCGGTACCAACAGTTTCGCAGTGCGAAACGCCATCGGGTAACTTACCAACCATTGTCTCAGAGCTCTCAGTACCGGGCTACTGTAACCCGTTCTGCCGTCAGTCCAACGTTCAACGTTACGTTACCGGTACGTTAGTGTCCAAAAGTCCGGAAATTCACGCTGCCGAGCAGCTTGGCGACCATCGTCGACAAATTCCATAGCGGTTTGAAATCGATCGTAAGCCACGTGGATGCCCACGGGAAGTTTCCTGTACGACGTAAGCCGAGCTCCTCCAGGCAACATGCACTGTTATTCCTTCCCAGTTTGCTTACTGGGTTGGTTGAGCGCAGCGTGCGAGCCGGTCTGGCACTTTACCACAATCGGAATCGCCGCCTCTGCGGTCAACCCATCAACCACAACCAAGGCGACGCTGTCCACCACACTGGGGCCTTTGGTTGCCTGGAGCCTCTTTCATCTCGAACAGCAGAACAGCAACGTTGCTGTCGAGAAAGATGCGGGCCCAACGCCAGCCTGCGCACGCTGAGTTGCAACACAGCAGCCATGTCTAAGTCAACGATGGCACCGCGTTCCGCTCGCTTTGCAGTGGCGTGGCCCGAAGCGGTGAAAGCCAGCTCAAATGGCCTGCCCTGGAAATGAATGAGTCACCCAACCAGCGAGCGCTGCTTGCAGGCGAGATCAAGCAGATATCAGTGGTGTTCACTTACTTACGGTGGATATAGCTTCTCTGCAGTTAGCAAGCGAGAACATGCGTCCGCTCTCGACCTATTCCTCACACGTTGCGAAATCTACGCTTCGCCTTCCAATATAAATGAGCTGGCGTGCAGATGTGACCGACCCATGAGCAGCGGAAATCTGCAGCATTTTGGTGGTCCAGTTTGAAGTGCACCATCTGCTTGGCTTTTCGGCTCACAAAGCACCAATGAGCGAGCCGCACGGGTATCTCATCTTTGATTGGCCAAAACACAACATTTAACATGGGCGTTGTTTTCTGTCTTGAAAACCTCCCATACAGCCTTATAGTGTTCATCTACACCAACTATGCCGAATCATAGGTCTCAACGCTGTTGGTCCATCACTGGCCAACAACAACGAAGCTCTTCGCCTGCCCACCGCACATGCGTGTGCTGCGTCCGACTCTGGTGGCGCTGCAGCGCCTGCGCGCCCACAGCGCGCGTCAGCAACGCGTGCAACTGCTCGTCCGTGCCTTCAGCGACGCTGCGGACCCGGCCAAGCACTCACTGGGCTCGTGCGCTGCATATCCCAGCTCTTCCACCGTCTCGAACGCCTCTGCGCCGCACACGAACGGCTTCATCAACGGCAGCAGCAATGGCCACGCCGACCTGAAGCTGCAGACGGAGTCGGTGCAGTTCCTGGCCTCGTACCAGGACGACCAGCAGCTGGAGGAGGAGCAGCACGAGCAGGACATCGACTTCACTGCGCAGCGCATCGGCTTCCCCATCAGCGAGGCGGAGCTCAAGGAGCGCGCCGAGTACGAGACTCTGCACGATCTCCACGAGGTGGACGGCATCCGTGAGGAGACCAGAGCTGAAGCTGAGGCCAAGGCCGAGAGGATCATGGCCGTGCTGCGCCACTCCATGTCGGAGCTCGAGATCGGCAAAGTGATCCACCGCATCGCGCAGTACGCGACGCTCCCGCGCGTCACGGGTCTGTCCAGGAAGCAGTTCCTCAGGTCCTTGGAGACGCGCTTCGGAGAGAACAACAAGAAGGAGCTTGGCTACATGCTCGCGTTCCTGCAGGGCCGCGACGAGGTCATCGAGCAGCTCGAGGTCGACTCGAGACTGGGCGGTGCAGAGTCGGAGAGCGTGGATGACAGTCTGACGCAGCAGACCGAGCAGGACGCACAGGTGGATGAGACCGGGGACGAGTTCGTGGTGCCCAAGATCATGGGACTGCACCCGGACCTGGTGGCGGACCCCCAGTTCGTCAGCATTGTGTTCTGCTACTGCCGCCTGGCGTGTCTGAACTCGCTCAAGCTCATGCAACGACCCGCGGCGGGACTTAACCGTGGATCCAAGTCGAGTTTGTGGCAGGTCAAGGCGGACTTCAAGAAGGTGCTGGACATGGAGGGGCTCGCGCACTACGCTGACATGCTGGGGCTGGAGAAGCCAGCGAAGTATGGCGAAGAAGACATGGATGCAGTGGACGCTGAGTGGGAAGAGTTCAACTTGGAGAACGACCGCATCGATTTCCGTATGCTTCTGTCTCAGACGCAGGGGATTGTTAACTTTATGAAGGATGAGCTCTCGAACGAGACGATCTCCAAGATGCTCGTGGCGATGCTGGCTTCGGTGAAGACGTCCAAGCTGCACCGCAAGATCTTTCAGGAAATGGTGTGCAACGTCCAGACGGCGTTCCCGGAGACCTACCACGAGCAGCTTCTGTCGGAACTGGTGCCGTTCCTTTCGGGCGACAACGCCACGTACGAGGATTTCGACTCGGACACAGCCGCGACCGCCCTGCAGCACCACCAAATGCGTAACGAGGCAATCATCCGTGCTCTGTTGGAGACGCGCATGCGTGTCGGGCACATTCTTATTAACGACATCGATGATGCAGAGCTCAGCCAGTCGATTTCGAAGAGGCTGACGCCGGAGCAGCACGAGAAGGTGATCACGACGGCTTGGAACATTGTGTCGGTGCTGGATGACCGTAAGTATCACATGTTCTTCACGCGTTTCCTGAAGTACAAGCTAGCATGGCGACCGAATCGCACCACGTTCGGAGAGACCTTCCTGTCGGATGTGCGCAAGACTCTTGGGCCTCGCGACGCAGAGACCATCATGCCTATGTTCGAGGAAGTGTTCCAGCAATTGTCGGTGGAGACGCTAACGATTTGTCGTGTGAAACTGCGTCACTCCCGGAAGCTGTTGCGTGGACGCGGCGCGTTAGAGCCGCTCAATGACGCGGGCCGTGAACGTCTCGAGACCGCTTGGCAGCCCTCTCGCTGTGCATTCTTCAGCAATTTGCCTCATGGTGTAACCCAGAAGCACTTGGAGCAGGCACTTTCCCATATTGGAGGCGTCAAGCGCTTCCTACTATTTGCCAACCCTCTCAATGGTCCGCCTGATTTGCTCTCCGATGAGAATGACGAGGAGGAGGGGGATAATGTGGTGGAAGACGACGTTGAGGACGTGGAAAATGAGGATGGCACTGTCAAAGACAAACCCAAGAAGAAGAAGAAGAAGAAAAAAACAAAATCAAAAATGGAAAAGGCAAAGGCCAAGGATATGACAATGTTCCGGAAGCTGAGGAAGAAAGACACCATCATTGCGAGCGACAAGAAGACGCCGTACCAGGCCGTGGTGGAGTTCGATTCCGAAAGCGCGTGCCGTAAGGCAAATATGCGCGCGCTGCAGATCTTCGGTGTGATGATGGTTGGCTACAAGGAGTACCGACCTGTGTTCCCGACGTCGGTAGACAACCGCTCGGGGATCACGCTCATGAACGTGCCTTACGGCACTATGGTCGGAGAACTCGTCGACGAGGTGAACGACGTCCTGTCCAAGGCTGGTCTTAGCATGAAGGTGTCTGGCTTGGTGCCTCGAGGCGTCATGCTGACTAACGGCCGGTTGGACCTGCGCTTCCCGTCGTTCGTGGAGGCTGCGCAAGTCGCAGAGTTGCTGAACGACCACGTGTACCCGATGAAGTGCCGTCGGCCTCCTTCAAGGCGTGACGAAGAACGTATTGCCGACTACATGAAGTTTCAGAATACGCTCAAGTCGGAGGCTGGGAAGGATCCGGAGGAAAAGCCGATAAAGAAGGAAAAGAAGGAGGCTAAGGTTATTATTCCTCAGGATGAGGACGAACCGATATCCTATGCCGCCCCCGATGGAGATGAAGATGAAGACGACGGTGCTGACGATGCTGGCTATGTTGACAATGGGATTCTAAAGAAGTCCAAGCTGGACGTCAGTGTGGTGAAAGAATCTCTCGAGGAATACTTCGAGGCGTGGCGTGAGCCTCTAGAAAATCTGATAGAGGAGCAGAAAGCGCTCGGTGACAAGCCTCGTCCGTTTGACGTCACGTGGGCCCCGCTGCCCAAGCCCAGGAACAAGCACATGTACCTTTAGACTTGTGAGCCCAGCGGATAGACAGACAACCAACCCACTACAGTGATAGCAGGCCTTTAGCACTTCACATTGTGAATAGATACTTAGACATGCAAATAATATCTTTGCCCGCCATTGATCATTCTCATCTTGCAGTCATAAATACATGGTGTGGGTCACATAGGTTGATTTCTAAATGCGTTTCTAAGTGGCTACATCGGACGGTTACTGTGGATCTTGAAGCGACGTTGATCATTTGAGACTTTGAACCGCAGCGATGGGAGATGTCGATGTCAAGACCAACAAACTGAACCGGGAGCTGCTTCGGTGGATACAAAGCTTGGATCTGGCCTACTCCATCAAGAACGTCAAGCGGTAGGTCCGTCTTCAGTCTGTCAGTTTAGTCGAATAGCTTCTGACCAAACTTGGCCTTGCAGAGACTTTGCTAATGGCTTCCTCGTGGCCGAGATCCTGTCGCGTTACTACGACAAGGACATCAGCATGCACTCGTACGACAACGGCATTGGCATGAAGGTCAAGAAGGACAACTGGGACCAACTGGCCAAGATCTTTGGGCGCTTCGCTGACCTGGAGCCGCTGACCAGTAAGACCGACATCGACGCCATCATCCACTGCCAGAACGGCGCAGCGGTTGCCTTCCTCACCAAACTCTACCAGTGCCTGACGAAGCGCACGATCCAGCCCACCGCTGTAGCTCAGCATCCACCAGCAGGATCTGGAAACGTCGGAGCCCCCACCAGTGTGGCCAAGAGCTTGGACACGGTGGAGGAGATCCCTCCGTACGCCAAGCCGACCAACTCGGCGTTTATCCGTGACAAGATGCGCGAACCTGAAATCGCTGAGACACGAGATCAAACGCAGCTCAACCGCAAAGTGCGGGACATTCACTCGCAGCATGAGGAAACGCAGCAGCTCGAACGTCTGACGACCGACACCCCGGACCGGTATCCAGCACTGCGCAGCGCCAGCAGAGCCACCGTGTTGCGAGGAGCTACCAAGCCTGTTCGCAACGACGACAGCAATCCAGTGCTCATGACTCAGCAGGTCGTGCGCGAGGTGCAGATCAAGACTATCAACCAGAAAGGGCTCGAAAAGCTTCGTGCAACGCGAGAAGCCAAGGAAAGCGAGTCCCTCGGGTTTTCGGGGCATAGTTCCAGTGGTCTGCTCGGTGAAGGCCGCAATGGTGTCGCTTCGTTCGACACACGGGGGATGAATGGTGGCGGCAGCAGCAACCCGGAACTTGTTCAGAGACGGAGACCCATGGATCTGCTGAATGAGGCCGTGACGCGTCAACTTGCCAGCATGGGACTCGCGCTGAAGCCTCGTGGAGGGAAGGACAAATTTGAGAATTTCATCGACAACGCGTACGAAGGACACATTTTTGAAGATCACGAGTGTGCGGAGGTGATTCGAGGTATCCAGGAAGAGACCGAGCTGCTTGCAGTGGCGTTCTTAGACTTCCCACGGGAGTTCTGGAAGTTTGTGGGGCTGATGCATTCTTTCTTCACTGAGCTTGACGAGAATCACGTCTTTTTTCAAGCATCGGCAATGTTGTTTCAAGTTTTAGGCCAGCACTGTGTGCGTCGTGATGGCACTGCTGCTTCACTTCTCATGCCTGATTTCCTGCTTCCGAAGTTCACGCCAATTCTTAGCCGATACGCGGGCAAGCGATCTCCACTACTGCGGATACTTTACGCGTTCCTGCCCAACACAGTGCTGGCCCACATTCAAGCCATCAAGCAGTTACGCGAGGTACTAGCCGACGACATCCCATTGTTCGTGCACATGCTCACGATTCTAATTGGCATGGAGAACGAGCTAGATGATACACTTGTGGACCTGTATCACTACTATTGCTGCATCGGGCTAGAAACACCTTGCGAGAAACTGCGAGCTGCCTGCTTGTCCATGCTGATTCCATTCCTCAACTACGACGTGAATCTCGTTCTTGACTTACTGCCACGCTTGACACAACTGTCGTCTCGACATGCTTGGTGGGAGGTGAAAGCTCAGCTTCTCATCGTCGCATCAGCTTTTCTTCGGACGGCGCCAACTCATCGAGTGCAGAACGAAGACGACACGGGCGATCTACCGGAGGAACCGACGCGAGATTTTACCGAGCAGATCGAGTTGTGTTTGACTATTATCGAGCGTGAATTCCATCCCGAAGCAAGTCTGAATTTGCGGCGTGTTGGGTTGTCATATCTCGCAAGAACTCTGGAGCAGTATCAAGAACTTGTGCCGCTGTATGTAGATGTGCTACTCAGTCTTCCTGCACCTGTGCGTAACACGATGCTGTTTGCCTCTGATACTGAGGCCACTACTGAGCCGGCGTTCGAAGACGAGCACGAAGATAACGCAAAGTCGTCGACTGGAATCGAACACCAGTTGCCTATCCGAGGTGCTTCTGGAGCAACCTACCAGCTCTTGCCACTGGTTGCGAACTGGGACTCGATCGCTATAGCCAAGCAAGTTTTCTACGAGCACAAGGGCCACAGCTCAGCCAGCCCAGACGTCCTCAATGTCATGTTGAAGTGCTTTGAGCAGTTGCTACACGCAGGTCAACAGCTCAACGTCCGGATGTTGTACGATCAAATGAAGGGATACGTCGTGTTGGGCTTGGGAAGCCCCAGCACTTGCGAGGTCAGTGCCAACATTGTCAAAGTTGCGCTCGAGGCCTTAGATGGCAGTGAGACGGACGTCTTCCAGCACGTCGCGCTGGTAGAAACCCTGCAGAAGCTTGTGAGCAGGAACGTCGACGACATTCGACAACAGACCGTTGTAAAATTGCTGCACGACGCACACACTATGAGTTCCGTGTGGGTTGAGAGGGTGATACGCTGTGTCAGCAGCTTACGGGCAATGTGCGACGCGGATACGTTCAAGTCGTCGCTCTTCTCCATCGCGTTTGAAATCGACGGGTAAGTAGGGAGATAACTAGCAACTAGGGAACAAGCTGAGAGCTAATCACTGACCTTCATGAACAGAGATAATAGCTTGTCTTTCCATTTTACTACACGCTGTTCTAGCTGACAAGAAAGCTCGCGATCGCTCTCTGCAACATCGAAGACGCAATACTGCGCATGTCCCCAAGAACCAGTCACCCGATCAAGACTGCGTCACGGGCGACTTGACCGTCACCGCAGCTTTCGAGTACGAGCAGACGGGAGGAGACGCTCCATTTCCAATCTTCCTGGGGGTGGCGCCTCCGTTGAAGCGCGTGCACACCGGGAGGCTGTTGGCCGTCGTGATGGTGGCCTTGGAGATGGTGCCCCTGTCGTTGTAGTTCTGGTTCAGCCGAATGAGCTCCGCGGTTGGGTTCACACTCACGACGCCGTCCACGATGACGCCGCGCTTGACAGGGCCACACGTGCCGCACGACTCGAAGAGTCTGCCCGAGTTCTCCATGTAGAACCCGCCGCTCACGACGACCGTGCCCGATCCCTGGCCGAAGACGACGCGGCGGGCCACGTTCCGAGCCCCTCCGCCCGTGATGGTCGTGATGCCCGTGCCCGAGTTGACGTGCAGCGCGCTCTGAATCGAGTCTCTGAACCACACGTTGACCAGCGCGCAGTTGTGCGTCTCGCAGAAGACGCCGCCGCCGCCGGCGATGATGACGTTGCTGAGCGTGCCGCCGGCCTGGACGACGAACACGGCGTTGGCCCGCGTCATTTTCGCGCCGGACTGGAACGCCACGTTGCTGCGCTTGAAGGTTTTCATGCCGCCGTCGAACGGCGTAGTGGGGCCCACGACACGGGGCCTCGCGAGGGGCACCGTGCCCTTGGACGTGGGCCAGAGACCGATCGAGCGCTCCTCGTCCTGCGCCGCAGTGACTTGGCCCGGCGTGTAGTTCTCGGCCCAGAGCGTCGTGTCCACCTGCGCGCCGGCCAACTTGCGGCCGCCCTCCAGCACCTGCAGACTGTCGAACGTGACGTCCTCCTCACCCATTTCGTGCGTCGTCATGGCTGCAACGTGCAACAACAGCAAGAAACAGGGTCAAACAAGCGGCCTGCAGGCCATTGGGCACAGTACAGTCAGTGTACATACCTTGCGTGGATAGCACGCAGCTGGCCGCTGCCAGCAGCGCTAGGAACCGCATCATACAGTGAAGTGTCGGTCTACGAAGTTTCAAATGCACTTGTGCTCTGGTCTTCCGCCGCTGCTGAACGTCGTGTGGACGACCAAGTGGCGGAAAGGAATTTGCGGCAAACCGGCCCGCAGCGACGCAGACAGGGCCCATGCAGAGGCTTGCCCGGCAAGTTGCCGGGCCGTTGGAGACAAGAGACTCGAGGCCCCATCGGCAACGTTATCCTGCGATGTGCTCGACCGTTACAGCCCGTGGCGGGGTTTTCGACCAATGAGGAGACGCGTATCCATCGTCGTGACGCTTGGTGGTCAGGAAGAGGAAGAGCTCCGCTTGTCAAATGCGTCACAAGAAGCGCCCGACTACGGCCAGGCCGCTGCACGCGTCGACCCCCGCGACCAATTGGGACAAGGCGAGAGACACCCGACCGCAGCGCAAGAAGAAAGCGCCCAAAAAGGTCAAAAAGCGCGACGTGCAGCGTCAAAGAGGACGGAAACCCAAGCAGAATGATCCCAATGCGGACAATGGGGAGACGCCCATGGACGCTGAGCTGAGGGCGTTTGCGGAGCGAGTGGCGCTCTCACCGCAGGAGAAGCAGCTGCGCTCGAGGGTGTTCGAGGACGTGCGCGACCTCATCTCGTCGGCCTATCAGGACGCGACGGTGCAGCTCTACGGCTCGTCCAGCACGGGACTCGACACCTTCCGCAGTGATCTGGACATCACCGTGGGCAATATCTCGCTGTCTGCAGCTACAGAGTCGCAGTCAGTGCCGACGGTGGTGATGGATGAAGAGGGTGATGACGGTGACGAATCTACTGTGAAGGAGGAGGAAGAAGAAGAAGAAGAAGCTTCGTTCTCGCTGAACTTGGCGCTGCCTGTTGGGACGGCCGCATCGGAGGACAACGCGGATATCACGCGGCGGGTTCAGCCCACGGCAGCTTCTCATTGGAACCCGGCGCTTCGACGACGTAAGATCCGAGTTCTGCGAGCGCTGCAGTTTCTGTTGAAGTCTCAGAGACCTCATTTCCAAGTCAAATGCCTACACAAGGCGAAGATCCCGATTCTCATGGTGCTGGACACGAAGACCAAGTTGTCCCTTGATATCGGCGTCAACCGAGAGGCTTTCGAGGCGAGTGAACACGGACGCTCCACTTCTCTCGCGCAAAGACTGCAACAGACGCTGGGCGCGCCGTTCACAACGATGGTCATGTTCTTGAAGGAATTCCTGCACCAATTCGAGCTGGATAAGCCATTCACGGGTGGGCTGGGCAGCTTCCGGGTGTACATGATGGTGGCGTACATTTTCCAACGCTGTGGATCGAAGCGTAAGAACAAGCCGGTGTCGGCTCTGTTGCTGGCATTCTTTGAGCTATTCGGCAACAAGAAGCTGCCCAAGTTTTTGCACGAGGAGACGCAGTTGTCGCTCCCCCTCGGAGATGGCGGACACGTGGACTTTGGTGGCGTTTTCCGCATCGACGACTGCGTGGAGACTTTCGCCATGGCATTCGACATTCTGAGCTCTACTGGGAACATTGGGTCCATTATTTATGAGGAGCGCCTTGAAAAAGACCGCAAAAAGTGCCAGAAGAACGTGGAGCAGAGCGCTTAGAGCCTTCGGGTGACGCTATGACCTTAGTTGTTGTATGTTACAGCTTGAACTGCTTGAATGAAGTAGGGACCCCAATCCAATCACTAAAAGCCGCAAAGAATCGCTTTCGTTGTTCGTTGGAGGTGATGACAGCTGTCGACGCAGACGCAGAGAGTGCTCCATCCGATGATGCGGCCAAGGGAACTGCTCGTTTAAGTTGAAGGTATTCCAGGTCACTAGCGCTGCCCGAGAGCGACGTCAGGCTCAGAATGTGATGAAATGCCCGAAGCAAGTTCCTCTTGGACAGACGTGAGGCCACTCTCTCCATGGCAACTCGATCCATTTTCGAGGCCTTCTTGGCGCCCTGCTTGAAGCCCGTGGCGGCCATGAGGAACTCGATCTCGAAGCTCTTGAAAAACTTAGCTGCAAACTTCGTCTGCGAGTTTTCAACACCGCTTGAAGCGCGCCAACATGGTTCTTCTCTCGTCCAGTTGAGTGCTAAGCTCGACGGAGCAAGGTTCGATGCCCGCTGGCGAGTGAATTGAGGCATGTCGGAGATGACGCACGTTTCACACGAACCGCGCTCTTCCCATCGTGCACAAACTGCTCGCTGCAGCGCTTGGTGCTGCTTCGCAACAGACAGCGCCTGCTCATCTTCGCTCACAACGATCGAGCTCAGGAAGACAGGCTCATAGAATTGCAACAACAGAGAGCCCTGCAGTCCCAGCGCATTCCACTTGGTCAGTTTGTCCGAGCAGCTCATGGACAGCGTCCGCTTATCAGCTGGCAAGTCGGAGCGGCCGGATTTCACGCGAGCGATGCCAACTGCTTGAGCGAATCGTTTGTCCGGCGGAGTGTCATGATCATCTGGACATGTATCACCTCCTCTCCGTCTCTTATTGACGTGAGCTTTGGCCCCTGTGAGGCGCAACTCACTGCGCTCGCCGTCATTGGCCTCTCTCCCTTCTCTTTGGTGCACCAACTCGTCCACCACATCTTGACGCAGTTCGTAGATTGCAGCGTCTCCGCAAGGCGCTTCACTGATGAAGAGATGCAGCGAATGCTGTGGCTTGAGCACCAGTCGACTTGACGTCGGGTGTTGCTCGAAGATCGACTGGTCACTTGACTCGAGTTCATTGACCTGCCAATGTAGCGCCTCTGAGTACAAATAACGAATCAACGCGCGCCTCGCTAACACTTCGGCGTGGCAGTCGTTGACTACAAGGCCGTCGACGTTCAGGTCGCGTCTGCCGAGACACTTGGTGCCAGTGGCGACTGCCAAGACGCGGAATGTGTCACTCGGCTCGGAGTCCGTGTCTGGAGGTGGAACTCGCGTGTGCAATACGAAGCCCGCAAGCACAGTCCACTCGGAGCTCGGGATCTTCTTCTGGCATTGCGAGAAGCTCTCGAACCACTGCACAACAGCTCGCGCCACGCCAGCCGCGATGGCTGGAGACGGCATTTTGGATAATGACACGCGTTTAGTGACATAGGGTGGAGCGGGCGGTTTATTGTACTTGGGTTTTGTAAAGTCGAGTTAGGGTTAACCTTGAGATAGTGACTACTCATGACATCCATGTTCAACGTTAGGCTTTGTCTAGCGGCGCCCTTGGTTCTATTCTACTCTACTCGCTGACTTTGCTGTCCGCGTCAGAGTTGTTCTTCTCCTTGTCTCTTGTTTCAAGGAATAATAACGGCACCATGCCTAGTAGACAGCCGATAGTCACGCCAATGGAGCTACCGACCACCTTGGACAACCGCGTTTGCTTCAACAGCATCTACAAGACGGCAAAGATATAGTGAGTGAGATCAGTATATTGCATGAGCGTATGCCTCTCATTGGTGACGGACGTACCTGCTCATTCGTCAGTGTCGGGACGGGCAGTCCAAGCCGCGCGCAAAAGTCTTCGACGACGTTGCCCAGCCCCAGCCCAGCGATGTCCGAGATGGTGTTGCCGATGCCTGCTGCGGCCATGGATGAGATGCCGAGCGACACGCCCAGCGTCAGATCGATGTAGTCTCCGGCGATGATCATGATGAAGTTGTCCACGAAGCCGAAGCCGATGAAGGGCAGACCGACTTGCAACGCCACCAGCTTGAGCTCCTGCGTCGTCGGAGGTGTCACACTGGCGGCGGTCTCGGAGACTGCTGCATTTTCCACTGGGGTCTTCACTGAGCGCCGCACCGTGTTGAGCGCCCTGGACAAGTTCCGGGTCGTGGACGGCGACAGCAGCGCAGTCAGACGCTGCGCAGCCTCCGGGTCCGTCCTTAGTGCCGTCTCCAGGTCACGCAGCAGAGCCGCGTTCTCCGCTGTCACTGGAGGCTTCGAGTGGAATGCGGCGGTGGGTCTGTTGCGCACAGCAGCACGCCGGACAAGGCGGAGCCCGAGCATGGAGGCAATTGCGTGCGGCTGGAACCGAACCAAGCAGAGACTGAAGTTTTGACTCGCTCGGCTGGTACAGCCTCCTCTTTTGGCAATTTTGTGGAATCCTATAATCGTATAGATTGGTACAATTCATTCAGTACTGTTCCATTTGTATGAATCTGGTGCGCTTCTAAACCTGTCATAATTAGTTCAACTGCCACAATGTATGTGTACCACTGGTCACATGGAGACCCACTTCGTTCGCGTACGTCAGCAGCGTCATCCCCGTCCGTTGTTGATGTGCCACCAGCCACTCGACCAACTTGCAGTTCTGAGTCGCCCGACTAAGCGCATTTCCCATTCCGCCGCACTCCACAACAATGCTGAGCCCCATCGAACAGTCCAAGCGCACGGTACGCCAGCCCCAACATCCAATCGATCGCTGTCAATAGTGACACTAACCTTTCATCGTTGCAGGCCGCGCGCCAGGCCGTGGACGAGTACGTGCAGAGCGGCTTCGTCGTGGGTGTCGGCAGCGGCTCCACAGTCGTGTACGCCGCCGAGCGTCTCGGTGAGCTCGTCAAGGAGCAGAAGCTCACGAACATCAAGTGCATCCCCACGTCCTTCCAGGCCAAGCAGCTCATCGCCCAGCACAAGCTCACGCTCACCAGTCTGGACGAGAGTCCCGTCATCGACGTGACCATCGACGGCGCCGACGAGGTGGATCTGCAGCTCAACTGCATCAAGGGCGGAGGCGGCTGTCAGCTGCAGGAGAAGATCGTGGCCTTCGCCGCCAAGAAGTTCGTCGTGATTGCCGACTACCGCAAGGAGTCCAAGCAGCTTGGCGAGCAGTGGACGCAGGGGGTGCCCGTCGAGGTCATTCCTATGGCCTACGTGCCGCTCATGCACAAGATGGAGCAGGACTTCGGCGGCAAGCCCGTGCTGCGCATGGCCAAGTGCAAGGCCGGCCCCGTGGTCACGGACAATGGCAACTTCGTGCTTGACGTTGATTTCGGCGTCATCAGCGACCCGAAGACGCTCTGCGATCGCCTCAAGCTGCTCCCTGGCGTGGTGGAGGTCGGACTCTTCTGCGGGATGGCTGAGAAGGCCTTCTTCGG
Organism: Phytophthora fragariae; assembly: GCA_009729435.1. NCBI lineage: Eukaryota > Oomycota > Peronosporomycetes > Peronosporales > Peronosporaceae > Phytophthora > Phytophthora fragariae. The sequence goes on from QQOI01000033.1 coordinate 900,797, forward strand.
ACAGACGGACGGCTCGTTCACCACACGGGTAGCCGAGAAGTCTGCCTAAGCCGTGTTGTCTGTCTATTCCTGCGTCTCGTACAGCAAGGAATGATAATGCAGCTCTACTCCATCAGCAAGCTCGCATTGCGCGTGTTGCTATTGTGCCTTTCTGATCAAATGGCCAATCGGGCTGCAAAAAGTAGGTCCTAAGCAGAACGGGTTAGGGCTCTTGGTAGGATTTGCGATGCAGATGGCTGGGATTTACCTTTGTGTCTGAGGTCCTACGTAAGGGCTCACCTTTGGTCTAAAGGGTATTATACCTTTAAGCAATTAAGGTCCGAATGGCCATTTTTCACCGGGCCATTTACTCCTACGAAAGAGCTGCTGCTCAGCCATCTTCCATTATCGACTCTTGTAACATAGGACATGCTAAATTTAATTACCATCAGACTATCCTTTAGGAGGTCTTACGTAGGACCGCTACTCCTACGTAGGACCTTAAATCTGAGGGCAAAATGGCCGAAAGGCACAATATGATATATTTGTTTATTGGGCTGCTGTGGTGGCATTACCACCGACCAGTAGTCGCGACGTGGATGGCGGAGCCAATGCAAAGCTCTAAACATGAAGCACTATGAGTGGAGGAGATAGCTTTCGGACACTCGATCTGTCCATACGCCAACAGCAGGGGCAACTTAGTCGCTGGCGCTGTTCTGTTGGAGATAGTGCTCGAGACGCACTTGACGAAGGACATCGTATTGGCCATCGGCGTCGACAGCAGTTCGCACTTCTCGCGATGCCAATGTGCCGTCTGGATAGCGGTGTGCGTAGAAGCAGCTGGTACCGAATGGACATGTTCCTCTGCGAGTAATTCAACACAAAACAACAAATGGTTACACCACATGTCGTGCAATGCTTCAATGCTTGTGACGGGGAAGCAGCAAGATCGGGTTTTGGATGGCTAACGCACCTTCCTTCATCGAAGTGGCGGCAAGGAATGGCCGACAGGTTTTTCTATCCCAAGCATAAGAAATGGTGAGTGTCTGTATGAAGCAGCACAAACGCAGAAACGAGTTCGCACGTACGCGATATACATCGATGAGGACTTTCTTGCGCTCCGGCTTGGTGACCATGCGGCTCGACGGGATAACGAAGTTCGTCTCCACTCGACACACAGGACACTGGCGCACGGTTTGCTTCGGCTGCTCTGCGGTGCCTCTCCAATTGCGCAAGCATGAGAGGCAAAAGGCGTGGCTGCATCCAGACAGCAGTCCAAACCGCTCGCCCTTGGCAAGAATATTCTCGTAGCAAATGCCGCATTCCAGGTCCGCAGAGAGGCGGATCTCCTCACCCATAGCCAGCATTTCTTCCTCGCTCTCAACGCGCTCCGGCAGCGAATGCGAGTAAAAGCACGAGTTGCCATATCGGCACAGGCCTTGCAAGAAGAACGTGCAGATTTTACTACAGACAGCAACAGAAACAAACAAAAACTTGTCAACAACTTTAAAACAATAAACATAAAATCAACGGTAACAAACTTACGGAGGTGCAGGTCGCTCTTCGTCAAAGGACATCGGTCTGTTCATCACGTTCTTCTTGGCCACTTCCACGTACGACTCCTTCGGCATCGGAGGTCCAGACTCCGCCGGCGCGTCCTCGAACTCACCAGGAGCTCCGTAGTAGTACAACTCTGAACCAACACACACAGTGCAATCAGCTCTACAACATAATACCAACCAATCAACATATTCTTTAAAAACCAACCTACCTTCTTCTTTGGAGATAAAGTCTCGTAGCTCCGTCACATCTTCCGCCTCTTTCTCCGCATCCTCTTCACCGGACGTCTCCGCTACAGGAGTAGCAGGCTTCTCCTCCTCTTCATCCTTCTCATCCTTCCTCTCCGCTTCAACCGCCTTGTCCTTCTCCTCCTTCTTCTGCACGTGCAGGTACGGACACTTGTCTCCGTTGGAGCAGTCCCCGTACTTGAAGAACTTGCACGGGACGCCGTAGGAGCCTGGCGCCACCGTCTTCTCACCGGTGCTAGCGCTCACGCGCGTGGCCGCCGCCTGCGCCTGCGCCGAGTGCGAGAACTTGCAGTCGCGTCCAGCCTTACACGCGCCCTGGAGGAAGAACTTGCAGGGCAGTGGACGCACCGCCAGCTCCTCGCGCGCCGCGTGGAAGAACTTGCAGCTGCTGCCGTTGCGGCACTTGCCTGCTGCGAAGAAGGAGCACGGCGTCTTCTTCCTGGCGGCCGCGGAGCCGCCCGAGGCGACCGAGTGCGTCGACATCTTGCTGTGTACGCTGACGATTCGAAAATGGTGGATGGACTTTGGGGTGATTGGACGAAAAGATCTGGAGCTGACCAATGACTGGTGCGGACCACCTGTTTGTAATGTAGCCATCTACGGACTCGACATGGCTACATTGGGCTGCACTTCAATGCGTGCCTTCGTCGCTGTTGTTGCTGGAGCTGAGCGTCTTACCTTATGCATCCAGCCAGTGCAATAGCATCATGAACGTTTGAATATGCATGACGAATTCGCAATGTGCTGCGGGTTTGCATTAAATTTTGGATCGAAGCAGTTCAAGCTTTGGATTATTTGCACGCAGTTCTTCCTTTACGTCTCGTACCCTGGCGACACCGCGATGACAGAGTGCAGTAGCATCGTGTATGGGTCCTTGAAATACACACTGTGTTATTACTTTAGGAAAACGACGACTTGATCGGATCAAGTTGATCCCATTCGAAGAGACCAGGTAGCAATACAGCTCAAGGCTCGACTGCTGCTATCCATAGTCGTCTCCACCAGCCCCAAACCAGGATGTTGACACTCACTCGCAGTCGGAGTAGTTGAGATATCAGTACTGCTTTGGCCGAAAAGAAAACGTGAAAACCGAAGATCATAGTGAAAACGATACTTTGATATATTGATGGCAGGCTCTGAGAGCAAATGCAGAGTGATGCAAATTTGACGATCTGTTTCAGGCCGAGCCGAGATCCAAGAAGTAATAGCTAAACGCTCACGGCGAAGCTCCCGGATTGCAGTCTTTGAAGTTGAAGTTGGACTGCTGCGGATCTGCACATACACACAGACAGGTAGTTGAGGTTTTGGTCTGACGGTCGATGCCGTCGCTGTTAGCCATCACTGGCGATTTGAGACGCACTACACGCTGAGCGGATGCATGGCCTCGCTCTCCCATCTCAGCATACCGAACATCGCCTCGTTCGCTAGCTGGTTCAACACCTTGTCATCCTTCTCGCCCTTCACGTCGTAGTAGCCCAGGAAGTGCGCCTTCCACTGCGACGTCTCATTTTCACCGCCAATGAACATCCACCCCTGGCACTCCTCGCCACGAATGCAGTTCTCGGCAGCCTCGGTCTGAACCGAAATCGATTTTAGGCCGATGTAGTAGTCATCACCATCGCGCAACCGGAACGCCACCGAAATATATTCTCGGTCCGACATATCCGAGGCCACTGATGCAATGCGGTGCACGACCACAATATCGTCCGTCACCTTCTGCAGGATGCGGAACTGCTTCACGTCAGGGTAAATGCGTTTGCACTTTTCAGGTGACGTGATGATGTCCCATGAGGCATTCGCAACTTCACGAATGTTCTTGTCGCTGATGGAGCGCATGGCACGGAAGTTGAGGCACGTGCTCGCTGCCCACAGCTCCGTCTTCCAGCCCATCGCATAGCACACGTTCGTCTTCGAGTTCACAGACGGACCGAACGTCTTCAACTCATTGTACGCGTGACGCACCGCCTCGTGACACAAGTTCAGGTCCACGACCAGCGTCGGGCCCTTCAGAGGGTTCATCTGGTCGCTGATCCACATCGGGACGCCCGCAATCTTCTTGCGGTCCACGTCGCGGCAGTCGCTCGGCAGCGCGTTCAGACCGTACTGGATCATGCGCGCGAAGTTCTCGTGCTGCAGCAGCTGCTCCTTGAGCTTGTTGTTGTCCTTGCGCAGCGTCTGCACCGTCTGCATCTGCTTCTCGTACGCCTCCGTCAGCGCCTGCTCGCTCATGCCCGCCATCTGCGAGCACTGCTCCGTCAGGTCGCCGCCGATGATGCGGATCTGCTCCTTCAGCTCCGCGATGCGGTCGCGCAGGAAGCTCTCCTCGTCCTTCTGTTTCTTGCGGCGACGACGCGACGCGTAGCGGACCTGCTGTCTGCGGCGCTCCTTCTTCTTCTGGGTGTCGTCCTCGCCCATGCCGGCATCTTCATCGCTGCTTCCTCCATTGTTACTAGACGTCGCCAGAGCTCGAGAGCTGGTTGAAGACTTGGCAGAGGTGGGGACTATAGCGGAAGGCGCAACCGCCGCCTGACGCGGTGCAGCCGGCGCCGGGATATTGACACTAAGACCGCCAAGGGCTCCAAGGCCTGACGAGACAGCGGGCGCTCCCATGTTTGGCTGCTGCAAGCTGCCGATACCCATTCGTCCGCTGGTGTCCACACCATTGGGCGGCATCTGGTTCATGTGCATAGGGCCGGGCAGACCGCTCTGCTGCATGAGCGGCGCTTGGCTCGTCATGGGCATTGTCTGCGTGCGTCCGGGCTGCATACTGGGCGCCTGTGAGCGCGGCGGCATCATGTGCTGCTGGTCGTACACGTGGCTGGGCATCTGTCCGAGATGCTGCTGCTGGAGCCCGACGGGGTCGTTGCCCAACGCGCCCAGGAGGTCGTCCACGAAGCGCGGGTCGTCCTCGGGCGCCACCATCCCTGGCTGATGCATGAGGCCCATGCCGCTGTGCTGGTGCATGGAGGGCGGCGCCTGGTGGTACAGTCCGTTGTTCATGGGCAGCGGGTCGAACATCATGTCCTGCATGCTGTAGTGCTGCTGTAGGCCTGGCTGCGGCGCGCGCTGCTGCTGCTGGGGCATCCCGTTGGGCATCCCCGCGCGCATGCCGTACGGGTTGTTGCGCTGGTCCATCGCGCAATGACTGGGGGGATGTGGCTGCTGGCTGGCCGGCTGCTTCTTGTTGCTGTGCTGGCAGATTGGTATGTGCAGAGTGCTTTGTCCTGCCTTCTCCCGCATGCGCGATTCATTTGCAATTCATTTGATGGGGTTTCGACCAATGGAAACGCACCAAAATGAATTGGGGAGAGAGGGGCGCGGGCGACGGCCCACTTTCTGGCTCGAGCTTTGCTTCGAAAAAGGTCGAGCAGATAAAGCTAAAGCTGCCCGCATGGTGTGGCTCGACTTGCGTCTTGCGGCGGTGAATCAACCCGTGCTAGGCTAATGCTGGTCGCGGAGCGATGGCTGGTGCAGACTGGCCGTTTGGTCGCAGACAGCTGAGCATAACGACAACCTTGGTTGACCACGCACGCTAGCGGTGCACATCCTTCCGTCCATGCCATATAGACATGAGGCGACCTACGGACTGACGCCGTCAGCGAAGCTCAACACCGAAAAATAGCCGTGCACTGCAGACAGACAATAATGTATGTCTGCAGTACATGTCATGTGCACGTATTTGCGGCAAATTCTGCCAGGCTTGATGGGCACTTGGCTGCTTGCACACGTAAAACGCCGCACTACTCTCGTCCTCCGAGACCTCGGCGCCAGATCCTTCCTGCCCAGCAGTGCTATAGTCAGTCCAAGTGACTCACCAATTGGTACACAACGGGTACACATTTGCCTTCATGAACTCTGGGCCCAGTGCTGCCATGCTCGAGCATTCTTGTCCACGCAGCGTGAGCCCACTGATTGTACTCAATAGCGCGCACACAGCAAGATGCTTGAGGTCAGTGGAGTCCACGAGTGCATTATAATACTGTAGCAATGTGGTCCCGGTGTGTTGGAATTTTTTGCCCTTGCGCTCAACGCAGAGGGCGCAGAGGGCAACGTCAGTGGACGCGACGTGGGGTCACGGTGATTTGCGGTAAAAGCGAACCCCGTGCAGCCAGCGCGGGGGGCGCTACGTTAGCGGAAACGCTGGCGTTGATTCTATTACTGCCTGTGTGAGCGCCAAGCAGCGGATCGTCATTGACGATTGGTGAGCAAGAGAGGCGCAAGTCCGTCCGACCACCCAAAACTGTAGACGAATTCCGCCACGTGAATCTCATGACAGGCCTATCGTCGCCTTTGTTGTGTCAGCCGCAAATTATTTCGCGTGGCTCGCTTGATCGGTTGCAATGCAACTTGCATCGGTGCCTGCAGGCTCGTCAGCGTGTGGAGGTCAAATTCAGACCACCGACCGACAAGGTGCAGATGGCTATAGCAACAGCCATACACTGGCCAACACGTACTAGTAGTAGTACACAGCATGGCGGGGGTTGACATTTTTTCTTTTCATATATTTTTTAACACAGGTTATGCATGTACTCAGTCAGACCTGCAGCACCCTCGAATCGTGCGCAGGTGTCCTAAGGTAGTGCAGAACTCTTAGCGGGTGTCCACCGTAAGTCTTTTGACCCGACAATAGCGCTCTCTGCCTAGCGCTTCATTATCTGGATTCCAGCACGCGCTTTGGCATTGAGGGCCACCAGAAACAGGAACAAACTACCGCTTTAAACGCTGAGCGGGTGCATGGCCTCGCTTTCCCATCGCAGCATTCCGAACATCGCCTCGTTCGCCAGCTGGTTCAGCACCTTGTCATCCTTCTCTCCCTTCACGTCGTAGTAGCCGAGGAAATGCGCCTTCCAATGCGACGTCTCGTTCTCACCGCCAACAAACATCCACCCCTGGCACTCCTCGCCACGGATGCAGTTCTCGGCAGCTTCAGTCTGCACAGTGATAGATTTAATACCAATGAAGTAATTGTCACCATCACGGAACCGGAATGCCACCGAAATGAATTCGCGGTCCGACATATCTGAGGCCACGGACGCAATGCGATGCACCACCACAATATCGTCCGTCACCTTCTGCAGGATGCGGAACTGCTTCACGTCAGGATAGATACGCTTGAACTTATCTGGCGAGGTAATAATCTCCCAAGAAGCGTCAGCGACCTCACGAATGTTCTTATCAGTGATCGAACGAACAGCGCGGAAGTTAAGGCACGTGCTCGCTGCCCACAGCTCCGTCTTCCAGCCCATCGCATAGCACACGTTCGTCTTCGAGTTCACAGACGGACCGAACGTCTTCAACTCATTGTACGCGTGACGCACCGCCTCGTGACACAAGTTCAGGTCCACGACCAGCGTCGGGCCCTTCAGAGGGTTCATCTGGTCGCTGATCCACATCGGGACGCCCGCAATCTTCTTGCGGTCCACGTCGCGGCAGTCGCTCGGCAGCGCGTTCAGACCGTACTGGATCATGCGCGCGAAGTTCTCGTGCTGCAGCAGCTGCTCCTTGAGCTTGTTGTTGTCCTTGCGCAGCGTCTGCACCGTCTGCATCTGCTTCTCGTACGCCTCCGTCAGCGCCTGCTCGCTCATGCCCGCCATCTGCGAGCACTGCTCCGTCAGGTCGCCGCCGATGATGCGGATCTGCTCCTTCAGCTCCGCGATGCGGTCGCGCAGGAAGCTCTCCTCGTCCTTCTGTTTCTTGCGGCGACGACGCGACGCGTAGCGGACCTGCTGTCTGCGGCGCTCCTTCTTCTTCTGGGTGTCGTCCTCGCCCATGCCGGCATCTTCATCGCTACTTCCACCATTGTTACTCGACGTAGCAAGTGCACGTGAGGTCGTAGGAGACTTGGTGGTAGGCACAATGGCACTGGGAGCTACGGCCGCCTGGCGAGGTGCAGCAGGCGCCGGAATGCTAACACCAAGGCCACCGATACCTCCAATACCCGACGACGCAGTCGGTACTCCCATCCCCTGCTGCTGGAGGCCAACTCCCATGCGGCCGCCAGAACTGGGGGCCATCTGGTTCATGTGCATGGAGCCAGGCATCCCCTGCTGCATCGGGGGCGCTTGGCTTGGCAACGGCAGGCCCTGCGCGCGGCCCGCCTGGAGACTGGGCGCCTGAGAGCGCGGCAGCACCAGGTGCGACTGGTCGTAGACGTGGCTAGGCATCTGGCCCATACCCTGCTGCTGCTGCGCGTTCATGCCCACGGGGTCTCCCAGCGCGCTCATGAGGTCGTCCAGGTCGTCTTCCGGTCCGACCATCCCCTGCCGCGGCATGAGGCCCCCGAGGGCCTGCATGCCTCCTGGACGCGCGCCTGGGTGCTGCTGGTGCATCATGTGGTTGCCCACGGGCGGGGCCTGGTGGTACAGGCCGTTGCTCATGGGCAGCGGGTCGAACATCATGTCCTGCATGCCGTAGTGCTGCTGCATGCCCATCTGCGGCGCGCGCTGCTGCTGCTGCTGTTGCTGCTGGGGTAAGCCGCCGGGCAGAACCCCGCGGCCGCCGGGCATGCCGTAGTTGCGCTGGTCCATGCGCTCGGAGAGGGCACACGCGCGCGCCGAGCGGAGCTTCTTGGGTCTGTTTCGGTTGTGAATGTCAGACTCAGGGGATTGGAAGGCTGCAATTCAAATGAATTGCAATTCATTTGCGAGCGAGCTTTTTCCGGCCAATGAAAACAGCGTGGAGGTGGGGGTCATGGTGGCTTACAAATTCCAAGTAAGCTGGATCACGTCAGCTCGGGTGAATTCAGGCGCAGTATCAGCTCGAAGCTGGCGGTGTGGTGTCGATGGCTGCTTGGTCGAGTTTACCTGACCGACCCACCATTACACCGTGTAATTTACACGTAAGCACTGCTTACCCGCATCGCCCCTGTCCTAAGCGAACTGCAATGTACGCAGTTTACGCTACATATGTTTCCAAGTCTCAGAATTAAAAGTAAACGTTATAATAATTCTTCATAATTTCCACCAATCAAAAAGTATGGACACGGCGGGAATTGAACCCGCGTCCATCCGCATAAAATTGTGGTGCTCTTGCCAATTTAGCTACGTGTCCAAGCTCGCTTTTTTAGTGTAGTCAACTGCAATTCGTGTGTAGCGCTTTGGCTTTTTGCCGGTTCCTGTGGTGCGTGGTCTACCCATCGCGCTTTTGACACTGAGACCGAATGGCTGGCAGCAGTCTATACCGGTAATTAGCTGGCCAACATGGAATTTTAACCACGGCCATGTGATACAAATACAGCGTTTTCATTGGCTATAATAAAAATTCGCTTAGGACAAAACTTCGCTTAGGACAGGGGCGATGCGAAAAGCATGCTGCACATCTCGCTGGTGCTTCTCAGTTCAGAGGCATTTTTGCAGCGTCATCTTCAGACAAGTCAACTCGCATATTGAGCACCAGCTGAAATAGTCAGCGCGGGTCCTTTGACTCCGAATTGAGGGCCAGTGATGCTTGTTGCAGATTTCCTCCTCTCACTAACTGCAGAGCTCACACACACAGTCGGCTGACAAGTTCAGTTGACTGCATGCGCAGAAAGTATCTCGCAAAATGTATGTGCCAAATAATTCAACCCGATTGGCTGTCCACTTCAACCTGACGTTCTGCACGTGCAGTCACCTGACCAAGGTAACTAATGTATAGGTTAGTTTATCATTCGGGCACCGCTGTTGCTAACATCCCCGACTTGGTTGGGGAGCGCGGGGACATTTGTCGCTGCCTTGATCCATCTCCAGGGGATGTCGGCACAATTTCCGTCTTGTAGGACGAGCTCACCCCGCCGAACGAGTCGTAGAATCCTTTTCGGCAGTGCTTCTCCACCCGCTTCTCCAGCACAAAGGCCAACTGGGGAGACAGGTCTCGGTGCCTAGTCTGATAGATCTGACGCTGGATCACAGGACTCGTGACTGTGGTGCAGTATTTGTCGAGGATGGAGTCGTACGGCGGGAGCTTCGAGTCATGGGGCGTCGTAGGCACCCAGTTGCGCTCTCGGTCCTGAAGCTCGGGGTTCGGTTGGTGGACGAGTCTCCGACTAGGAGAAACAAATCGAGACGCCTGTGACTGCCCCCTAGCTGACAGCGGGCGCTTCTTGGTCTCCTTCAGGCTGCTTGAAGTCGGGGGTCTTGCTCGCAACGTCGGCGGCACGAACGATTCGTATTTGCTCAGGTCGTCGCCGTGGCGGAACATGTTGACAAAAAGCCAGTCGCGCTTGGTCTTGTCCATCTTTGGGAGGTCAAAGCGCAGGTTAGCTGGCGTCCTCACCGGCTGCAGCAACCGTCGTTTGCCTCCATGATCTCCGCTCGTGGAAGGCTTGGAGACCACCTTTTGTCTTGGCACGGGTTCCTTACGAGGGAGTTGCGGGTATTCGTTAGGAAGGTATTGGTACGACCCGGAAGATATTTTCGATGGAGACCGCGGTGACGAGACCTTCGACCTTGGTTTTGACGGACTTTCCTGTTTTCTTGGCGATTGATCATGATCAATCGGTGCAGTAGTTTCGCTAGAATTGGTTCCCGCCGCTGGGCTACCGGCTGGATTGGTAGACGATACTTGGTGATCCTGCATGGACGGCCTCAGCATAGTACGAGAAGATCGCGGAGTAGTGGTGGGCTTCTTATGTGATGGTGCTGAAGGTGTTCGATTCGTTGCTGGGCGTGACGGCTTTACAGGTGGCGATGATTGTGTTACAGTTGCGGCTGCGGCTAAGCTTGCATTTTTCACAGGACGAGTTGGCCGAGTAGCTGCCTGCCCTAGTTCACGTTGTCTCGGTTGTATTGGGCTAGTTGGAGCTTGTTTTTCCTCCTTCTCGACCACAGCAGTTGCTAGTGGGAGTGAGACCTCACTAGGTTGGGCGGGGGATGCATCAACCTTGACATCCTTTGTCTCAGTACGGTCCAAAGCTGGCTGTTCAGTCGGCGCTGCGGGCGTTGATGCTTCACTTTTCATTTTGGTCGCAATATTGCCAGCACTAGCTGCTTCTCTTGGCAATGACTCAACATCCTTAGCACTCTCTTGCACTTCCGTATCAAATTTCTCTGAATCGACGACCTTATCCACGATCTCGACGGGCGCCTGTATGTCATCCTGGGGTAAGACTGAGTCTTGTGGCTCGAGGTCTTCGTTATCAAATTCGTACTGCTCAATTGCATCATGCTCGACACCTGTGTCCTGTTCTGGGGTCGCCTGCCTGGGTGTGTCAGTATCAAACTCATCGTCATTGTCATACATAGTTGCGATTTGTTCGCCCTCCATTTTGACCTCGTTTGTCGTTAGCGGTTCTGTAGCGTCTTCTTCGGTGTTTCCTGCTTGTGTCTCTGGTGAAACTCTTTGTTGTTCGGATGCTGGAGCGTGGGGCTCGCTCTCTTTTTGTTGCAACTCAAGTAGTGTACGAGCTTCTTGGAGTAAAGTTTCTGTCTCGCGACGTCCGTCCTCAGTAAATTCATCTACATCATAATCGCTTGTCTCGTCGCTGGATCTGTGCGGGGTGGTTTCCCCTTCAAATTGGGGAGCTTCAGAATCACTGGCGAATTCGTCTTCCATCTCATCAGCGTAGTCATCGTCGTTCACTTTGCTCTGGGGTGGATCTAAACGCGCTGGGGTTGGAACCCTATCTGGCGTCTGCACTGCTGATGAGTATGAATCGTTATCCCCAGTAAACTCCACGTTGTTGCTCGTTGGTGTAATCTCATGATCAGGTACTTCATACAGAATAGTACTTGGTCCACTTTTCGGGCGTTCTACCAGCATTTGTTGAGTCTTTTCGTCTTCATGGTCACTTTCAAAGTCTTCGCCACTTGCTTCACCATAACTTCCAATATCATCGCTATCGGCATCATCATCCTCTTGGCTGTGTGGTGGATCAGCGATCTCTTCCGAGGGATGAACCTCCTCGACACAAGGTAATGATCCTGTATATAGTAGTGACCGCGTTCTCCGTACAGGAACTGCTACTTTCTCCCTCTGTAGATCTCGAGACGATTGTGCTCGCGCACGAGAGCTTGCAGCGTTTGGTACGGGAGCAGCATTATTGAACGCAACATCATTTTCTGCATCATCCGGATTGTTTTCCTCATCTACCAGATTTTGTGGTTGGGTCTCCTCTAGAACTGGAAAGCAGGCACTTTGCTTCCTGGTTCGGTCTTGTCTCTCGGGGGATAAATCCTGGGGAATCGAGTCCATCCACTTGTCGACTGGCGCTGACAGCACAAGCGGCATGCTTCCAGCTCGAACAAATCGAGCTTTAGGTGAGAAATCTTCGGTCACTCGAGAAATTACAGAAGACGGAACACTCGATCTACGAAGGCTCAATCTTTCCTCGCTGAAGTTTCTGGGAAGGTTGGTATTCTCTGGTAGTGTTGGTGCGGCTTCGTGCTCCACATCGACTGAGTACTCAGCTTCACTGTCGCTTACTGCATCAGTTTGATCGTGAATTGCGAGTGTGCCGGCCTCTGGTGATGTTTTATCAACCAGAACCTCATTTTGTGTCATGTCGGTGGTGGAGGGCGTTTGTTCAATGGCAGCAGCACTCTTCTCTTCTGTCGGTGGTCCTGCATCAACTACTGGTGTGTCTTCATCGAACTCGCCGTCGTATGGCTCTGCGTCCTCCTGCGAATCGTCGTCTGCATCTGTGGGCAGGCGTTCAACTGGGGACCCGGCAGTCTCTGATGGCGGTGGCCCAGCCGCTATTGCTACCGAGGCATCCTCATCAAACTCGGCGTCATATTCACCAGCGTCCTCTGTGTCCGCCTCCACCGGTCTCTCCTGAATTTCGGCGTCTTCGTCGGCAAACTCCTCGTAGCCGCCGTCGGATTCGTGTTCCGACCCAAACTCCTCGTCGGAATACGCCGCGTCCTGAGGCTTTCAATTGATACACGAATGCACAAAACTCTCAGCAGGATACATATTGATCTGGTGGCAACCACGTTGAATCGTACCGTGATTTCTTCCGCCATATTCTACCAGCCCAAACTCCCGTACACTCCTGCTGCACGAAGCTGCTGATGCCAGGTTGGCTGTGTTGGACCAATTTTTGCATCTGCAAACTCATCCGAAATAGAGTTCGTCTCGCCGAGAATAACCAGGCACGTCAATTTCATGCATGCCTCTCATCGCAAAACGGGACCTGAGCATGGCGATACAGGTCACGCCAATGAATCGACCCATCAGGGGCAGATTCAGAAGGTGGAGGGCACGGACAAGGAGCATGTGAAAGTCTCAGCAGCTAACCCCGATCGACTAGCAAAATTCATCTTGAATGTCGTGTTCCAGCCGAAACACGAAATTCCAGTTCAATTCCCTGTCTAAGTCGATAGATTGCTGATTATCAAGAGCTGCGACTGTACCCATATTGGATACGTGTTCTCGTCAAATTCGAAGTTCGTCGCGATCATCATTCCTTCATCTGACCAAGCGAGCAGAGGAGGCAGGCACCAAACTGACTGGTCCATGGCGTCACGCGTGACCGCGACGTGTTTCCACGAGGCGGAGGCGGCTCCGCTGCGCGTGCTGGTGCTTCCCCATGCGGGCGGCACCTCGCGCGCTTTGGCGCTGGAGTGGGGCAAGAGCTTCCGCGCGGCGGGGCTAAGCGTCGAGCTGTGGGGCGTCGACTGGACGCCAGAGGGCGACGCGGCGGAGCTCGTGGCCGCCATCTGCACGCAGCTGAGCGGCGGCTTCTTCGGCAAGCCGTTCGTGCTGGCGGGCCACAGTCTGGGGGCGCTAGTGGCGCTCGCACTCGCGCTGTACCTGGAGCAGCGTCAGTTGTCAACACCTCGCCACGTTTTCCTCTCAGGGGCCAGCTGGACGCTGTACGACGACGCGCAGGAGGATGCAGAGCTGCTCAAGCTGCTGCAGCAATGGGGAGGCACGGACGATCAGCTGCTGGCCATCCCCGAGCAACAGCACAAACTGCTGACTGCTCTGCGTGCCGACCTGAAGCTGCACAACCGCGTGGTGCAGTGGCTCAAGCAGCAGAAGGAGGTGAAGATCCGCGCGGAAGTGACGGCGTTCGGTGGCTCGGAAGATCCGACGACGCCGAAGGATTCGTTGACACAGTGGCAGGACGTGTGCGGGGAAGGCAGCGAGTTCGACGTCAAGCTCTTCCCCGGCGGACACTTCTACCTCACGAGTGCGGAGAGCCAGGAGGCGTTCGCCAAGTCACTCATCGCTAAGTTGGAAGCTGTGAGTGCAATTGTCGTGATGGAGTCACGCACGCTCGTCGACGGGTTGAACGCCAGGAGGGGGCCGTATCCGGCGGACAAGTGCTTGCACGACATGTTCGCAGAGGCGGCCAAGCGGACGCCTGATGCAGTCGCGGTCTTCTACGAGGGCAAGACGCTGACGTTTCGTGAAGTGGATGAGCAGAGTGAACGGCTCGCTGACTGTCTGTTCCACGCTGGTGTCCGCCCTGGCTGCATCTCGGGCATCTTTATGGAGCACTGCATCGAGTTTGTCGTGGCGTACATCGCGGCGCTGAAAGCTGGCGGCGCGTACATGCCGCTGGAGATCGTGTACCCGCCGGATCTACTGGAGCGCGTCATGGAGGAGTCCAAGCCGATCATTGTACTGACCAAGAAGAAGTTCCGCAGCCGTCTGCCGGCGTGGCAGCAAGCACATGAGCTGGATGATGGTTGGCTTGAGTCGCTGGCTCAGCAAAATATCCCATCGATGCCGTTGGATCGCACGCGGACACACCCAGACGATCTGGCTTATGTCGTCATGTCTTCGGGAACTACTGGCGTGCCGAAGGGCATTTGCTGTCCGCATCGCGGCGCCGTTCACTCTTACGACTGGCGTCTTACTCACTGCCCTTACAAAGAAGATGATCGAGTGGCCTGCCACGTCTTCTTTGTGTGGGAACTCTTGCGTCCGATGCTTGGAAATCGTCCTCTATACGTCATCCCTGACAACATCATCTACGACCCCATCAAGCTCGTGGAATACCTCCACACTCACAGTATCACGCGCATCCTCTTCACACCGTCACTGCTGCAGTTGATTCTTGACACGTGCTCGAAAGAGGTACTACTGCAAAAACTTTCGAAGTTGCGGTTGGTGTGGCTTTGCGGTGAAGTGGTGACGCTGGAATTGCGCGATCGTTTTGTTCGCCTCTTCCCTAAATGCGAGCTGCAGAATCTGTACAGCGTCTCCGAGTGTCATGATGTGAGCGCAGTCGATCTGGCTGCAATGAGCGACTTCGACAACTCGTTGTCTACGAAGTATGCATCTTGTGGTGAGGTCATGCCCAACGTGAAGGCGTACGTGCTCGATGAGGATTTCAAGCCTGTGTCCGTGGGGGTGCCTGGGGAGTTGTATATTGGTGGTCCGTGTCTGGCAATCGGGTACCTCAACCGCCCGGAGCAGACAGCACAGCGCTTCCTCAAACACGTCGTACCTGGAGAGACTGTGTACAGGACCGGCGATCGTGCGCGCTTCTTGCCGAATGGACACCTTGAACTGATAGGACGTTGCGACTTCATGGTGAAGATTCGTGGATACAGCGTGGTGCTCGGTGCTGTCGAGTCAGCCTTGGCACAACATCCTCTGGTGTCTACGTCAGTGGTGCTCACGGAAGGTGATGAAGGCGAGGATAAGCGTTTAGTCGCCTATATCGTGCCAGAGGACTGGGAAAAAGTGCCTAGCGCATCGAATCTTCGTGAGTTTCTGAAGGAAAAACTCCCACACTACGCGATCCCGTCTGTATTCGTGCAGCTCGATGCGCTCCCGATTAACAGCGCAAGTGGCAAGTTGGACCGTAAGAAGATGCCTTCGATTGAGCAAGCCAAGAAGCTACGCAACGAATCGATCGATCTGTCAGTGGACCCGAAGAATCTGCCTCAGACAGATACCGAAAAGAAGCTTGCGTCCATTTGGTCGGACCTCCTTCGTCTCGAAAATGACAGCGTACTGCACCGAGAAGCGAGCTTCTTTGATGTCGGAGGCCACAGTTTGCTCTCAACCCGACTGGTTTCGAGTATCCGCGACACCTTCGGGATTCAATTGACGCTGGCGGACATTCTCTCCTCACCCGAGTTGTGTGCCATCGCGTCGCGCATCGATCAGTCGATAAGTGAAACGGGTGAGAGCGATGCTGCTCCGGTAAAAATGGAGAAGAAGGTGGCTCTACCATTGGAAGCTGTGCTGGATGCGTCAATCTACCCGGCCCCTACGCGTAAGGCTGGTTACAGTCGCTACCGTGTGGAAATGGTGAGCCTTCCTCCTCGCAACATTTTCTTGACGGGTGCTACTGGTTTCCTTGGCGTGCACCTCCTGCACGCCCTGCTAAAGGACTCAACGAGTATCGTGTTCTGCCTGGTCCGTGCGGCCGATGAAGATTCAGCGATGGAGCGCATCAAGAAGGCGCTCAAGGATTTCTCCCTGCTTGATGAAGCACAAAAGTTTGATCTGGAGGACCGAGTGGTGCCTGTCCCGGGCAACCTCGCGCAGCCGTTGCTAGGTCTGGACGGGGACAGCTTCAAGATGCTGGCAACTGAGATCGATGCCATCTTGCACAACGGTGCAGACGTCAACCTGGTGAAGCCCTACTCGGCTCTGAAAAGCGTGAACGTGCTGGGCACGCAGGAGGTGCTGCGTCTTGCGGTGACCAACGGCCTGGCAAAGACCCGCGTGAAGCCCGTCCACTACATCTCGACGAACGGCGTATTCCCGTCCACACTAGCGGAACCCAAGTTTTCGGAGACCGCTGACCTGAGCGAGCTGTCGGATCAGCTCGAGAATGGCTACGCGCAGAGCAAGTGGGTGGCCGAGCAGATGTGTCACGAGGCGGCCCAGCGCGGCCTACCGGTGTCGATTCTGCGGCCGGGCAACATGGCCCCGTCGTCTCTCACAGGCCAATGGAATGCCAGCGACTTCATCTACCTACTGCTCAAGGGCTGCGCGAGTCTCGGGGCTGTACCCGCTCGCTCCGACTGGTACTTCGACATGACCCCAGTGGACTACGCCGCGCGTGCCATCGTGCACTTTGCAGCATTGCGTCCGGTGGAGGCCCTGGGCCAGACGCTGCACATCCAGAACCCGGCCCTTCCCGTCACGAGCAACGCGTTCTTTCAGTTCTTCACTGCTGCGCTGAGCACCAAGTCGCTGGCCGCAGTCGAGTACTCGGAGTGGAAGCGAAGTCTGCAGCAGTCGGCGGCAAAGGATGACGCACCACTGGAGCTGCAGAAATTGGCCGCAGGGATCGAATCCTTCGAGATTTACTTCCAGAGCGACAAGGTGTTCGACTCGACGCTCTCGACCGAGCTATTGCATTCCGCCGGCATCTCCTGTCCGACGGTCAACCAGACGCTCCTCGCCACGTACACAGCCAAGTGGTGATCCCCTCCGCTTTCGTCACATTCTGCTCCAATCGCAACACGCCGTGAGTTTATCCACCAATGGATGAACATCTATATCCCGCTCAGACCCATCCTATAGTCATTTTGTGTTCTCTCCTCCAATCACACGCCATGTTCCTGTCTAATCTCTAGTTGAAGTTCAAAGCTACTTCAATCCCTCCCGAACGTCTGGCGGTGGTCGTCACTTCACATTCCTCAGCTCGCAGTGCTCATGCTGCGCTTCCGCTCCCTCCCGCGCGTGCTGCACGCCACGCGCGCGCTGTCCACGTCCACATCCTCCCCCTTCCGCAAGATCCTCGTGGCCAACCGTGGCGAGATCGCGCTGCGCGTGCTGCGCTCGGCGCAGAAGCTCAACATGGAGACGGTGGCCGTCTACAGCGACGCAGACGCCGACGCGCAGCATGTGCAGCAGGCCACAGAGGCCTATCGCCTGGGGCCGGCGCCCGCGGCCGAGAGCTACCTCGACTACCGCAAGATCCTCGACATCTGCCGCCTGTCCGGGGCCGAGGCCGTGCACCCAGGCTACGGCTTTCTATCGGAGAACGCGGCGTTCGCGCGCGCGTGTGACGAGGCGGGCGTCGAGTTCATTGGGCCGCCGGTCGGGGCCATCGAGGCCATGGGCTCCAAGAGCGCGTCCAAGGACATCATGATCCGCGCGGGCGTGCCCGTGACCCCCGGCTACCACGGGGACGACCAGAGCGTCGAGACGCTGCAGCGCGAGGCCAGGGACATCGGCTACCCGGTGCTGATCAAGGCCGTGCTGGGCGGCGGCGGCAAGGGCATGCGCATCGTGGACGCAGACGAGGACTTCATAGACGCGCTGGACGCCTGCGTCAGGGAGGGCCGCGCGTCCTTCGGAGACGGCCGCGTGCTCGTGGAGAAGTACCTGAAGAAGCCACGACACGTGGAGCTCCAGATCTTCGGGGACAAGCACGGAAACGTCGTGCACTTGTTCGAGCGCGACTGCAGCGTGCAACGGAGACACCAGAAAGTGCTCGAGGAAGCGCCCGCTGTGAGTTTAGTTGGATGAAGTTTTTGTAGTGGATATTGCTACTCATGTTGTGTGTGACGGACGTTATTTACCAGCCTAATATGTCGGAGGCGTTGCGTAAAAAGATGGGGGACGCAGCAGTCGCGGCCGCCAAGGCGGTGGGCTACGTTGGTGCCGGGACGGTCGAGTTCCTGCTGGACGAGGACGAGTCGTTCTACTTCATGGAGATGAACACGCGGCTGCAAGTGGAACATCCCGTCACCGAGATGATCACGCAGCAGGATCTGGTTGAGCTGCAGCTGAAAGTGGCTGCGGGACAGAAGCTCCCGATCCGCCAGGAGGACCTGAAAATCCACGGCCACGCCGTTGAGGCACGCATCTACGCCGAAAACCCCTACAAGTACGTTATGAGCTTGTTTGCTGGTAGCAAAGCTGTGTTCTAACCGGTCGATTTTGTGTTATTATAGTGACTTCCTCCCCGGAAGCGGAACGTTGCAGCACATTCGCTTGCCTCGTACATCAAAGAACGTTCGCGTGGACACCGGCATCATCCAAGGAGACGAAGTGTCCATTTTCTACGATCCCATGATCGCCAAGCTGATCGTGCACGGGGATGATCGTCAGGCTGCGCTGGACACGATGGTTAACGCGCTGCACGAGTATCAAATTGTGGGTCTGCCAACAAACATTGAGTTTGTAGCTCGCACGGCCAACCACGCTGCGTTCCGAAAGGGTGGGGTTGATACAAGTTTCCTCAACAAGTTTGGCGACGATGTGCTTGGATCTCTGGGGGCGTATCCGTCCTACACCAAGGCTCTTGGTGCTGTGAGTTTGCTTCTTCTTGAGCAGCTAAAGCGTCGCCCTGTTGGAAACACCAGCACCGAGCTGCACTCTCCTTGGTCAGAGGATTCCCTAGCACACTTTCGCTCGTTGGATATACTGGAGCGAAAGCTTCGGCTAAGCCATGACGACGATGAAGCGGCGGTGACTGTTAAATGCTTGTCAAAGAACACGTACCAAGTGCTGTTGAACGGTGAAGGTAGTCCGGCTACCAGCTTCGTGGTTAGTGGTGAGATCGACGTGAACGGAGACTTCCAATTCCGAGTGGACAACCGCGTGTTCAAGGGCACGGCTGTGATTCACAACCAAGATCTTCACCTCTTCTGCGACGACAACAGCGAGCGCTACGAGTATAAATTCCACGTCCCCTTGCCGTCGTTTGAGCCAGCAGAGGGTAGTGCAGACTCAGCCGCGCACAGCAAGATTGTGGCGCCGATGCCCGGCAAGATCATCAAGGTGCTGGTGAAGAACGGTGACACGATCACTGCTGACCAGCCACTGCTGATCATGGAGGCCATGAAGATGGAGCACACGATTCGCGCGCCCAAAGATGGCAAGGTGCAAGAGATCTTTTGCGAGAAGGACGACTTTGTGACGGATGGCAACGTGCTCGTCGAGCTGGAATAATTTCGATCACCGAGTTCAAATTGCCAACAAGAGATACTACTACCCCCGCCACAAGCAAAAAGGATGTTCAAAACATCGTAACAATGACTCGAAGTAAAGTGAAAATAAAAAACAATCATCGCTGCGAAGTACAGGTATGGGCCATATTGTTCATTTCCTCTGTTCAAGTCTCCATGGCAGTACATGTAGCGTACAGTAGCAGAAGCAGTTACTGTACGCGACCATTGATCGCTGGAACAGTATCAATAGTTTACGCGAACTGTAGTGTTTTCACACCTAGCAAGCATCCATAGCTGGTTAGAAAATTACTGCCAGTGATAGTGGTGTACCATGACAGCCAAGGTGCTACATGAACGAGTAGCTTTGCGAGTTCCACAGACCAACAGCCATGTGATCACAGTGATGTGAGTCAGCCATTTCTCACAAATGACGCGAGCGTCGGTGCTGGGGGCCCCAGCTCCGAGCACCTTGGTGCTTGGGGGCATTGCATCCTTCGACTTCGAACGATCGGGAGGTTTACAGATGCGTTGCCGAGAGCGGCAAGTAAACGGTGTCCGTCCCATAAACGTGAGCGCCAGTTAATGCGCTCACTTGACTTGACCAAGGCCCCGTGCCGGGGCTAAATCGCCGTCGGAGCGAGGCGCCTTCCTTCCCGGAGCTTAGCAGCTAAGTTAGCTCGCCCTGCACAGTCGAGTCAGGTGAGTCACAGCCCAGCACGGCACGGATACGTCCGCCCATGGCAACCCATCTGTTTGAAGTGCATCTTGAAGTGAGAAATCGAAGCGATGACGAGCCCGATCTACTAGCGAGATGGAAGCGTGTGGTGCTGCTTGGGTCGAAAGAGAGCCACGGAGGCTCAGCTCCGGAGCCTTCGAAGGCTAGTGGACCCGTTACACTGGAAGTCGAAGTGCGCGTAGTGACGGCCGGTGCGGTGCGATGCCTCGCCGCAGCTACCGGCCGGAGCCGGTGCCAGCTCTGCCCGCGAGTCTCCCAGCCGAAAAATTCGCCCACGACTGATTCTGCCCGTCCGCGTTGAAGGCTCCATGGGCAGCAGGCGAACGTTCTGGCCTCCTTCAGCAGCGATACCGCCAAGAGCTCCGGTAGCGGAGAGGAGCTCGCAGCAGCAACTCAGC
This sequence comes from Phytophthora fragariae, assembly GCA_009729435.1. Taxonomy (NCBI): domain Eukaryota; phylum Oomycota; class Peronosporomycetes; order Peronosporales; family Peronosporaceae; genus Phytophthora; species Phytophthora fragariae. The sequence continues at coordinate 921,516 of QQOI01000033.1, forward strand.
GCGTTTACAGGACACAGGCATCCATGCAGACCGTAGAAACGACGTGAGCTCCTGCGCGCGCGCCTCACCGCTCAGTTGACACGCAATTCAGCAAAATCGCGCTCTGCTTGTCGCGGAGAACTCAGGATCTTCAGCTTGGCCGACACACCTGCATCCGGCACGACGACGCGAAGCCCGTAGCGCGCCCGGCTCTGAGGCTCGGTGACCGATCGGGTCGAGGCTCGAGCACCACCGCCTCATCATGGCTACACGCCTTTGCCGTTGCTGCCAGTTCAACGCGGGAATCAGCATCAGCTAATGCCACCTGGCCGCACGCTGTCGTGCGAGGGATGCGGTGCGCTAGACTCTAGCGCAGAGCGCTTCACATGTCAAGCCGGCCCGCTCGGCCGCCACCCATTCATGCAGCGTCCCCGCTCTCGTCGCTCTGGCCGGCTGGCCGCTTCAACGATGCCACCCGCGGGCCGCGGCGAGCACGCCCCGTCCAATTCGGACTCCAAAGCTGGCAGCACTGCCACAGCCACATCGGGCTTGCGTCTGACTCAGTCAGACGGTCTAACTAGGATATCCTACCGTGCGCAAATCTGCAAACGATGCCACCGTTCGCGGTCGGCCGATTCCCGTGCCATGATACCGGGTGTACCACTTGACGCAGAGTTGAGGCCAGGAACTTAGCCCCTTCGCCTCGTGCGCTTGAAGGTACATGTAACTCTACTCAGCAGCGGCCACCGAGTCGATTAGCTTGCTGCAGGTCTCAGTGCCAATGGATTTTGGGTTGTGCTGCCCCGGCCGTAGCAGCATTCGTGCGGCCCGAGTGCTGCTCGCTTTGCCCGAGGCCACATTGGCGCCCCGTATGCCCCGCTGTTTATCGGATGGTGGCCCGGGCCCTCCACCTATGCGTGCATCCCACTCGTTGAAGTGGCAGCCGGCGCCGCACCGAGAGTCCTGTCTGTTGCTGCCGCGCTGGGTCTCTTTTCACTGCCATTCCCCAATTTCCCGCGGCCCGACCAAGCACTAAGCACCCATCCACCCCACCCACCCATGCGCATGCTGTCCGGCCTCGACGTCCCCGGCCTCGACAAACTACCGGCCGGCCTCAACCTAAACGCCAAGCCGCCGCGCGAGGTGGCCCCGTTCCTGCGCAGCCTGCGCCGCATGCTCGAGACCGAGAGCGGTGACATCCTGCGCTGGACGCCCAACGGCCGCGCCTTCGAGATCCTCGACATGGCCCGCATGATGGACGAGGTCTTGCCCAAGTACTTCAAGCACCGCAAGTACACGAGCTTCCAGCGGCAGCTCAACTACTTTAGCTTCAAGAAGTGGACCAAGTCCAAGGCCGTCGTCTGCACCTTCTCCAACGACTGCTTCCTGCGCGACCGCCCCGACCTTGCGTGGCGCATCACGCGCAAGAAGTCGGTGCACTCCAGCAGCAGCAGCAGCTGCACGCCACGTAAGCCTCGGCCGGCGCCAGTCGGCGTCAAGCTCGAGCCCGTGAAGCTCGAGCCGCAGCCGCAGCAGAGCTCGTGGAAGAGGGACATCGCCATCCGCGTGCCCCGCGTGGCCAGCGCCAGACTCGTTGGCGGCCCGTACGGCAGCGGCCGCCCGTTCCCGTCGCCCACCGACATGGATATGATGCTCCTGGAGAACGACGTGGAGCCACAGAGGTTCTGCCAGTCCGCGAGCAGCTTCGTCTCCCCGCCCTTGAGCGAGCAGGAGGTGGACTCGCTCGAGTGGATCGACAACTTCCTCCCGTCGCTCGAAGCAGCGCCGCCTCGACAGGAAGAGCCGCTCTTCGTGGGCAATACCGTGAACGTGAGCGCCGGCGCGTTGATGCGCCAGACGCCGCGCTACCTGTTCCCGTCCCTGCAGGGAGGCGACTACGCGTGCCTGGCCTCCATGTAAAGCAGCTAGGCAGGCAGGCAGTGAGTGTTTGAGTGTAGCAACTGAGTTAGTCGAGTCCTGCATAGAGACCCTCGTTTTATTTAACCTTCCAGTCCGATTTGCATGGAATTGAGCCCTTTGCGTCAAAGATCGCCGCCAGGCTGAAGTTGTTGTCGCCCGGCCGCCTTGTTTACAGCGGCTGCCTGGGATGCAACGTAAGGATGTGCATCCGTGGCCCGAGGAAGGCTTCAACGTCTGCGGCCCGCCGGGAAGCCCGCCGCAGACGGGGGCGCGCTACACGTGCCTGCCTGGCAGGCATGATGGCCCATGCCATGGGGCCATGGGCCATGGCGGCCGTGATGCCGTGGCCACCTCCGAAGTCCTGGGGCTTGGCGCCACCAGCGCCGTGGCGTTTCGCTCCACACTTCCGCTTGGCTGCGCGATCTTTGAGCGCATCCCGCATAGAAGTGTAGGCTCTGGAGAGCTCCTTCTCTCTGTCACACGCTGATTTGCTCGGGCTGGCGGCAGGGGCTTCGACACCCGACGACAGCCTTGCGCCAAGAATCCTGGCGCAAGGCAAGATGGCCCGGCCGCTGGCCGCGCTGGGTCACCGGTGCCAACCCCTGCTCACTTCAAGCGGGCTGATTGATGCCGCGGCTGAATCCTGCCAGGCACATCGCGTGGCAGTGGCCGCATCAGCCACTCTCATCCCTTCAAGGCTTCAGGGTGCGGCTTCACTTTCAAGGATCTCAGGGCGAGTGAAACACGGGGTTGCGGGCCTGCCGCAACTTGCGGCAGTGCTCCTCGTGGGGTATCGGTCGCTTGGGAAAATAAGTGGCAACAATGAATGGCCGTAAGACTAACCAGGGCTTGAACGCGTACGTAGGTAGGTACATGTACGCGTACATGACACGCCGTCCCGCCCGATGAGCGTCGAAGTGGCTGTCCACAGATTTGGAGATCACAGTGACAAAGGGCGAGCCAACGGGTTGCGACGTGACCGCAAGCCCAAGTTGCGTGCCACGATTCGTGGCCCACGAATCCCGTTGGGTTCTCAATCTCGATTGCGCCACGTAGTCACCGGTGACATACGGGACTTCGGCCATGATCGCGACTTCGTCCAACGTGATCCAAGCGACTGGGTGAAGGTTGATCCGCCATAACGAGCATGCTCACGGCCTTTTCGACGACCTCAGCAACTTGGTGAAGACGACCAGTCGGCGACCACCGCTGGAATTGGCGCTGTATCATCCCCTACCGCAGTCATCGCTGGCTGTCTGATGATTGAATATACGGTGAGTACTAGGCGACGTAGCGCCGCTACGCTACGGTAGCGGTAGATCACTCACTCATGCAGTACCATGAGAACGGGGTGATAAGGAACGATATCGCGGCGCACACTCACATGATGGCGTTGAAGTCCACATTCCATGAAAGGGTACCGCTATCCTGTCATGAAAGAAGAGATGACCATGAAGATGTAATGAGCATCAATGACGTCGCTCATTGCGATGCCGTGGATGCGATATGGTCCCAGTCTTCGGCTACCGTCGGCACCGTGTCGATATGCGTGAGCATGCCAAGGTTCTCCCATCTACACGGGAGTCGTTCGACGTGCGGAGGCTGCCATCTTGGCAACTGAATTGGTTTGTCCGGAAATTTGAGCTCGGCGTAGCTTATCGAATCTGGAGACGATGTGAGTCGGGGCTGCGTCACAAATGAAATTAAGAAGTGGTCTGCAATCGCGACTGGGTAGATCAGTGCGTCCTGTGGACGAACTGAGTGGGATATGCAATACACTGTTCTGAAGCGTGAGGCGATCGATCTCTTTGGACTTTAACGCGTGGAGCCAGCACGATGCAGGGGCCAATTGATTTTTTGTCACGTTGCAAGTTGAGCGAGCTGCTGCTGCTGCTGTGGTTGCCATCTACTGCCAGAAGAGGGTTGGAGTGTTGTTGTTGTTGAATGTGGCGATATTAAATGCTGCTCCTATATTCAAGGAAGTTTTACCTCATTCGTTTCTCCACAACGTGCATCCATTCGGCTTCCCAAAACTTGGCTGAATCACCCAGCAAGTTGTCCAACAATGGGCCATTATTGGACTACAGTAGTAGCACAATTTACTGGTGATTCAGCTTGACTTGAGACAATTTTTGCTGTTGCAGTGCTGACTCAGCCAGCACTGCTGCGTAGTGAAGCTTTGTACATGTGAATTTCATTCACTAAAACCTTTGGGTGAACAAAATCATACTAGTTCGTATCGATAACCTGCGTCTGTCCTACGAAAACTCAAAGCTACGCTTGTGTGTGGTGTCGATACGTATGTCCAACCTAGCATCCGCTACCCCCAGCAATACGCAGACAGCTCGTTGACTCAAACAGGCTAAGGATGTTTGTCATGAGCGTCCACGCCAGAGAAAAGAGGAGGTAGCTGATCGTTACGATGCCCCAGAACTTGCTCTTGCGGTTCTCGCGCTGCATCCTGTGGACCTCGTCCTTTTGCTTCGGCAGCAAGAATACGAAAACCACCGACAGCAGATTGAACACGTACGCGATGATGTACGTGTATGTGACCTGAGACCGCACGTAGTGGTTGTCCTGCTCAATGAACGTGCGGCCAATATCGAAGTAGCCATCGATCGACTTGGTGATCACCGTCGCGAAAGGGGTTCCAACGGATTGTGTCGTGACTCCGAGCCCGAGAAGCGTAGCCTCGAATCCCTTCTGGTTCTCGATCTCAATCATGAACAGTTGCGTCACGTAGTCGCCCGCAGCGGCAGGCACTTCGGCCACGAGAGGCACACCAAGCCAGAACCACTGACTACGGTAAACGTCCCAGATAGTGAACAGAGTCGGAAAGGCGTCGATAAACACGACGCAGATTTGGCAGACCATGATGATGTAGCGCCAATTCCAGTGAAGACCTTGCTTTTTGATCACGAACACGCCTCCCATCGTCAAAATCGCCGTGAGCATACTGGCAATGCCCGAGTTGAGCGGCTCAACCTTCGCCCAGTCGCTTTGGATGACGCTGGACGCTGTCACCGTGATCTGCGAGCAAACGTTGTAGAAAAATCGATAGGCGGCGTAGCGGTAGATCACCCGCTCCTGGAAAATATTGTAGAGGAACTTGAACCCTGACATTTGAGCTCGCTCGCCCTTCACCTCTTGGATGCAGTACCACGAGAACGGGATCGTGAGAAGCGAGGCTATAGCACAAACCCACATGATAGCGCTGAAGCCCATGGTCCACGAAAAGGTGCCGCCATAGTCCTCACTGTTGAGACCGATACCCGTCATGAAGGAAGAGAATATTGTGAACACGTAGTGTACAATGTTGACGTCTGCAATCACACTCCCACGCGTAGCCTCGGGCTCGCGCTGTGAGACGTCCATCAAGGCACCGTTGAAGCCGCTGTACGCCATCACCGTGCCGAAATTTGCGATCATCATCAAAATGATCAGTTTGATGCCGCGGTTTGGAGCGTCCGTGTTGAGAGTTGCGAGCTGCTCCGGTGTCATGTCAACCGTGGCGATGTCAGACAGCGATGGATCCGTGTAATAAGGTTCTCCAAGCGGTAGCACCGCCATGAGCAGACATGAGACGAAGGACAACGACCAACCGAGGATCATGTACGGCCGCCGACGGTAGCCGAAGATTGGACAGGTGTCGGTCAACATGCCTGTGAACAGACGAAGAGCGCGTGGGAATGTCACTAGTGCAGTCGCAGTAGCCACCAGCGTCGTGGACATGTGCAGGTAGTTGTTGAGCACTGAGTAGAGGACGCCGCTAACGGTTCCGTAGACGATTCCAACGGCGGCAATGTGCGTGATCATGCCGAGGTTCTCCCAGCTGTAGGCTGACACTGAGCCGCTCGTCGGGCGAAGACTGCCATCTTCTAGATGGATGGGGTCGATCGGGGACTTGAGCTCGGCGTAACTTGGATGAGATATCGCGTCGTTTGTTCTGGGCTTCGGGAGGCTCTCGACGGACACACGGTCGGTCAGGTGAGACTGAGCCATGACGGCTTGGCGAAAATTGAGATGTGGGCAGCGTCATGAGGAGATCGGCAGCGGCAGCAGCGCGGACGAAGGGATCGAGCTCCCTGGACCTGGACACAGCAGTCAGCAGACCTGACTCAGTCAGTGACTGCGGGTGCCAGTACATGTAGCACACTCATCCATCGTGGCCTTCCAAGCAAATCTCGATGCGCTCGATTATCGGTTAGTACCTCACGCGGAAATTAACGCGTGCAGCGAGCTCATGGGTTTTCGTCACGCGCGACTTGCCAATCCATGGGGAGCAGTGTGAGGTGTCACGTATTTTCTGAAATAACTTTCATGTACATGTAAAGAGTGATGCGAGTGGAGGGAGCACATATTCCGACCACGTGGTCGGGATATCCAAGACACGTTCTTTGTCAAAGAATCTTTGAACGACCTGAAAGCGCAGTGATCAGTGCATCTCCCTTGATGTGCCTTCGTCTGTACTCCGATACATGTAAAATACACAAGGTGGAGTAGACCACAGGTATTATTAATACGTAGAACATGTATTGTGTTGGTTAATCCGTGTATAACGGAAGCAGCGATGCTGTCGCGCCGGCGGCGGATATAAGCTCAGTACAACATCTTTGTGCAGAACAAAATGGAGTACGAGTTTGTAGACATGTACAAGAAGTACAAGCCGGAGGGCTCGAAGAACACTGGACCGACATTTATTCAAGGAAGGCAGTCCACTTGATGAGGGCTTTGCTGAACGTGGGGAGACGGCGGATAAACTCGAGCCGATCGCCAAAGACCTCGGGGTTTATCACAATCAGACGTCGATTGGGTGGGCCATTGCGAAAGAGCACGCGTCGACGGTGCTGATTGGCCCGTCGCAACCTCAAGGTACCGACCCAGTCAAGGCCTTTTACAGGGGGGACCGAAGTAAAACCTCAGTCAGGGGTAGAGCTGCGAACGTTTGGCACTGAACCCCCCTCGAACCCACCCCTTACGCTACACCCGGGGTTGTATCCTGAAAACCTTCGAAGTCCCCTAAGTGGGTGGACCAACAACTACGGAATCTCCAGAAACAATTTCTCTGGAGGCACTCTACCGGTACGACGGCCAGCCGAAACAAGGTAAATTCTGGCCTCCTCTACACACCGAAAAACGCCGGAGGAGTCGGACTCGCTTCAATAGCGATAGCATGCAAGACGCAGAGGGCAAATCATACCATTCAATGGTTGGTACAGCGTCACGACATATACTACACGGCATGGCGCGCCTGGGCCTTCCGCGAAGCGGATCAAACCTGGAAAGAAGGAGTTTCACCGCGACTAGAGATGAGAAACGCCAATAGTTCTCGGGCCAAAACTCCCGGTAATATGCTACAAAAGCTCATTGGCAGCTGGATAGGGCCATCCGGCGAACCAGAGAATCTGAAGCACGACAGACTGCTATGCCTGAAGGAAGCAGCAGATAATGCAATCAGTTGGACCTCAGAAAGCAAGTGGAGTATAGAAATGGAGGACAAGTTGCTAAAGCCGCTCTACGAGCCGACCGCAGAAACAACAAACTTCTGGCCATCGTATTACTGGCACGACAATCCTAGAATAGTGGATCAAACGGGAAATATGTTGACCTGCAAAAAGTATGATCTAATTGAGAGCTGCACGCTCGAAGACCTTCAAATACAGAGAACTGGAGAGCTGGAGTACACAATGGAGATACCGATGAGAGGAGAGAAGAGTCACCAGCAAGCAAAACTGCGCCGATGGGGAGTTGCAGTGATCAGCAGCATTCCCGCAATAGCTATCGGATCTCAACTACAAGTAGTGACAACCGCATCACTGCGCCACCCGACACATCTACAGCACCAGTATACATGGACAGTGCTATCGAACAAGCGGGTAAAAGGGTGCAAGCAGCAGCAGGATCCAACAGAAGCAGCAGGCTTTGAACTAGAGCAGCAAGCAGACGGCATTCATTGGCAAGTGGGAGAAACAGGAGCTGCAGACACAACCATGCAAGCAGATATTAGAAAACTCAAGAAGTACCAGAGCGATGGCAGCATCGTCTTCAACGCTCACCCCAAACTCCATGGATTTCCATGGAGGGTACCAGACTCTGTCGCAAACAAACATGTAATGGCGGCACTCAACCGGCAAGCGTTCCGGAGATACCGAGGTTTACATAAGACACTAGACAGTATCGTCACAACGCTTCAGCACGCAGTGACACGAAGTGAGTGGCAGGCTGCAGCAATGCAACAAACTCCAAGAAAGCTATGGGCTCATAACAATGAGCTCACTGAGTATCAAGTCTGGGTCAGCTATCGAGTGGCCCTGCGCCAGCTTAACCTGAACTTCAAGAGGAGACAAGATGATAACAGCTGCCGCAAACTGGAATGTTGCCAGGGTACCAAGGAGACGGTGGAGCACATCTTCTGGAGCTGCCCCTGTGCGATAGTATGCTGGCAGAAGTTAATCTGCCACTGGACAGGCGAACAATGGAGTATGAACAGCATCGCCAACTTTCAGAAATTCTGTGCAAGCAGAACGGCACCAACAGTGTCACGAACAGTAGCGCAGAGACTAAAGAACGAGCATCCAGACGAGGAGAAGGAGTACTTGATGGAATGGAGCAGAATGTGGAGAATTCTATGCAGCGCATGCATCACCACTCTATGGACCCAAAGGAACCAGGTAGTGTTCAGGCAGGAGGATGTCGCGATCGCGAACACCGTACAGAGCTACTGGGCAGCGGGAGGCAAATTACAGCAATTCCCAAACGGGAACGAAGGACGCCGGAGAAGACTCCAAACGGGACAAGACTTCTTCTTAGCCAACAGGCATTAGAACGTCTACCAACAGAGAAGTCACCGAAAGTGACTAGTCTCGCACAACCACCGGGCTGGACACCAGAACCGGCGTTGCTAGCCAGACTCAGGATCAATCAGACAGCTAGTCGTCAACTAAACTGACCAAATATATTCGTCTGCCTCTCTCTCTCAAAACCTTCGAAGTCCCTTCGGACCCCTCTCGACCCCTCGGAACACCCAGACTTGGGTATATTATGCGGCATACAACATGCTAGTTATCGATACCGCAGGTACAGCTTGCAGCCTCACAAAACAAATCCCTTCTCTGCGGCTTGAGCGCGACAAGGGTCCAGCCCCGAGGAAACTGGTGAGGCAATGGAGCCACCCCGAACACCGCCGCGTTGAAACGGGATGGTTACGGTTACGTAAGTAGGAGTGTGAGCAGCATGCGGGTTGGTTAGCGTTGGTTTTGCGTGTGCGCTTCAGGAAAGCAATTTTCGCGATTTTGCGTGGAAGGTCGAGTGTCGTGCTTCTCCTATAGCTCAGTTGGTAGAGCGTGCGGCTGTTAACCTCAAGGTCGCTGTTCAAACCCAGCTGGGAGAGCTTCTTTTGCACCGCGCAAAACAACTACTGCCGTTCTACTCGCTGTCGGCTTTCTCGCGCCCTACCACGCGCTGCTGCGTCGCCTTGTCGCTTCGCTTCCCTCTCGCCACGGACTCGACCACCCGTCACGTTATGGTCCTCGCCCGCCTTTGATATTTCATCGGCCTGCCACGATCTCCGCCGGCGACCCTGCGTTCGGTCATCTGGTGCTGTGCTGTCCATTACACGGCGCATCGCTTTGGTAGCGGGAATTGGCCCGCTATCCGTGTTGGCCCCGAGTCAGAATAGACGCACTACCTGTAGCCCAAGCATTCGGCTCGAGGCCGGTCTCGAAGTGGTGGTCCGAGTTGGGTCGATATGTTCCACCTTGTGGAGGCTACGTTGTGGGACCATGGGGACAGTGGTAGCGTCTATAGCCACGACAAGCGTGCGAGGCGGTGTGTGGGGCCCTGGTAGGACGCGTAGAAGGCGTGATACGAAAGTGGTGTTTTTGAGTCCGTGGAGGCGTCTGAGGCTGCTGAGGGTGGTGAAGCGTGTGCATATGGTTGTGAGGGTGCGTCGGTCGGAGTGTGAGCAGCATGCGGGTTGGTTAGCGTTGGTTTTGCGTGTGCGCTTCAGGAAAGCAATTTTCGCGATTTTGCGTGGAAGGTCGAGTGTCGTGCTTCTCCTATAGCTCAGTTGGTAGAGCGTGCGGCTGTTAACCTCAAGGTCGCTGTTCAAACCCAGCTGGGAGAGCTTCTTTTGCACCGCGCAAAACAACTACTGCCGTTCTACTCGCTGTCGGCTTTCTCGCGCCCTACCACGCGCTGCTGCGTCGCCTTGTCGCTTCGCTTCCCTCTCGCCACGGACTCGACCACCCGTCACGTTATGGTCCTCGCCCGCCTTTGATATTTCATCGGCCTGCCACGATCTCCGCCGGCGACCCTGCGTTCGGTCATCTGGTGCTGTGCTGTCCATTACACGGCGCATCGCTTTGGTAGCGGGAATTGGCCCGCTATCCGTGTTGGCCCCGAGTCAGAATCGACGCACTACCTGTAGCCCAAGCATTCGGCTCGAGGCCGGTCTCGAAGTGGTGGTCCGAGTTGGGTCGATATGTTCCACCTTGTGGAGGCTACGTTGTGGGATCATGGGGACAGTGGTAGCGTCTATAGCCACGACAAGCGTGCGAGGCGGTGTGTGGGGCCCTGGTAGGACGCGTGGAAGGCGTGATACGAAAGTGGTGTTTTTGAATCCGTGGAGGCGTCTAAGGCTCCTGAGGGTGGTGAAGCGTGTGCATATGGTTGTGAGGGTGCGTCGGTCGGAGTGTGAGCAGCATGCGGGTTGGTTAGCGTTGGTTTTGCGTGTGCGCTTCAGGAAAGCAATTTTCGCGATTTTGCGTGGAAGGTCGAGTGTCGTGCTTCTCCTATAGCTCAGTTGGTAGAGCGTGCGGCTGTTAACCTCAAGGTCGCTGTTCAAACCCAGCTGGGAGAGCTTCTTTTGCACCGCGCAAAACAACTACTGCCGTTCTACTCGCTGTCGGCTTTCTCGCGCCCTACCACGCGCTGCTGCGTCGCCTTGTCGCTTCGCTTCCCTCTCGCCACGGACTCGACCACCCGTCACGTTATGGTCCTCGCCCGCCTTTGATATTTCATCGGCCTGCCACGATCTCCGCCGGCGACCCTGCGTTCGGTCATCTGGTGCTGTGCTGTCCATTACACGGCGCATCGCTTTGGTAGCGGGAATTGGCCCGCTATCCGTGTTGGCCCCGAGTCAGAATCGACGCACTACCTGTAGCCCAAGCATTCGGCTCGAGGCCGGTCTCGAAGTGGTGGTCCGAGTTGGGTCGATATGTTCCACCTTGTGGAGGCTACGTTGTGGGACCATGGGGACAGTGGTAGCGTCTATAGCCACGACAAGCGTGCGAGGCGGTGTGTGGGGCCCTGGTAGGACGCGTAGAAGGCGTGATACGAAAGTGGTGTTTTTGAGTCCGTGGAGGCGTCTGAGGCTGCTGAGGGTGGTGAAGCGTGTGCATATGGTTGTGAGGGTGCGTCGGTCGGAGTGTGAGCAGCATGCGGGTTGGTTAGCGTTGGTTTTGCGTGTGCGCTTCAGGAAAGCAATTTTCGCGATTTTGCGTGGAAGGTCGAGTGTCGTGCTTCTCCTATAGCTCAGTTGGTAGAGCGTGCGGCTGTTAACCTCAAGGTCGCTGTTCAAACCCAGCTGGGAGAGCTTCTTTTGCACCGCGCAAAACAACTACTGCCGTTCTACTCGCTGGCGGCTTTCTCGCGCCCTACCACGCGCTGCTGCGTCGCCTTGTCGCTTCGCTTCCCTCTCGCCACGGACTCGACCACCCGTCACGTTATGGTCCTCGCCCGCCTTTGATATTTCATCGGCCTGCCACGATCTCCGCCGGCGACCCTGCGTTCGGTCATCTGGTGCTGTGCTGTCCATTACACGGCGCATCGCTTTGGTAGCGGGAATTGGCCCGCTATCCGTGTTGGCCCCGAGTCAGAATCGACGCACTACCTGTAGCCCAAGCATTCGGCTCGAGGCCGGTCTCGAAGTGGTGGTCCGAGTTGGGTCGATATGTTCCACCTTGTGGAGGCTACGTTGTGGGATCATGGGGACAGTGGTAGCGTCTATAGCCACGACAAGCGTGCGAGGCGGTGTGTGGGGCCCTGGTAGGACGCGTGGAAGGCGTGATACGAAAGTGGTGTTTTTGAGTCCGTGGAGGCGTCTAAGGCTCCTGAGGGTGGTGAAGCGTGTGCATATGGTTGTGAGGGTGCGTCGGTCGGAGTGTGAGCAGCATGCGGGTTGGTTAGCGTTGGTTTTGCGTGTGCGCTTCAGGAAAGCAATTTTCGCGATTTTGCGTGGAAGGTCGAGTGTCGTGCTTCTCCTATAGCTCAGTTGGTAGAGCGTGCGGCTGTTAACCTCAAGGTCGCTGTTCAAACCCAGCTGGGAGAGCTTCTTTTGCACCGCGCAAAACAACTACTGCCGTTCTACTCGCTGTCGGCTTTCTCGCGCCCTACCACGCGCTGCTGCGTCGCCTTGTCGCTTCGCTTCCCTCTCGCCACGGACTCGACCACCCGTCACGTTATGGTCCTCGCCCGCCTTTGATATTTCATCGGCCTGCCACGATCTCCGCCGGCGACCCTGCGTTCGGTCATCTGGTGCTGTGCTGTCCATTACACGGCGCATCGCTTTGGTAGCGGGAATTGGCCCGCTATCCGTGTTGGCCCCGAGTCAGAATCGACGCACTACCTGTAGCCCAAGCATTCGGCTCGAGGCCGGTCTCGAAGTGGTGGTCCGAGTTGGGTCGATATGTTCCACCTTGTGGAGGCTACGTTGTGGGATCATGGGGACAGTGGTAGCGTCTATAGCCACGACAAGCGTGCGAGGCGGTGTGTGGGGCCCTGGTAGGACGCGTGGAAGGCGTGATACGAAAGTGGTGTTTTTGAGTCCGTGGAGGCGTCTAAGGCTCCTGAGGGTGGTGAAGCGTGTGCATATGGTTGTGAGGGTGCGTCGGTCGGAGTGTGAGCAGCATGCGGGTTGGTTAGCGTTGGTTTTGCGTGTGCGCTTCAGGAAAGCAATTTTCGCGATTTTGCGTGGAAGGTCGAGTGTCGTGCTTCTCCTATAGCTCAGTTGGTAGAGCGTGCGGCTGTTAACCTCAAGGTCGCTGTTCAAACCCAGCTGGGAGAGCTTCTTTTGCACCGCGCAAAACAACTACTGCCGTTCTACTCGCTGTCGGCTTTCTCGCGCCCTACCACGCGCTGCTGCGTCGCCTTGTCGCTTCGCTTCCCTCTCGCCACGGACTCGACCACCCGTCACGTTATGGTCCTCGCCCGCCTTTGATATTTCATCGGCCTGCCACGATCTCCGCCGGCGACCCTGCGTTCGGTCATCTGGTGCTGTGCTGTCCATTACACGGCGCATCGCTTTGGTAGCGGGAATTGGCCCGCTATCCGTGTTGGCCCCGAGTCAGAATCGACGCACTACCTGTAGCCCAAGCATTCGGCTCGAGGCCGGTCTCGAAGTGGTGGTCCGAGTTGGGTCGATATGTTCCACCTTGTGGAGGCTACGTTGTGGGATCATGGGGACAGTGGTAGCGTCTATAGCCACGACAAGCGTGCGAGGCGGTGTGTGGGGCCCTGGTAGGACGCGTAGAAGGCGTGATACGAAAGTGGTGTTTTTGAGTCCGTGGAGGCGTCTGAGGCTCCTGAGGGTGGTGAAGCGTGTGCATATGGTTGTGAGGGTGCGTCGGTCGGAGTGTGAGCAGCATGCGGGTTGGTTAGCGTTGGTTTTGCGTGTGCGCTTCAGGAAAGCAATTTTCGCGATTTTGCGTGGAAGGTCGAGTGTCGTGCTTCTCCTATAGCTCAGTTGGTAGAGCGTGCGGCTGTTAACCTCAAGGTCGCTGTTCAAACCCAGCTGGGAGAGCTTCTTTTGCACCGCGCAAAACAACTACTGCCGTTCTACTCGCTGGCGGCTTTCTCGCGCCCTACCACGCGCTGCTGCGTCGCCTTGTCGCTTCGCTTCCCTCTCGCCACGGACTCGACCACCCGTCACGTTATGGTCCTCGCCCGCCTTTGATATTTCATCGGCCTGCCACGATCTCCGCCGGCGACCCTGCGTTCGGTCATCTGGTGCTGTGCTGTCCATTACACGGCGCATCGCTTTGGTAGCGGGAATTGGCCCGCTATCCGTGTTGGCCCCGAGTCAGAATCGACGCACTACCTGTAGCCCAAGCATTCGGCTCGAGGCCGGTCTCGAAGTGGTGGTCCGAGTTGGGTCGATTTGTTCCACCTTGTGGAGGCTACGTTGTGGGATCATGGGGACAGTGGTAGCGTCTATAGCCACGACAAGCGTGCGAGGCGGTGTGTGGGGCCCTGGTAGGACGCGTAGAAGGCGTGATACGAAAGTGGTGTTTTTGAATCCGTGGAGGCGTCTAAGGCTCCTGAGGGTGGTGAAGCGTGTGCATATGGTTGTGAGGGTGCGTCGGTCGGAGTGTGAGCAGCATGCGGGTTGGTTAGCGTTGGTTTTGCGTGTGCGCTTCAGGAAAGCAATTTTCGCGATTTTGCGTGGAAGGTCGAGTGTCGTGCTTCTCCTATAGCTCAGTTGGTAGAGCGTGCGGCTGTTAACCTCAAGGTCGCTGGTTCAAACCCAGCTGGGAGAGCTTCTTTTGCACCGCGCAAAACAACTACTGCCGTTCTACTCGCTGTCGGCTTTCTCGCGCCCTACCACGCGCTGCTGCGTCGCCTTGTCGCTTCGCTTCCCTCTCGCCACGGACTCGACCACCCGTCACGTTATGGTCCTCGCCCGCCTTTGATATTTCATCGGCCTGCCACGATCTCCGCCGGCGACCCTGCGTTCGGTCATCTGGTGCTGTGCTGTCCATTACACGGCGCATCGCTTTGGTAGCGGGAATTGGCCCGCTATCCGTGTTGGCCCCGAGTCAGAATCGACGCACTACCTGTAGCCCAAGCATTCGGCTCGAGGCCGGTCTCGAAGTGGTGGTCCGAGTTGGGTCGATTTGTTCCACCTTGTGGAGGCTACGTTGTGGGATCATGGGGACAGTGGTAGCGTCTATAGCCACGACAAGCGTGCGAGGCAGTGTGTGGGGCCCTGGTAGGACGCGTAGAAGGCGTGATACGAAAGTGGTGTTTTTGAGTCCGTGGAGGCGTCTGAGGCTCCTGAGGGTGGTGAAGCGTGTGCATATGGTTGTGAGGGTGCGTCGGTCGGAGTGTGAGCAGCATGCGGGTTGGTTAGCGTTGGTTTTGCGTGTGCGCTTCAGGAAAGCAATTTTCGCGATTTTGCGTGGAAGGTCGAGTGTCGTGCTTCTCCTATAGCTCAGTTGGTAGAGCGTGCGGCTGTTAACCTCAAGGTCGCTGTTCAAACCCAGCTGGGAGAGCTTCTTTTGCACCGCGCAAAACAACTACTGCCGTTCTACTCGCTGGCGGCTTTCTCGCGCCCTACCACGCGCTGCTGCGTCGCCTTGTCGCTTCGCTTCCCTCTCGCCACGGACTCGACCACCCGTCACGTTATGGTCCTCGCCCGCCTTTGATATTTCATCGGCCTGCCACGATCTCCGCCGGCGACCCTGCGTTCGGTCATCTGGT
Source organism: Phytophthora fragariae (assembly GCA_009729435.1). Taxonomy (NCBI): domain Eukaryota; phylum Oomycota; class Peronosporomycetes; order Peronosporales; family Peronosporaceae; genus Phytophthora; species Phytophthora fragariae. The sequence goes on from QQOI01000033.1 coordinate 936,894, forward strand.
GCTGTGCTGTCCATTACACGGCGCATCGCTTTGGTAGCGGGAATTGGCCCGCTATCCGTGTTGGCCCCGAGTCAGAATCGACGCACTACCTGTAGCCCAAGCATTCGGCTCGAGGCCGGTCTCGAAGTGGTGGTCCGAGTTGGGTCGATATGTTCCACCTTGTGGAGGCTACGTTGTGGGATCATGGGGACAGTGGTAGCGTCTATAGCCACGACAAGCGTGCGAGGCGGTGTGTGGGGCCCTGGTAGGACGCGTAGAAGGCGTGATACGAAAGTGGTGTTTTTGAGTCCGTGGAGGCGTCTGAGGCTCCTGAGGGTGGTGAAGCGTGTGCATATGGTTGTGAGGGTGCGTCGGTCGGAGTGTGAGCAGCATGCGGGTTGGTTAGCGTTGGTTTTGCGTGTGCGCTTCAGGAAAGCAATTTTCGCGATTTTGCGTGGAAGGTCGAGTGTCGTGCTTCTCCTATAGCTCAGTTGGTAGAGCGTGCGGCTGTTAACCTCAAGGTCGCTGTTCAAACCCAGCTGGGAGAGCTTCTTTTGCACCGCGCAAAACAACTACTGCCGTTCTACTCGCTGGCGGCTTTCTCGCGCCCTACCACGCGCTGCTGCGTCGCCTTGTCGCTTCGCTTCCCTCTCGCCACGGACTCGACCACCCGTCACGTTATGGTCCTCGCCCGCCTTTGATATTTCATCGGCCTGCCACGATCTCCGCCGGCGACCCTGCGTTCGGTCATCTGGTGCTGTGCTGTCCATTACACGGCGCATCGCTTTGGTAGCGGGAATTGGCCCGCTATCCGTGTTGGCCCCGAGTCAGAATCGACGCACTACCTGTAGCCCAAGCATTCGGCTCGAGGCCGGTCTCGAAGTGGTGGTCCGAGTTGGGTCGATTTGTTCCACCTTGTGGAGGCTACGTTGTGGGATCATGGGGACAGTGGTAGCGTCTATAGCCACGACAAGCGTGCGAGGCAGTGTGTGGGGCCCTGGTAGGACGCGTAGAAGGCGTGATACGAAAGTGGTGTTTTTGAGTCCGTGGAGGCGTCTGAGGCTCCTGAGGGTGGTGAAGCGTGTGCATATGGTTGTGAGGGTGCGTCGGTCGGAGTGTGAGCAGCATGCGGGTTGGTTAGCGTTGGTTTTGCGTGTGCGCTTCAGGAAAGCTATTTTCGCGATTTTGCGTGGAAGGTCGAGTGTCGTGCTTCTCCTATAGCTCAGTTGGTAGAGCGTGCGGCTGTTAACCTCAAGGTCGCTGTTCAAACCCAGCTGGGAGAGCTTCTTTTGCACCGCGCAAAACAACTACTGCCGTTCTACTCGCTGGCGGCTTTCTCGCGCGCTGCTGCGTCGCCTTGTCGCTTCGCTTCCCTCTCGCCACGGACTCGACCACCCGTCACGTTATGGTCCTCGCCCGCCTTTGATATTTCATCGGCCTGCCACGATCTCCGCCGGCGACCCTGCGTTCGGTCATCTGGTGCTGTGCTGTCCATTACACGGCGCATCGCTTTGGTAGCGGGAATTGGCCCGCTATCCGTGTTGGCCCCGAGTCAGAATCGACGCACTACCTGTAGCCCAAGCATTCGGCTCGAGGCCGGTCTCGAAGTGGTGGTCCGAGTTGGGTCGATATGTTCCACCTTGTGGAGGCTACGTTGTGGGATCATGGGGACAGTGGTAGCGTCTATAGCCACGACAAGCGTGCGAGGCGGTGTGTGGGGCCCTGGTAGGACGCGTAGAAGGCGTGATACGAAAGTGGTGTTTTTGAGTCCGTGGAGGCGTCTGAGGCTCCTGAGGGTGGTGAAGCGTGTGCATATGGTTGTGAGGGTGCGTCGGTCGGAGTGTGAGCAGCATGCGGGTTGGTTAGCGTTGGTTTTGCGTGTGCGCTTCAGGAAAGCTATTTTCGCGATTTTGCGTGGAAGGTCGAGTGTCGTGCTTCTCCTATAGCTCAGTTGGTAGAGCGTGCGGCTGTTAACCTCAAGGTCGCTGTTTAAACCCAGCTGGGAGAGCTTCTTTTGCACCGCGCAAAACAACTACTGCCGTTCTACTCGCTGTCGGCTTTCTCGCGCCCTACCACGCGCTGCTGTGTCGCCTTGTCGCTTCGCTTCCCTCTCGCCACGGACTCGACCACCCGTCACGTTATGGTCCTCGCCCGCCTTTGATATTTCATCGGCCTGCCACGATCTCCGCCGGCGACCCTGCGTTCGGTCATCTGGTGCTGTGCTGTCCATTACACGGCGCATCGCTTTGGTAGCGGGAATTGGCCCGCTATCCGTGTTGGCCCCGAGTCAGAATCGACGCACTACCTGTAGCCCAAGCATTCGGCTCGAGGCCGGTCTCGAAGTGGTGGTCCGAGTTGGGTCGATATGTTCCACCTTGTGGAGGCTACGTTGTGGGATCATGGGGACAGTGGTAGCGTCTATAGCCACGACAAGCGTGCGAGGCGGTGTGTGGGGCCCTGGTAGGACGCGTAGAAGGCGTGATACGAAAGTGGTGTTTTTGAGTCCGTGGAGGCGTCTAAGGCTCCTGAGGGTGGTGAAGCGTGTGCATATGGTTGTGAGGGTGCGTCGGTCGGAGTGTGAGCAGCATGCGGGTTGGTTAGCGTTGGTTTTGCGTGTGCGCTTCAGGAAAGCAATTTTCGCGATTTTGCGTGGAAGGTCGAGTGTCGTGCTTCTCCTATAGCTCAGTTGGTAGAGCGTGCGGCTGTTAACCTCAAGGTCGCTGTTCAAACCCAGCTGGGAGAGCTTCTTTTGCACCGCGCAAAACAACTACTGCCGTTCTACTCGCTGTCGGCTTTCTCGCGCCCTACCACGCGCTGCTGCGTCGCCTTGTCGCTTCGCTTCCCTCTCGCCACGGACTCGACCACCCGTCACGTTATGGTCCTCGCCCGCCTTTGATATTTCATCGGCCTGCCACGATCTCCGCCGGCGACCCTGCGTTCGGTCATCTGGTGCTGTGCTGTCCATTACACGGCGCATCGCTTTGGTAGCGGGAATTGGCCCGCTATCCGTGTTGGCCCCGAGTCAGAATCGACACACTACCTGTAGCCCAAGCATTCGGCTCGAGCCGGTCTCGAAGTGGTGGTCCGAGTTGGGTCGATATGTTCCACCTTGTGGAGGCTACGTTGTGGGATCATGGGGACAGTGGTAGCGTCTATAGCCACGACAAGCGTGCGAGGCGGTGTGTGGGGCCCTGGTAGGACGCGTAGAAGGCGTGATACGAAAGTGGTGTTTTTGAGTCCGTGGAGGCGTCTGAGGCTCCTGAGGGTGGTGAAGCGTGTGCATATGGTTGTGAGGGTGCGTCGGTCGGAGTGTGAGCAGCATGCGGGTTGGTTAGCGTTGGTTTTGCGTGTGCGCTTCAGGAAAGCAATTTTCGCGATTTTGCGTGGAAGGTCGAGTGTCGTGCTTCTCCTATAGCTCAGTTGGTAGAGCGTGCGGCTGTTAACCTCAAGGTCGCTGTTTAAACCCAGCTGGGAGAGCTTCTTTTGCACCGCGCAAAACAACTACTGCCGTTCTACTCGCTGTCGGCTTTCTCGCGCCCTACCACGCGCTGCTGCGTCGCCTTGTCGCTTCGCTTCCCTCTCGCCACGGACTCGACCACCCGTCACGTTATGGTCCTCGCCCGCCTTTGATATTTCATCGGCCTGCCACGATCTCCGCCGGCGACCCTGCGTTCGGTCATCTGGTGCTGTGCTGTCCATTACACGGCGCATCGCTTTGGTAGCGGGAATTGGCCCGCTATCCGTGTTGGCCCCGAGTCAGAATCGACGCACTACCTGTAGCCCAAGCATTCGGCTCGAGCCGGTCTCGAAGTGGTGGTCCGAGTTGGGTCGATATGTTCCACCTTGTGGAGGCTACGTTGTGGGATCATGGGGACAGTGGTAGCGTCTATAGCCACGACAAGCGTGCGAGGCGGTGTGTGGGGCCCTGGTAGGACGCGTAGAAGGCGTGATACGAAAGTGGTGTTTTTGAGTCCGTGGAGGCGTCTGAGGCTGCTGAGGGTGGTGAAGCGTGTGCATATGGTTGTGAGGGTGCGTCGGTCGGAGTGTGAGCAGCATGCGGGTTGGTTAGCGTTGGTTTTGCGTGTGCGCTTCAGGAAAGCAATTTTCGCGATTTTGCGTGGAAGGTCGAGTGTCGTGCTTCTCCTATAGCTCAGTTGGTAGAGCGTGCGGCTGTTAACCTCAAGGTCGCTGTTCAAACCCAGCTGGGAGAGCTTCTTTTGCACCGCGCAAAACAACTACTGCCGTTCTACTCGCTGTCGGCTTTCTCGCGCGCTGCTGCGTCGCCTTGTCGCTTCGCTTCCCTCTCGCCACGGACTCGACCACCCGTCACGTTATGGTCCTCGCCCGCCTTTGATATTTCATCGGCCTGCCACGATCTCCGCCGGCGACCCTGCGTTCGGTCATCTGGTGCTGTGCTGTCCATTACACGGCGCATCGCTTTGGTAGCGGGAATTGGCCCGCTATCCGTGTTGGCCCCGAGTCAGAATCGACGCACTACCTGTAGCCCAAGCATTCGGCTCGAGCCGGTCTCGAAGTGGTGGTCCGAGTTGGGTCGATATGTTCCACCTTGTGGAGGCTACGTTGTGGGATCATGGGGACAGTGGTAGCGTCTATAGCCACGACAAGCGTGCGAGGCGGTGTGTGGGGCCCTGGTAGGACGCGTAGAAGGCGTGATACGAAAGTGGTGTTTTTGAGTCCGTGGAGGCGTCTGAGGCTCCTGAGGGTGGTGAAGCGTGTGCATATGGTTGTGAGGGTGCGTCGGTCGGAGTGTGAGCAGCATGCGGGTTGGTTAGCGTTGGTTTTGCGTGTGCGCTTCAGGAAAGCAATTTTCGCGATTTTGCGTGGAAGGTCGAGTGTCGTGCTTCTCCTATAGCTCAGTTGGTAGAGCGTGCGGCTGTTAACCTCAAGGTCGCTGGTTCAAACCCAGCTGGGAGAGCTTCTTTTGCACCGCGCAAAACAACTACTGCCGTTCTACTCGCTGTCGGCTTTCTCGCGCCCTACCACGCGCTGCTGCGTCGCCTCAGAGCTACATAAGTATTTAGAAGCCTCATGGCTACATACATAAAAGTAGGTACAGGCACACGGCTAGCGTGTGCCCTGTTGTCATTACCTGATTGGATGGAAGTGGGGAGCCAGACCCATTTCAGCCAATCAGGCACCGACTTAGATTTGAGTGGTTCACAAAGAGAACGGGAGCCCCCGCTCCCGTTCCATAAATAAACAGAGTTAAATTTGCCCCAAACCTGACACTTGGTTCTACTATTGCGAGCTTCCTCTTGCATCTATAGTGTACGCTAGTGACGGTACTTCTTACCCCGTTACACCTGGTAGCACTTGGTAGTCCTTCCAATGACCAAGTTCGAGATGAGTGAAGGCACGCCGTCGGTGGCCCCAGCGATGACGCTGGAGCACACGGCGTTTCCCCACCTCACCACCGTTGAGTGGCAAGCGCTACACCGCCTCGCGGCGGTGTCCGGAGATTTCGTCATCACGTCGCTGCTGAGCTCAGCGACCCCCAACCAACAGCGCCAAGCCCTCCAAGAATTCATGGAGCGCGAGCTCGGCGAAGCGAAGCGGCGAGTACCAACTCCCTCGCACTCCTCACGGAACGACGCCGTGAAGATGGAAACGTCGACCTACTCCGGCGCCGGGCAAGACCGGCTTCCGCTGAACCGTTGGTTCCGCGAGATCGACATCGCAATCGCTTCGAGGTTGATCGAAGCGCCGACGGCGAGGGTCAACTTCCTGTTGTCTCACCTCTCCGGAAAGGCCAAGGAGTGGGTCCTTGGCAAGCTCGTCGTCGACCGAGATGCGTTCCCGACTCTGGAGAGCCTCCAGAGTGACCTCCGACTCGCGATCGAGCCTCCGCAAGACGAGTCGCGCACGCGTGCGACGTTCTTCGCCCTTCGGCAGGGCAAGATGTCCATGCGCGACTACGTGCAGAAGACCCGACACCTGGTTTCGTGTATAGTCACGAACCCGATCGACGTCGCCTCCCAAGTGCACGTCTTCATCTTCGGGATGCGTGAGGGCATGACACGGTACTGCCTCACGCGAGCGGAGCCGTCGACACTCGAAGCCGCGTTAGCACTCGCGCTGCGCGAGGGCTACACGGTCGCGTCCTCCTACGCGCGAGCGCTGACGCCGGACGCTCTGGCCTCCGCGCCCGACCCATGGAGATTGATGCCATCGAAGCCGAGTCGAGGTCGCGGTCGACCTCGACCGCACGCGGTCCACGCTTCAGCAACGACAACCGTCCGCGCGACGGTCGCCAACTGGTCTGCTACCGCTGTCGCAAGCCCGGTCATCGCGCAGCGGTGTGTCGCGTGCCAGCTCCAGTCCTGGCAAGCGCTGAAGTCGTCGGCGAGGCCGACGACACGTTCCCGACCGCTCTTCCAAAAAACGGTCGGGACCAGTAGGTGCGGGGCGCCCTACTGGCTGGAACGGAGGTCCTGGTCCCCCGGTGGCAACCGGACCTCCTAGCCCCCCCGTGCTTTACGCACACTTCAATGCCACCACCACGAACGGCGACTCGAGACTGATCCTCATCAGTCTCCACGTCGCCGGTGCGGAGCGTCCGCTCCGCGCGTTGCTTGACTCCGGAGCCACGAACAACTTCATTCGTGACGATTGCCTCGCTCTCCTCCCGTCGCATGTGCGCGTACGGGAAGGACCGGGCGAGATCGTCGTGAAGTTGGCTGACGGCAAGCCCCACCGCGCTCCGCGGCGGGCTGTGTCGTTGGCGTATGCCTTCGACGGCTTCTCCACCAATGACGACTTATTGGTGATCGAGCTGAACTACGCCTTTGACTGCATCTTCGGGATGCCGTGGCTCGCTCGCTACCAGCCGGAGATCGACTGGTTAGCCCGTTCAGTTCGCCGACGTGTCGGCTACGACGTCAGTGAGGTGTTCACACACCTACTCGTCGCCCCGTCGCGTCACGTCGCAGTCGTGGATCGGACATCCACGACCCAGCCCCCACCACGAGAGAGCGATGGCCCTCGCTGTGTGGAGTGCGCGGCCTCCGTCATTGGTCCAGTCAGCAACCTGCCCTCGCGAGCGCGCGAGGGCCTGAAGAAGAACACGGTCGAGCAGTGGCTCCCGTACGTGAAGAACGCGGTCGAGCAGAGGTTCCCGCATGTGAAGAATGCGGTCGAGCAGCGGCTCCCGTTCGCTGATGATTCCGTCGCGCAGCAGGGCCTGCGCGACACCGGCATGGTCGAGACCGAGTTCCCATGCCTAGAGGAGGGTGAAGTGTCATCCAGCGAGACTTCGGCCTCGAGCAGTGGCTCGAGGCGACTGAGGAAGTCCAAATGCAACCGATCCGGACGCCGCCGTCTGCGCCGGAGATCTACTGTGGTCGATCAGGCTCCGTCGAGCGAGATCCTCAACGTCGTCGAGTATTCGGAGGGTTCTCCGAACCAGGTTCGCGCGATCGAGGTGGCGAATCTTCCCACCGACGCGGCGACCATCACGCGGCTTCCAGGCCTCTCCTGGAAGCATTTCCTGCGCGACCTGAAGGCCGGTGAGATCGAGCAAGTCTGTCTCCTCACCGGCTCCGACCAACCCGACGTGCTTGCCAATGCAGTCAGCAACGACGCCTCGTCGTCGTGACCAAAGGCGGCTGAGCCGAAGTCCTTTCGCGAGGCACGCTTCGCTGCACAGTCTTGGCAAGCCCTCCAAGACTCGAACAACCCCGTCTACTCGCTTGCACGCGAATTCGAAGACATCTTCCCCGAGAAGATTCCGGCGGAACTTCCTGCTGAGCGAGGCGTTCGGCACGAGATCGACCTCGTGCCCGGGTCGAAATACTGCGTGACGCGGCAGTGGCCACTGCCGCGGGATCAAGTTCAAGCCATTGATGACATCTTCGGAGGCCGCCGCAAGGCTGGCCATGTACGAGAGAGTATCTCTCCGCACTCGAGTCCGACGTTCTGCGTGAAGAAGGCGACTGGCGGGTGGCGCATCGTCCATGCGTTCAACAAGTTGAACGACGCCACCATTCCCGCGCAGACGCCCATTCCTCGGAAGGGCATGGTCCTCGACACCATGTCTGGCAGCGTCATCTACAGTGCGATCGATCTGACAGACGGCTTCTATCAGATCCTGATGAGAGAGCGACATTCCTCTCACGGCCGTCAGCACTCCCAGCGGCATGCTCTGGGAGTGGCTCGTGATGCCGCAGGGTTTGAAGAATGCGCCGGCCACCTTCAACAGGATGGTCTCGCATGTGTTGCGCCCGCTCCGTGCTTTCGCACCGAGCTACTTCGACGACATCTTTGTGCACAGCCGCGCTGAGGACGGACTCAGCGCCGTCGACGTACATCTCCGGCATCTGCGCAAGGTTTTCGAGAAGATGCGCGAGAACAAGTTGTACGCAAACCTCAAGAAATGTGTATTCTGTGCGCCGGAGATTCTGGTGTTAGGCTGCTACGTCAGCATGAGCGGCGTTCGCGCCGACCCTGAGAAGATCTCGTCGATCTGTTCTTGGCCGACGCCCAAGAACCAGACGGAGCTGCGCCAATGGCTGGGCCTCGCGAATTACCTTCACAAGTACACGAAGGATTACGCGGGCCTGATCCAGCCGATGTCATCCTTGCTGAAGAAGGACGTGGCGTGGAACTGACGCCCTGAACACCAGGACGCATTCGACGCTGTGAAGAAGAGCCTCGCGTCTGCGCCTGTCTTGATGCTGCCCGACACATCAAGACCCTTCCACGTGGTGTGCGACGCAAGCGACTTTGCCATCGGATGCGCCCTCATGCAGTTTGACGCTGAGGGCCGCGAGCGCGTCGTGAGTTATCAGTCACGACAGATGAAGCCGGCGGAGAAGAACTACCCCGTCCACGACAAGGAGCTCCTCGCGATGCGCTACGCTCTGATCAAATTCAGAGTGTACCTCCTCGGCGAGCAGACGTTCGCAGTCTACACGGATCATGCTTCGCTACGGACGGCGATGAAGAACCCGCATCTCTCTCAACGCATGGCACGATGGCTCTCGTTCTTTGCCGAGTACAACTTCGTCGTGCATTACAAGCCGGGCAAGAATAACATTCTTGCCGATGCGCTATCCAGACGACCCGACTACGATCCTCGGCGCTTGACGCGTCATCAGGATATCCCTGACGACGATGACGATGATGATGACTGCGCGACTTGCGTGACCTGGGCATCAACGCCACAGTGTCGAGCCCGTTCTGCCGCTGCGTCAGCAAATTGCTGACGCGTACGAAGAGGACGCCTTCTACGCTGTGATCATTCGGTATCTGCGTAATCCGACGGCAGATACGCTCGCCAAGTTGACGCGACCAACGCGTGATGCGATCACGCGTTATTGTCTGGACGGCGATCTTCTGACGTACGCCATCGACACATTCGATCCGCCGCGTGTCGTCATCCCCGCGGATGACGACCTTCGTGCTCGTCTGGTGCACGAGTACCACGATGCACCCGCCGGTGGTCATCTCGGGCGCGAGAAGACGTTTGCAGCACTCTCGCGTGACTTCTTCTGGCCTCGCATGTACAAGTGGATACGGAAATGGGTCCGTTCCGGCGAGATCTGCCAGCGTGTGAAGCCTGCAGCGTCCAAGCAGGCTCCACTTCGACCGCCACCCATCGCCACGAGCGCGTGGCGATCTGTCAGCATGGACTTCATCTTCGGCCTTCCACGTGACGCCGAAGGCCGCACCGGTGTCCTCGTCTTTGTGGATCGCTTCAGCAAGATGGTCCATCTTGCTCCAGTCGCGGCAGAAGTGACGGCTGACGAGTCGGCCGAGTTGTTCCTCGACCTGGTGTACCGCCACCACGGCCTGCCGGAGTCCATCGTCTCGGATCGTGACCCCCGTTTCACATCCGCGTTCTGGACGCGGCTGTTTGCGCTGCTGGGCACCCGCTTGCTTATGTCCACGGCGGCCCATCCAGAGACGGATGGGCAAACGGAGCGTGTGAATCGCGTCCTCGAGGACGTATTGCGTAGCTACGCAACGTCTTTTGCCTCTTGGAGCTCCTTCCTGCCGATGGCCGAGTTTGCACTGAACAACTCGACCCACGCGTCGACAGGCCTGACGCCGTTCTTCGTGAACAATGCGCGGCACCCGCGCGTTCCGGCTCTGCTGGCCGTCCGAAGTTCGAATGCAGCAGCGGTATCCACTCTTGGTGGGGGAGGAGTGGCACCGACATCGAAGTCGGCGCAGGATTTGAGCGAACCCCCGGTGCCCCAGCCGGCCAAGCCCAACACTCGAGAGGCCACAGTCGAGGGCCACGCCCTTCATGGCGTGGCATACGAGGACGTCTTCGCAGTCGACGTGGCTTCACCCGCCACGTCCGCCGTCGCTAACTTCGCCCCGGCAGCAACCCCGACGCCCATCGACTCTGCAGCAGTGTCCGAGTTCCTACTGCATCGTCAAGCCGTCACGCGGTTTGTGCGTGACGCGCTCCAAGTTGCTGTGGATCGACAGAAGGCTAATGCAAATCGAAGGGGCCGGAAGAACATGTCGTCCTTCCGGCGAGGCGAACGAGTATTTCTTTCTACGGAAGGCATCCAAGGTACTGCAGTGACGAACTTGGGTGCGAACAAACTCGCGCCACGTTTTATTGGACCGTTCAAGATTTTGAAGGTTATTGGTGATGCCTACACGCTAGACGTTCCTACTGCGATGCGACTGCACCCGACGTTTTACGTCGGGCGCCTCAAGCCCTACGTTCCTGCGACGATCCCTGCACCGGAGGCCGAGCGTCCGCGGCCGGCGCGTAATCCGAACCGCCCTGCTGTCGACGCTGACGCCGAGTCGTCAAGGGCCCTCGCTCCTCACGCGAGGGCGTCGCCGAGCGTGACACGAGCGCCTCCAAGTGACGAAGCCACTTCGGCATCATGCGCCGCACCTGCTCTGATCGAGTCGCAGCAGTCTCCGCAGTAGCAGCACACTCGCGCGCAGATTCAGCGAGGCTCTGAGTCTCCATCGCGCCGCCCCTCGCTTTATCGAACTCCTGCTCCCTCATCGGGCGCCGAGCGATGTGTCGATTCGAAGCGGCGTGACGCCTCGACAGTCGCCGAAACCGCCGAAACCGGCGACCCTTCAGAGTCGTGGCTCTGAAGCGACGCCTCGACCTTACGAGACGACGTTTCGTCGAGATGGTCCGCCCCCGCTTGTCGATGCGTCAGGCGCTCGGCGCTGGATTGCCGAGCGCATCGTGGATCATGAGACGCGCAGGACTCGCGCAACGAGCACGGCGCCGACGTTCCGTCGAGCGCGCGCGACCGAAATGTACTATCGGTTCGCTGGCTTGGGTTCCCGCCAGCAGAGGACACGTGGGAGCCTCGTACGCGTCTGGTGGAGGATATCCCAGACATCGTGAAGGAGTACGAGACCACGCTCGCACTGATATCCGACGACGGCGGCTCGGAAGACGATCATGATCTCGTGAGCGCCATCGCTCACGAGTATTCGCGACGTGGGTCCTCGGGCAGCGACGACACCATTGCGACCGGCATCAGCCATGAAGTTCCGGCGAACAGTCGCAACGTGAACAGTCGCGACGCGAACAGTCGCGGCGCGAACAGCAGCGACCAAAGCGATGACGACCACGCCGCCAGGAGTGTTGACATGGACGTTTCAACAGTCACGTCGTCCGCTACGAGATCCGCCGCTCGTAGCGCCATGCTCCCGTCGTCCTGCACTTGCTTCGCGCTCGCGTGAAGGTATTGATGCCCCCGTGAAGCGCCCGGCTCGGCTGCACGTTGCCGAGCGGTTCCCGACGACGCCATGGGTTGAAGATTGAGCGCGCAGCACCTCCGCTGCGCGCGCCCGTCGGCCAGTTCGTCTCTTCGATCACTTCCCGGTGCGACAGCACTCACCGTGGGTGAGTGCAACTTTGAGAGGGGGGTGATGTAACGGGCTGGTTACGGTTACGTAAGTAGGTAGACAGAGTTACATAAGTAGGTAGAAGCCTCATGGCTATATACACAAAAGTAGATACAGGCACACGGCTAGCGTGTGCCCTGTTGTCATTACCTGATTGGATGGAAGTGGGGAGCCAGACCCATTTCAGCCAATCAGGCACCGACTTAGATTTGAGTGGTTCACAAAGAGAACGGGAGCCCCCGCTCCTGTTCCATAAATAAACAGAGTTAAATTTGCCCCAAACCTGACACTTGGTTCTACTATTGCGAGCTTCCTCTTGCATCTATAGTGTACGCTAGTGACGGTACTTCTTACCCCATTACACACGTGGCTGTCATCCTCGTGGCCAAGCTCCTTCTGTGCCCAGAACACCAAGAAAGCCAAGACGCCACGCCGATTCCGACCCGCATGATCGAGCCCCGTTCCAGGCGCACCCAGCGCAAGCACCTACTATGTCGGCTCAATTCTCTACTCGACCTGCTCAAGGAGGCACCCTGGTGTCATCAAGCTCAAGCTATCCAGCGGAACAGCAGCATGAAATTCATCAGTTGCCCGACATGGATGCGTTGGAGGCTCAGGTAAAGCAGGACACGGACCTACGGCTCTACAAAATGAAAAACCAAAAGCGAAAGGACGTCTGGTATTTTGCGCGTTTGACTCCCAAGGATCAGTTTGGCCCAGTTCTTGATAGGGATCTGACCAACGAGCACGGTGGTTCCGCTATTTGCTTACTGTGCAGCACGACAATGACATTTCGAATCGGAAAGCACAAAATGGTGGAGCATATGAATGGGAAGCACGCCGATGAACTGGAGATCTATCGAGTTCGTTATAACCTTGTCGTTACTGCCGGTGGCGGTATTCGAATGCAGCGTGTTGCACGGCGTTTAGATTCCGAGCTTATGGATGCTGCTTGTCTGGACAACATAGTTCATGTCCGGACAATCACGCCGAAGGAACAACGACAAGTCAATAAGCTACTGGCACGGTGGGTGGCACGACATTTTCGGCCGATGATCATCGTGGAAGATGAAGCCTTTAAGGAATTCGTTTTTTATATCACTCATGAGCTGGGTCGCGTGAGTATGGTCTTGCCCAATCGTTCACAACTGCGAAACGATATAGTGGCGCTAGCAGTGTATTATCGAAAGCTCGTCAAAGAAGCCATCCTTCGTTTCTGTGTTTTCTACTCGCTGACAAGTGATATATGGACTGGTGGAGACGGGCACAGCTACATTTCGCTGACTATTCATTTCCTCACCGATGCGTTTGAGTTGAGAAGCTGGACACTGGAAGTTCAAGAGCTTCCGGGTATTCATGACGGCGCTGCAATTGCTGCTGCATTGAACAAGATGAGCGAGGAATGGGGGCTATCCAAGGAGTATTGCACCAAGTTGGTGCGCGATGGTGGCACCAACATGGTTAGTGCTGCCGACACTCTAGCTATCCCCACCATGGCATGTGTCGCACACTCTCTTCGTTTGGTCGTGGCTGGCGCAATGATCAAGAAGAAGAAGACGATCGATCAGCCAGAGGAACTGCCAGCATGGGCGGCTGAGGTGAGCAAAGAGAGTGCTGAGCCAATTATGGAGCACGAGGAGGACGAGCAGCTTTCACGAGAGGATCGTGACCAAATGGATACTCTTCGTGATCTTGCCGTCGACGAGATGGAAACGTACTTGAACGACACAATTGTAAATCTCGGACGTAATGAGACTAACGCTGTGCGTGGTGTCGTTCAGCGTTTCCGGACACTTGCATGCTATTTCAGAAAATCACCAAAAGGGCAAAATCGGCTCGCCGAATGCCAGGTTAGAGCCCGAGGAATCAAACGCAGCGATGCTCTACGGGTACAGGTGGACTGCCCAACGCGATGGAATAGCTGTTGGGACATGTTACAACGCTTAATCGTGCTCGAGGACAGCTTGGTTCGCTTCTTCGCGCACGTGAGGAGCCCTCCCGGCCGCGTCGAATTTGCAGGAATGGAAGATAAGCTGTGGTGGCCGAAAGCATCGGACTGGCTTACTATTAAGTGCTTGACCACCTTATTGATCCCGTTTGGTGCCGCTACTGCTGCTCTCAGTGGGCAACAGTATCCTACGATGCCGTTAGTGGTTCCAATCCTCAATAGCATCCGAAAGCACTTGTCTCGGACCGATTTATTTGCAGAGCTGGTGGCGGTGGCGGGCGATGAAGCCTTTGTAGCAGAAACCCTGGTGATGATGAATGACTGCCGCAGGTTTATCCTGAATCTGTTTGATAAACGCTTCACGATATTTGAAAACAGTGAGCTCGTGTGGGTTGCTTACCTGGATCCACGGATCGGAAAACGGATGTCATATCTATCTGAGTGCAGCTGACAAGGACAGCGCCAAAGCTGCCCTTCTTGCAGCAGCACGGATGCTAGCTCGAGAATGTTGAGGGGAGCCCTCACACCAGACACCAGTCCCGAGCACACCCCAGACCCCATCTCGAATGACAGGAAACTTCCTAAACGATCTTTTTGGGCCTGATGAGGTCCCGGAACAGCGAAGCGATTTGGCTCAGGACAGCACAGACGAGTTCACTTTATACTTGAGTGATATAAAGACCGTCAGAAGCACGGATGACCCATTGCTGTGGTGGCGTGTCAATCGTACCAAGTATCCGAACCTAAGTCGGCTCGCAAGGAAGTGGCTGGGAGCTGTGGCGACGATCGTTCCTTCTGAACGAGCTTTTTCTACGAGTGGCAACATTTTGACTGTGAAACGAAGTTCGCTAGCGCCGTCGATGGTAAGAGATTTGGTGTTCATAGCTCAGAACTGGAGGATTGATCATTTGTGAATATGCCAGCACTTCAGCGCGACTCGGGTAGGAGTGTTCCTGCATAATTCAATGTATGTGATGAAAACCAGTGTGTTTGGAAGTCGCTTCCTGGTCGTGGTTAATATATATGCATCTAGAAACTTTATCTCAGTGACTCGGTGCTGCAGCTCCGGGTAGTTCGTGGGGTCAAGCTGCACTTGCTCGACACATTCGCCACCAGCACCACCTTGCCTTTGTACTCCTCTATGCTCACCGCCTTCTTCTCCATGTCGAAGCCCTTGACTTCGTAGAACGACGACTTCCCTTCTCCCCAGTATACCTCGCGGTACTGCACGCCGACGTTAAGCAGCGTGTTGAGGAAGGATCATGGTCCCCCTTCGTCACCAGGTTCAGCAGCTTGAACTGCTCGCCGTACGCGAGCTTCACTCCGGGGTGTTGTCGAACTGGACGAAGTCGTCAGCGCCAGGGCCGCGAGCACCACGTCGGACTCGAAGAAGTAGATATTGTACGTCTTCTCGGTGGCCACGACGTACACTTTCTTGCCCTGCGTAATGACCGAGAAGACGTCAGTCTTGCGCTTGAGCTGGGACGCTTAGATGGCGCCGTCCACGACGCTCGTTCTTGGACTCCATGATGCCTGAGGGGGCGGCACGAACAGCTCGCTGACCGTCACGTACTCCTTGGGGGCCCCCGCCATGTAGTTCTTGACGCGGTCCTTGTAGGACGTGATGAAGCCCGACAGAACCAGCGCCTCGGAGATCTCCTTGGCGCGGAGACAAGCTTCTCCACCTTCTTTACCTTCCTCTTCTCCTCCTCGGGGGTTTCTTCCGCCTTGGTAGTCTCATCCTTCTTGGAATCCTCAACCTCGGCCTGGGGACTCATCTTCAGTCTTAGGAGCCTTTTCTTTAGCCTTGGGAGCTTCCTCCCCGGTCTCGGGGTCACCTTCTCCTCCGTGGCGGCCTTTTCCTCCTCGGGTTCGGCGGGGGTCTCCACCTCCTGCTTCTTCACCTCTTGCCCGGGCGTGAGCCACTTCTAGAGGAAGGTCACGAGCTCCTTGCCGTGCACGCTCTGCGGCACCTTGGCGAGCGCCGTGTGGTGGGACGTGAACACCTCCGCCTTCTTCTCCGAGAACAGCGTCTACACCAGCACGCTTCGCGTACTCCCCGTCGAACAACATACCGGTCATGTACGAGCCCACGTCGTGCATGTGAAACTGCGCAATAGTCTAGTAAGCCGTCACACCGCCACGCTGATGAGCGTCCTGCCGAGCCCGGCCGTGGACACCGCCGCCGCCTAGAAAATATGCTGGATGCGTTATCCATGCAGTGCAGCGTCACAAAGTCACTTCAGCGTGGAACGCGAGAGGGCAGCTTGGCCAGCCGCCGCTTGTTGCCTTGCAGTGCAGGGCGATGACCACGACGCCGAAGTTCACAAGGCCGTCCAGTCCAGTGCATTCTCCAGCTCCGGTAGCGTCGAGTAGGCCGCCGTGGTCAACTCCTGCATTGCGCCTTCTGCGAGGTGGCACCGCATTGTGTGAACCACTTCAAAATCGGTATAACTATTTTAAGTATAAATTTGTAGGGTTCAGAGGTTGTACAGGGGACATTCGGCGGTCTAAACACACCAACGAACGTCCGGGATGTAGAGAGGGGCGTTTGCGAACGTTCGCAGCTCTAGTCAGGGGTCAAATATTGTAACGGGCCTAGTGAGTACCCGTCACTAGCTTACACGTAGCGGTGAGGAAGCGTCCAGTGCTCAGTAATACTGAGACCAAGTATTAAGTCCGAAGTAAAATCAACTCTGTTTTATTATTGAGACCAGGGCAGGAGCCCGTGGTCTAATGTGAACCACTCAAATGCAGGTCGACAGCTGATTGGATGGAATGGGGTCTGGCTCCCCCACTTTCAGCCAATCAGATGATGACATGTCAGCACACGCTAGCCGTGTGCCGACTGTGACTACTTATGTAATATCTGTAAGAGATCTACCTACTTATGTAAATGGAGAGGGCCCATTACAAATATACTGGAGGGCTGTGCCACTCTCCCAGAAATACACGGTGAGGTCTCTAATACCTCTCAACACTCGGCCACTTCTCTACCCTTGGCCTTACCAGGATGAACTCTCAGTCAATGTACCTTAAGTTCACCGGTAGACATAACCCACGTCAACCGAGTGTATCCTGAGGCTACGGCTAAGCTAGCTAGACTTACCGGAGACGGACTTGACTCTTGTGGCTTGAGGGGGAACTTCTACTCTGATTTAGTGATTAGAGGCTGTGAGGCCGACTATAACTAAGCCCTAATGTCTATACAAAGGCCAAGTCTAAACCTAGCCTTCGGTCTAATCCTACAACCGGACGAGGCTTCGTCCTAATTCCGGATTCCAACCAAAAGGTAAAGAGCGGGTACAGATATGACTGACCGGAGGTCACGACGGGTTTGTATTTGAACCCGCCGTGATTCCCCAGTCACTAACTCGTCTACCGGCACTAAACTGCGGGAAATGTGTGTAGCCAATCAGAGGTCTCGGTCACCTTTCTGGGCAGGGCTCGAGGCCGTTAGCCTCTGCGCGAAGCCGTCAGTCAAGTTCAAAACTCGACATCACAGCAGCCCCCACCTCGACACAATCCTGCCAGAGCGGTGAGCGTCGTGGTGCAATTGTGGTGTAGTACCCCGCGGAAGAAGTGGGCGCACCGGGCGCCGGAGGAAGAGGGCGCCGAGATGGATGTCGACGGACGTGAGTGATGGACTTCGACGCGGCGGAGGAAACACGACGCGGTTTGATGGGCGCAACAGCTCGACGGGAAATGCGACATGGGTGATGAACCGTGGGACACGGTGCCAGAATCCAGTGCGACGCGTAATCATCCGACGAGTCGACCCACACGCTCGTTTCGGCGAAACGTGCCAACCCTAAACCCCGCCGAGCAAAACCCGTCGAGCAAAACGCGCCGACACTAACCCCGCCGACCAAAACGCGCCGAGGTAAGATCTTGATTAAGCCACGTAAATCAGGTTGAAGGACGGTAGTGCAAGCACGACAGAAGTAAGGACAGGCGCAGACCGGTAGGCTTAGCAAGCAGTAGTACAGAGTAGCCAGTAGCAAGGACATAGGATAGGGTAAGGACTCAGTCTCGAAATTTCTCTGAACCACAAAGACCTCCCGTCTTCTCCGAGGTTCCAGGGGAACCACCAAGCGCCGGCAAGTAGAGCCGCCTCGATATCGCGCCCCCCCGTCGTTTGCTGGTTCGGGTGCTCATCCCCCACAGACCCGTGCCGGACAAAAGCACGTTAAACGTATACCGTTTAGGAGGGCGCCCGATAACGCGCTGTGTAGCGGGGCTACACATTCGGCTAACCTCAGCTTAGTGCAACACGCACAAAGTGGATACATTCAGGTGGACCACATCGCAGTGTGGTCACCATTCATATTAGGAAGCAGTCCTATTGGTCAGAAAGAAGGGTCTTTCTGCCAGTAATACTCAAGCATTAGGTCAGAGTTTCTGCCAACCACTCGTTGGCAGAACCTCTCTTTATAGATATCAGTTTTAGGAGGAAAGCCACAGTTAACATTCAATTCGGTCTCATTTTACCGCAAAAGCTACTATTTGTACCTTTATTTAGATCTAATTATACTTGTGGATACAAGTATACTTAATCTAAGTTAAATACACCTTACGCTCCCTCGTACACGTGCGCTCACGTGTAAGCTAAAGTATTGGGCTAAGTAAGCCCATTACACGCTGCCTAGGCGAAGGACCGCACTGGCCTGATAACCGCCGTGCATAAGACCCCTGCGTCGGCCCGATAACGCCACGCAACAAGCCCCAGGAAACGCCGGCCCGATAACGCCGCACGCCCGACGGGATCTCCGAGGAAACGCCGGCCCGATAACGCCGCACGCCCAAGGAATTGACACCCTACGACAAGGAACAAGCGTCCACTCACCCCCCCCAACTCTGAAGCCTGCGAAGGCTTGGGCCTACACTTCGAAGATACGCTACTCAAGTACCGGGAAAATACTCGACGCGCCCGCGAAACCGACGCGACGAGTTTGTGCGAGGACGAACTTACGGAAGACTCTTGTTTTCTGTGAGGGCGCTACTCCACAATGGTGCCGCGACTTGGGAGTACTACTTCGAATGACGGGCTAACGATCCAAGAGGCATCGGAGGCAGGTGCGCAGTCGGCTGGAAGGTCGCCGACCACAAGAGAGCACAGTGAAAGACCTGTCGCGTCGTGGAGCTCTGAGGGAACCTTCACGACAGGCCACGGGGCCAGCGACGACCATGAGGGCTACGAAGAACAGTTTGCCGTTCCCGATACGCCGCGACGCAAGTCGCGGTCCTACCGGTCGGAAGCCTGCAAAGGCCGACGACCAACAACCACCCGCCGTCAAGGCAGCCACGAAGCGCAAGTCGTCCAAGAAGAAGAAGAAGAAGAAGCTGCGCGCGCTGGACTCGGCGGAGGAGTCGGTGTCCAAGCCGCAAGGCAAGGACGCGGGACGCCAGTACACCGCCGAGGAGGTACGGTACGTCGTGGCGCGCACGGAGCTCTTCCGTCAGCTAGAGCAAGACCCAATCCTGGTCTTCCTCAAGCCCATGCTGATGAGCAACTTCACAGGCCCTTTCGTGGCGCCGGACTTCGATAGTCTCACCAATGTCGCCCACGCCGCGCCGACTCTCTTCCAGATGTTGCGTGACTCGGGGTTCATGTTGGGAGCTTTCGAGATGGAAAGGCTGTGCGATTGGGACCTCAAGTCTAGGTTGCGCGCGATTCGCGTGGTACGAGAGCCCTTGACGATTCTTGTTGGATCAGTCAAACAAGCCGCAACGAGCCCCGCGATGGGCCAAGATGCGCCGGGTCCCTCTGCGGGCCCAGCCCAGACTTCGACGACCACGCCTTCGCCTCTACCTCGATACCAATCGAGCGTAGACTCCGACAGCAGTCTCGAATCATCCAAGCGCATGCCAATGAACCAGCCGCCGCGCGCCGTGCAGCTATCCGCGGCACCCACGCGCACAGAGGTGACGAAACCCGGCGAAGAGGTGCTCCCCAAAGCCTTGAGAGATTCCATCATCAAGCTGATGCAGACGACAGTAATGAGCACCGCGCACGCCGACACAGCTGCAATTCCCGCGGTGGCTCGGCTCCATGAGGCAGCAGATGTCGCCATGGAGTCGGTCAGTTCGCGCTCTGCGACGAAGTCCGGCTCTCGACGCGCGGACGAAGATCCCGACGATCTGTTTGACTTGGATATCGGAGCGCCGAGAACCACAGCCGCCATCTCGACGGCGACAGCCGGCGGGCTAGGTATCGCTCGTGTACGCCTCTCAGCATCTTCAGAGCTGAAAGAGTTCTCGGGGCGGGACGCCGGCGATGAAAAAGCCAGACTGTGGCTCAACCGTCTGAAGTCCGCCGCGCGGCGCGACGGGATGACGGGTGAAGAAGTGTGCGGGCAGTTCAGCGACTTGATGAGCGGCCCGGCACGACAATGGTATCTCCAGTTGCCCAAGAGGGTCAAGAAATCATGGACCGTGCTAATGGAGCAATTCCGCGTACAGTACTGCGGCAAGGGCGTGCCAATGGCCAGCCGCTATTACCACGCGGCTCAACGCCCCGACGAGACCCCCCTGGATTACTTGTACCGGCTCAACGTCACGGGCTTGAAGGCCAACGTTCCATACGCCGATGGTAAGACTGAAGAGAAACGTGAACACGTCGAACATTTCATCCGGACGCTGAACACGCAGGAGGCCGAACTCGCCTCACGTCTCACGCTGATGGAGGTCGCCGACTCGGAGGCGCTGGAGAAGAAGCTGCGCGCCCGACAACGCGGATTGGCTCACCAGAACAAGGCCCTCTTCGGTTCGAACAAGTTCCGCCAAAAGGCGCCAACCCCACCGACTCAGCCGGCGCGCGCCGTACATGCGATTCACGTCGCACCGGACGAGTACGACTCGGAACGCGAATGTCGCGACAGCGACGACCGCCAGTACGACCAGGACGAAGAAGACGAGGAACGCGCCAGGTTATTCGTCACAGGACAGGCCCCGCCGGGAGAGCCGGCACGTCGCAACTTCGATCCCGAGGAGTCGGGACGTGACCGCCCGCGGTGCCGCCACTGTGGTTCACGTCGCCACGCTGAAGGAGACTGCTGGAAGCTATTGACGTGTCAGAAGTGTGGCGGACAACACCCGACGGAGCGATGCTTGAGGGTGTGTAAGGCCTGCGGTGACATGCACGAAGCCGGAGAATGCCCCATGGAGGAGTTCTTCAACCAATTGCGCCAGTGGTTTGACCCGAATAAACACGCGGGAATGCTGCCGCCGGCCGCCGAGAAGATGTAAAACTAGGGCGCTCGCTGGCTTGGAAACCAGTAGGAGACGAGCGACCTGTTTCCGTCTATGCATATGTGACCAAGAAGTCGCGAGAGGCGTTTAGTGAGAACCGGACTTCCCTGAATGATAATACATGTGAATCCAACCTGGAGTGCACCATGCGAGAACGCGCGCCGCGAATCTCGGCGGTCCGACGTACAACGGACGACGAGTTCGCACGTGAACCACCCCTGGACGAGATCGACTTGCAACCAGGAGAGCGACGCGGATATTGGAAACATTACGCGCCGCACAAGTGGTACAAGCAGGCCAAGATTCATGGAAAGCTGAACAACCACCGTGCTGTGTTATTGCTCGAAACAGGTGCCGAGGTGTCCATCCTGGACACCACCTTTGCTCGTGAGGTAGGCTGTCTGATCGACACGGAAATCACGCAAGAGTGTATAGGAATTCGTGATGAGACATATTACACGGTGGGGAGAACCAGAGTCAAGATTACCTTGGCTGGGAACTTGGTATACTACATGCATCTGTGGGTCGGCGACTTAGTCGGCCAACACGCAATCCTGGGAATGAACTTCATGGTACCAGCTGGGGTACGTATCGACACTGCGGACGGCACGGCGTGCCTCCCCTGACGAGGTGCACATCCAGATGATCGGACGAAAACCGCTATATGGCACACGGATGAACCCGGTCAACGTCAAGGCGCCTGTGAGACTCGAGCCAGGGGACACACACGAAGTCCTGCTGAGGCCGGATCGAAACGCGCCGTTCCTGTGGGTAACGCGGGCAGAATCGTGGGTGACGACCTTTGTCAATGGGGGAGTCGGAAGAAAGACTTACCTGCGTGTCACGAACATCGGAGACGCGGCGATAACCCTCGACGCGCATGAGACGCTACGGTGGTGGACGCCGTCTGACAGCCAGCCTCGGAGCCGTGGGTTTGTTCGACTGGGCTCCCCTCGGTACCAGCAGTGGCAAAATGTGGCGTACGGCGCGACGCGCGACGCGGAGGAAAACTGGGCCCCAGCCGAACTCGACGGGCCGATGACGAATCGCCCCTCGTATCCGACGCCTAAAGCCATTTTGCGCCCGCAACCGAGGCAACTCGGGACGCGACGCGCGGTGGCCCCAGTGTTGGCGGCGGTCGCAAGAGCGCCGAAAGTAAGCGGGGTAGAGGTGTCGCACGACGACCACAAGCTGGATGCGGACGAAGAGGCGGAAGGCATACCCGATAGGCCTCCGGCTGTGGCTGGAAGCGCCGCGATGAAGGAATCGCCAGAACCAGGATTCGCCAAGCCAAAACTCAACGAACCAAAACACGACGAGCCGAAACTTGATGGGCAGGAAGAAGACGACGCAGTCCTCATTCACGAGGGGTCCGACCTCTTCGCAGAGGATCTCGAGTCGGAGATGGCAGTGCTGTCAGACCTCTCGCTGACCGCCGAGGTGAAGATCGAAGACTTGAAGGTCGGGATGCCAACCGGACTCCCACCCGAAGAAGCCGCGGGACAAGAAACGCGGCTACGCCAAATCATCTGGAGGCGATGGAAGTGGTTGATCGGCAAGGGAAACGCCTTGCCACCAGCCGCCGTGGGGGTGGTCTGCGACATCGACGTGGGCGACGCAAAATCCGTTGCGCAACGCGTCCGGAAACTCCCGCCACAGTTCAGAGAGAAGGTTGCCGACTCGATCAAGGGGCTGCTGAGCGCGAGGATGATCCAGAAGTCGAAGTCACCGTGGGCGTCGCCCATTATCGTGATTATAAAGAAGAACGGCGTCGACATTCGGCTCTGCATCGACTATAGGCTCATCAACGGGCTGACGCAGCTGATGGTTTACCCCATGCCGCTCGTCAACGACTTGCTCGAAGACTTGGACAAGTACCTGTGGCACTGATCCCTCGATATGGCGAGCGGTTTTTTTGGGTCGTCCCCATGACAGACCGGGCCCGGCTCATCTCAGCCTTCATTACGCCGATGAGCCTGTTCGAGTGGCTGCGTATGCCGTTCGGCCTGTGCAACGCGCCACAGATTTACCAACGTTTGATCGACAACGCGCTCTACGGTTTCCTGAAGATGTCCCCGGATGACAGCACTCGAGACGTATTCGAAAACGGCGAACCGGAGAAGCCTGGTATCTACTCGGTTCTGGGACGGAGGTCGTACATCGACGACATCCTCATCGGGGGCACGTCGTGGGACGACCTGTGCGAGAAGGTCGAACGCTTGCTGGATGTCTGCGAGCAGTGGCACTTGTCCATCAGTGTCGAGAAGAGCGAGTGGGGCATGTCCAAGGTTGACTACCTAGGCCATCGAGTCTCCGGACTCGGTCTCGAGGCGAAGCCAAAAATTCTGGAGTCGCTGACGGCACTCGAGTTCCCGCGCACGCTCAAGGGGTTGCAATCGTTCTTGGGCAGTCTCAATTACTACCACCGGTTCATTGCAGACTTCGCGGTGTACGCGACCACGCTGTATTCGTTGACGGAGACCGATTTCGACGAGTACGTCACGCGTCCAAAGTTCCGCGAACATGAGAAGTGGACCCACGCGACGCGCGCCTTCGACGTGCTTAAGACGAAACTCGCCGAGACCCCAATGCTAAAACACTTCGACGAGAGCCGAGAATCCGTCGTGATCGTGTACGCTAGCGACTGGGCCATCTCAGGGGTGCTCACACAGGTCCACGACGATGTGTACATGCCTGTGAAGTTCACCAGTCGCACGCTGAAGTCCAATGAGTTGAACTACGACATCGTCGAAAAGGAGATCTTGGCCCTGTTGCGTGTCTTGAATGAGTGCTACACGATCCTAGCAGGGAGACCGGTCCGCGTCTTGACACGTCACACGACGCTCGCCTGGTTGTTCTAGTCCAAGGGATTACAGGGACGACTGTCACAGTGGGCCGCGATCCTCTCGCCATGGAAGTTGGAAATCTGCCGATCCATGAGGGGAGAAGAGGAACTCCTCGGCACGTTGGCCGCGAGCATTACACCGCGAGCCTTCGTAGAGGCGGCACTAGAAGAGATCGCCCCACGGAAACGGGCGTCCAGGATTGTAGTCATTCCAGCCTCCAACGTGGCGCACGACGAGGTCTTGTACGTCTTGAGCTTCGACGGATCGGCTAAGGCGAAGCGAGAAGGCGGGGCATACAGTGCCGTCATTTGGCAGCTGCCGAACTGGGAGATCGTGCGCGCCGCGTCGGGATATGTGACGGACCTCACGGTCAACGAGGCGGAATACCGCGGGCTGCTGCTTGGATGTTCTCTCCTAGAGGAGCTCGACGACGTCACCCGACTCGTCGTATGCGGAGACTCCAACCTTGTTATCAGGCAAGATGCGGGACGAGATGGACTGCAAGTCACCCGAACTGAAGCTGCTGCGACAAAAGACGCGGAACACCCTCCAGGCATGGCCGCACTGTGAACTCTTCCACGTACGACGAGACTGGAACGCTAGTGCCGACATGCTGGCGGGACAAGCTCTGCAACGTCAAAGGGGCCGCAACGTGCACAGCCCCGAGGAGATTCAAGAACTGAAGGCGCTGAACCGCTTGGAAGAAGTCCTCCGACCACAGGCATCGAGTCCCGAGATGGCGGCTCCAGCCAGTCTCGACGCGGATAATCTCGACGCAAAAAACCTCGACGCGGAAAATCTCGACGCGGAAAACGGCGACGCGGGAACGCGCGGCACAGATGACCCCGTCGGAACTGCCATGGACGCGGGACGCGGGAAGGCACAAGTCCTCGCGGTGACGACGCGCTCGGCTGCTGCACGCACGACAACACGTATGAGTCAACCTCCCGATGTTCTGGAGGAGCTGGTGGTGCAACGACTGCGCCTGGACCGCATCCGCGTCGCCCAGGCCGAAGAGGTCTGGATCGTCAACCTCAAGAAGTATCTCCGCGGCGACGTCGGAGACCTGTCTCGACGCGAGGTGAAGAACTGCCAGAAGCTTGCGCCTCAGTACGAAGAGGGCGAAAGCGGACTGCTCTACTACCAGTCGAGAAACGACGACTCCGCCGAGGGGCGCGACGAGATGATGAAGCTGGTGATCCCGGAGACTCTTCGGGAGGATGTACTCCACCACTATCACGCGAGTCTGGAAGGCGGACACCAGGGTATTGGCCGCACATACCGACGCGTGAGGCGCCACTTCCATTGGCCAGGGATCATCAGAAGCGTCCAGCGCTACGTCGGTGAATGCACTGACTGCGAGACGGGAAAAGGTCGGCCGACCATCAGGGCGAGTCGCCGGGCAACATCGTCGCGACGTACCCCGTTCCAGATCATCGCCATGGACCATATTCCATCGTTGCCGGCGTCCTACAAAGGCAACACAGAGTTGTTAGTCTGGGTCGACCTCTTCACGGGGTTCGTCGTGGTCAAAGCAAACGCGTCACGAACCTCGCAGACGGTGGCCGAGGCATACGAGGAAGCGGTATTCAGACGCTTCGGCGCGAGCGAGGCTATCCGCCACGACCGGGAGCCGGGCTTCATGTCGGACTTCTTCAAGGCGTTCAGCAAACTAATGGGGCAGAGACAACGAGCAACGCTTGCTTATCGTCCACAAGCCAATGGCGCTGCAGAACGAATGGTGCAGACGGTTACCAGAGCGATTAAGATGTATATCGCGGACGTCGACCAACGCGACTGGGACGAGTACGCCGAACGTCTTACCTTCGCGCTATACACGTCGCACGACCGGACGAGGAACGAGACCCCGTTCTTCTTAGTGCACGGCTGGGATCCTCGGTCGACGCTGGAAGCAACGTTAGCCCTCGGAAACACGTCGACCCGTGACGCCGAGGCGAGGCGATGGAGGCTCCGTATCCAGCGGCACTACAAGGTGGCAAGAGCACAAGCATTGGAGTTAGTCAGAGAGGCCGTCGAAGAGAGAGCGCGTCGACAAACCGAAAGGGCAACGCAACACGAGATCGCGACGGGCTCGCAAGTTTGGCTGTACTTGGATCGGGTGAAGCCAGGGTATGCGCGCAAACTCGCGCACATGTGGCACGGACCCTTCCGTGTCGCCGAGCTGGTCAGCGCGTTCGCAGTGCGTCTCGAGACGGCGGGTACGACCTATCAGTTGTATCCCGCCGTCCACATCTCCAAGCTGAAACCCGTTCAGGAATTCCCGTCGCGACCCGCGACGCAGCTGACGATGCCGGTCGAGGAGCGTCTCGACTTCGACGAGGAGCTCCTGCCCGAAGACAGCTGGGAGGCCACACGTGAGCTAGAGGACGACGTCTTCGAGGTCGAGAAAATCTTGGACGCGCGCGAAGGGCGGGCTACTCGATATGGACGCACGCGACGCGAGTTCGAGGTGAAGTGGAAGGGCTACCCGGACACGACGTGGGTCGACGAGCTCGATCTGAACTGCGGCGGGCTGCTGTACGACTTCCTGCGCGAGCGCACAGGACGCCACCGGATCGAGGCGATGCAGTCGCACGAGAACGCGGAGGCAGCGGAGCCTGGTGGGTAAGCGCCCACGGGCGTGACTAATTCGGCAGGGGGGGGCTGCCGACGGGGGGACCGGTGGGAAGCCTTGACTCTGGGAATGGCTAGAGCGAGGGATGGGGTGAGGGAAGTGAGGAGGACCAGCCTGTTGCTGAAGATGGGACGGCGGGGGGCCGTCTCATAAAAAAGGATGTGACAAAGTGGAAGGAAACGAAGGACACGAATCAAGGCTACGTGTTGGTCTTAGGACTACGATAAGCTAAGCTCAAACCTGCTGGACAAACTTATCGGCGAGACGCGGCACATGGAAAGCGGGGTGATCGCGCGTCACTCGGCAACGCACGTGGGCGTCCATCTCAGCCACAGTGAGCGGCGTCCGGTAAAACCGATGCCAAGGTTCCTGTGCATCGATGTCGTCGAGCGCGGCCTGCAACGTCGCATGCTGGAGGCCTGGATACCACCGTCCAATCGACGTATGCGCAGGCGGGAAGTAGAGCATCATGGGATCCAGCAAGAGATCCATGTCCGCTAGCCCCTGCTGGAACAACCCGACCGCCAGCTGCAACAACCTGTTGAGGTGATTGCCCGCGTGGGAGCGACGCGAGTTGCGAGCTGTACGCCACCTCTTCCATGTCGCCCCCTGCACGTAGAGTTCATGGGTGGACTCCCAGTAAGCCTGAGCCCAATGCTCGATGTGGCGCTGGAGCCGACGTGAGAACGGGCGGAACGCCGCATCACCAGACGCGAAGAGATGTGCTTCAGCTGCCTGGGCGAGGTACCGCCATGGCTGAGTCGCGTACAACGCCTCGACATTGGCCGGAGTCACGAGAGCACGATTCCAGTTCGCAGGCTCGGGTGGAGCGCGGCGCGGAATGATCCAGCCAGGTGGCGGCAGGAAGAGTGTCCGCAACTCCTGCACGGTGATGAGATGAAGGCGGAGACGCCGCACCCGTTTGGTCCAGGGGGCGTAGCGAGGCTGCCGCCAGCCAGACGGAGTTCCGGCGGGCGGGATCACCGGACCGAAGAAAGGCACCACGGGAGAACTCCCCGCTGAGCCACTGGAGGCGGTGCTCGAGGACGAGGCGCGAGACGACGAAGAAGTGGACGAGTCGTCGCCACTGGAGTCGCCCGAATTGCCGGGGCCGGGACCTGACCCCCCGCTCGCTGCCATGGGGCCCCTCGGCGAAGAGCGCGCCGGCTGCGCCGAGTGCACGGAACGCGCTGACCCCGCCGAACGCGTCGACGCCAGGGAAGCCGAACGCGAGCGCGAGTGCGAACCAGATCGTAGACGCGGAGGCGTGTGAGAACGCGATGGCGATCGAGGAGGCTGACGTGCCGGGGACGGCGAGCGAGACCCAGGGCCATGCAACCGGGGACGCTTGGACCGTGCTCGCCGCGCTTGATCGTCGCTGTCCGAAGACTCGGAACCGAAGAGCGCCGCGTCCTCTCGGGCGCGCGCCGCAGCTGCAGCGGCCGCAGAGAGCGTAGCAGCGGAGGGAAGCCTGCGCAGCAGCGCGGGAGGAAGCCGCAGTGTCGGCTACCGTGGAGGGCCGCCGACTACGTCGGAAGGGAGAAGAACTGGACGACGGGGCGGACGCCGCTCCTGATGGTCCCGAGGGACACGACTGAGAACCCGAATGACTCGGCGCACCAGAGCGAGGCCGCTGGGAAACCGACGGATACGAGGTAGGAGACGAAGTCGGAGCCGAATGGGAGCCAGAAGGACCGGCCGAAGAAGAGGTGCCAATCGTGGAGCCAGTCGTCGCAGCCAATGAGCCCGTGCGAATGCCCGAGCCCGACGCAGCGGGAGCAGGAACAGAAGCAGCAGGGGTCGAGACAGCGGATATCGCAGGGACCGCTGCAGACGCCGGAACAGCAGGAGGGAGGGGACAGCAGCGTCGATCTCCGCCGTGAAAGTGGCCTCGAGTCGGCTGATCAAACCAGCGGTGTCGATGTGCCCGCCTGCGCCCATTACGACGCCGGCGAGACGATCGGCAAGCTCGTCACGTACCCGCTGCGCCAACTCTCGGCCCCGACGCGCGTCTCGGAGCATCCGACGCCAGGCCATGGCACGCTCGTCACGTTCTCGGATGACCAAGTCGCGCTCCCCTCCAATTCGACGACCCGAGCGTTGAGACGACAGACCTGGGCTCCGTCGTCTTCTCGACGCCGCTGAGACGACCGCCGCACGGACATCCATCCAGCGCGATACTGCGCCGCACGAGACGCGGCACCAAGCTCGCCGGCTTGAGCTCGCGCCATTTCGGACTCGGCGGCCACACGGAGGGTCGTGGCAGTGGCCACCGACTCCTCCAGCTCGTGGATACGGGTCGCGCCGCGACGGAGCTCCTCGGCGTGGGCCACCACCAAGAGCGCGTTGGCACGCCGAAGGTCGTCCTGTAGCTAGACGTTCGGGTTTTGGGCCGCCTCACTCTCCGCACGGCGCTGGGAAAGTGACGTACGGGTCACGCGGAGCTCCTCGGCGACCAGGGCAAGCTGCTGCCTCTGGGCGGTCAACGCCAAACGAGCCTGATCCCTCTCAGCGACGGCAGCGTCTCGCCGCTGCTCGAGGGCGGCCACGTCTTGACGAGCCTGATCTCTCTCGGTGACAGCAGCGTCTCGCTCGCGTCTTAGAGCTGTGGAGATTTAACGCGCTTGATCCCGCATGTCGAGGGGCTCCGTCGCGCTCTTGCTCGGCGACCACGAGAACGCGGGTCACGCGGTCACGCTCGGCGAGAGGGTCGTCACGCTGCTGCGCAGCAGTGGCCTAAGCTGCCGCACCCGATCACGTTCAGCTTCGGCGGCGTCCGCGCGTGCTTGGACAGGAGAGAGGGCGGCTTGGGCGGCCGCGAGGCCCACGCGAAGGTCGTCACGCTCGGCGCGTGCGTCGTCGCGCTCACCTTGTGCAGCAAACAGCCGCGCTAGCGGCACGGAAGATGAAGGTGGCGTAGCAGAAGCACGCATGAGTTGGGCGGCATAATCGGCGACCTGGTCTTGCGCCGCCTGGACCTGAGCTTGAAGATCACGATATTGCTCAGTCGAGGAGTCCCGCTCGACGCGGAGTAGAGTCTCGGCGGCTTCAGTACGCTCAGCACGAGCGCGGAAGTCGGCCACTCGGCCCTCCAGGTCGGCGTAGTCCCGCTCAACGCGTTCCCGAGTGAGAAGCACCTGCTCGAGCCGGATCATGCCTGCACGATAACCCTCGCGAGCGCGATGCAAGATCGCGAGATTGCGGTCGTGCAGCACGGACGCGTGAGCGGCCAAGCCCGCATTGTGAGCTGAGACGAGCTCGTACTGGGCACGCAACTCCTGGTTCTCGCGTTGGAGAGTGTGCGCGTCGGCAACGAGAGCCGTCACCGAGTAGACGTGGGCGCCTGAAGCTGGAAGCTGGACTTGAGGCGCGGTCGGAAGACGGGGACGATGCGCGCCGAGGGCGCAGACCACGCAGCCAGCGGCCTCGAGGTCGTTAGTGTCGAGCTCTCCCTCCACAAGATCGATGCCGTCGGCGTCGACGTCGTGGCGGCGAGCCATGAAGCTGAGAGCACTGCGAGACAGACCACTGGGCAGGGGACGCGACGGTGTCAAGACGAAGCCAAAGGCGCGGGGCAGGTTCTGCGACGACACACCCACCTGGGGGCGCGCGCGTGCGTGGCAGCGGGACGAATGTGGTGTAGTACCCCGCGGAAGAAGTGGGCGCACCGGGCGCCGGAGGAAGAGGGCGCCGAGATGGATGTCGACGGACGTGAGTGATGGACTTCGACGCGGCGGAGGAAACACGACGCGGTTTGATGGGCGCAACAGCTCGACGGGAAATGCGACATGGGTGATGAACCGTGGGACACGGTGCCAGAATCCAGTGCGACGCGTAATCATCCGACGAGTCGACCCACACGCTCGTTTCGGCGAAACGTGCCAACCCTAAACCCCGCCGAGCAAAAACCCGTCGAGCAAAACGCGCCGATCCTAACCCCGCCGACCAAAACGCGCCGAGGTAAGATCTTGATTACGCCACGTAAATCAGGTTGAAGGACGGTAGTGCAAGCACGACAGAAGTAAGGACAGGCGCAGACCGGTAGGCTTAGCAAGCAGTAGTACAGAGTAGCCAGTAGCAAGGACATAGGATCGGGTAAGGACTCAGTCCCGAAATTTCTCTGAACCACAAAGACATCCCGTCTTCTCCGAGGTTCCAGGGGAACCACCAAGCGCCGGCAAGTAGAGCCGCCTCGATATCGCGGCCCCCCATCGTTTGCTGGTTCGGGAGCTCACCCCCCACAGACCCGTGCCGGACAAAAGCACGTTAAACGTATACCGTTTAGGAGGGCGCCCGATAACGCGCTGCCTAGGCGAAGGACCGCACTGGCCTGATAACCGCCGTGCACAAGACCCCCGCGTCGGCCCGATAACGCCACGCAACAAGCCCCAGGAAACGCCGGCCCGATAACGCCGCACGCCCAAGGAATTAACGCCCTACGACAAGGAACAAGCGTCCACTCAACCCCCCAACTCTGAAGCCTGCGAACACTTGGGCCTACACTTCGAGGATACGCTACTCAATTACCGGGAAAATACTCGCCGCGCCCGCGAAACCGACGCGACGAGTTTGTGCGAGGACGAACTTACGGAAGACTCTTGTTTTCTGTGAGGGCGCTACTTCACACATTCCGCGACCCGGGAGTACTTCGTCGTCCGCCATGCGGCACGCTATTGCCCAAGCTCAAGGCGCCATCCGTGCAGTCACCGCTGCCTTCGGGGTGAGTCCTCACTGTCGTTGCTTGCTGGATCTTTGTCACTCCACCCTGTCTTCTTATTCCTTGTCCTGCAATTCGACTCTAGCCGGCCCAGAGAGATCACCAGCATCATAATTCCGATGCCTCTCAATAAGCCCTCGGCCGGTGCGACTCCTGCGGCCAACGCCGTTCCTGCTGATGCGGGGATTGGCACTCCGTCGTCAGGCAGCGCCTCTCCGTCGGAGGATGCGTCCGCCGAGGTGCTGTCGTCTCCGGACGCGACCCCATCGCCTGGCGCCGGGGTTCCGTCGTCGCCAACTCCCGTTCTTGCTTCGGAACTCGGGGCGTCTACCGAGCCCCAGGCTGCCAGTGCTATTGAAGCCTCTGGTGAGTCTCCGCCCAGGGTCTCCGCTCCAGAGGCCGCGTCTGGACATGCCGATCATGCGTTGCCAACTCCCGTTCAGCCGTCTGCTGGCGGGGCGACGCTCGACCCAGCTGCTCCGCAACCCTCGTCGAGTCCTCTCCAGCGCTGTCCGCCGCCAGCCTCACCGCCTAACACTCCCCACGACCCGTCTCGCTTCTGCCGGACGAATTCTAGCTACGCTGTGCCTCCTGTCGAGCCGGTGCCTTCGGCTCGGGCGTCTGCGTCGTTGCACGCTCTGGAAGGGCTTGTCTAGGATGCGTCCGACTCGGCAGTGCGTAGGCTGGAGGCATACAATGAGCGGTACTTCACAAACCTCGCTCACCTCATGGTGGGTTTGGTTCGCAATCCGCTCTCCGGGTTGACTCCGACCTTGACCGAAGACTTGAGGGCGCTCACGATCTGGACACAATTGTCCACGCAGTAGCCCCTGGAGCGAACACTCCACCTGCCAACTGGGGCACGGAGATGGAGATCCTGCGTGTGGACGTCCGCTACCACCGCGACCAACTCCGCGAGTGCGAGGCGTGGCTCTACAAGGAGGGGCGGACCTTCGCCGCCAGGCTGAGTCGTTGTGTGCTCTCGTCTCAGTCGAGGAGGCTCGGCCGCTTCGTGAGGAACGAGACGAGGTGTCTCGTCAAGCTGGGCTCGCTGCTGTGTCGCTCCAAAAGAGTGCTGATATCATCGACCTCTTGAAGGCTCGGATCGGTAAATACGACAAGAAGATCGAGGACGCCCGTGCGACAGTCCGCAACGACCGCTTGAAGATCAGAAGGGGTTGTCCGACCTTACGTCGTGTCTCAAAACCTCCCACCAGTACCTCGAATCCCGGCATAGAGATCGCGAGAGTGGGTGTCTCGTCGATCATGAGACCGACACCACACTTCCGGAAGGGTTCCAGGTCCTCTTGGACCAAGTTCGGTCGATCCAACTCCACCCCACTGAGACCTCGGCTGGTTCCAAGCGTCCTGCTAGTTCCTCAGCAGCAGCCGTTCACGCCGATCATGAGCCGGATTCGTCGTCTGACGAGTCTTCGGAGGATTCTGATGTGGTCTTGATCGAGCCCCCCGACCAAGCGCCGGAAGAGATCGTCCACATCGCCGAAGTCCAAGAAGAAGCGGTCGTCATCCCACTCCGCTTCGAAGGTTTGATCGCCCTCTCAGCGCAAGTCGCGACTCGGCAAGCCGTCAGTGGACCTCCGCACGAAGTCTGGTTCTTCCACGGCTACCCAGGGTTCAAACCCTGCTCCTTCGTCAAGTCACACTGAGGTCTCGTCGGGGTTTACTACCGGATCTCAGGGGCCAACTAGTGACCCGTCGGCTCCCGTTGCCTTCGTCGTCTAGTGCTCTGCCAGCAGTCACGGTCCCCTCATCCACGGCTGTGTGTACTCCGCCTCCGTCTCCACGTCGTTCGGACGCCTCTGTGACATCGCCGTCGCCGCCTGGTCCTCCACCTGCGACTCCTGGCGCTGCTGCTTTCAGCACGGGGCTTTCCGTTTGAAGCGGCCGTAGTGATCCCGCCGCGTCGCGACGGCCGACCAGTCCGTCCCGCGTCAACCGTGGCTTCGCTCCAGTCAAAGTCGGCTGTGGAGCGGGAGAACGCGTCCGACGTTGTGGTGCTCGGGTCCAACCCCAGCGGGTCTTCGTCCACTGTACGATCCGTGGCCGGCCAAGATGCAGGCGACGGCTTCGTGTTCGGCTCTCCGTCGATGACCTTCGAGACGATAGTCATTGGCCCGAAAGCTCGTACTGCCAAACTCGCCAAGGCTGGTAAGTCCAAATCTGCTAAAGCCAAGTCTTTCAAGGTCGACAAGCCCCCAAAAAGCGGTCAAGCCTCCTCGGGCTGTCAAGCACTCGGTTCCAAGTCGGAAACCTAGCTTGTCCCCATCTTCGAGCCTTGCGTCCCGAGGGGTTCGGTTTCTTCTCGTAGCAAGCCGTCGTCGACCAAGCAGCCCAAGAAGCACTCCCGACTCGGCGAGCCAAGTGTTGACCTCCGTTCACGGCTCCAGTGGCGCCAAGGAGCAGCTGGACCATGATCGTGGAGGTCCGAGTGCTGCAGTCTATACCAGCTTCAGTCCTGGTCCAATGCTCGGTCGACAGGATCCAGGCGTTCGCCAATTGGACCGACCCGGATCACCGTACCACCGTCTCCTCGCCAGCCTGCCTGACGAGCCGTGCCTCTTTGATGCTTCGGAGTTCATGCCGGACAAGACAATCTCTATCCGGGCCGCTGGTGTAGCGATCGTGGTCAAGCTGTGGAGGCAGTTCCGTGGCAAGTCGTCGGACCCACTGAGAAGGACGACCTCGGTTTCCTCACGAGCGCGGGCACTGGGTGGCTATTGTAGCCGTCTCCAGCAGCTCGCTGCCATCCTGGGTGAGACTTCAGAGCTTTATCTGGCCATCCTTTGCGGCGTGGACCGAGTATGCTCGTGACCGGAATGCTCGCCGCGCCGACCGTCTGCGTCTTCAGACCACAAGCGTCTTTGGACCTGGTGTCTGCCGGACGCTGACGGCGAGTTTCATGTTCGCCCGAGGTGTTGTTCGAGCCTTCCATCCCTGCTGTATTCGCTGGAGCCTTTGCCGTGGGCTCTGTATCGGCGGACTGGGTCAAGGGGGTGCTAGCCGTGGATGGGCACAGAGCCCTGGCGCAATTACTTTGCTGGGTGGACGTCCCGGCTGCTCACCCTCCCTTCGCGCCCTGCAACCCCAAGGCCCGCTGTTTGTCCCGACGGGGTTCAACTTCCAACAAGTTGCCTCCAGCTGTGCAGCTACATTTCGAAGATGAGCCCTTCGCTGGATCGCCCCGTGATGTCACGGCCCAGTGGGTTCCGGGGCTACACGGAGTATCACGGGCCTCGTCCTGCTGCTGAAGAAGAAGAAGACGACGGGAGCTCTGCCTGAGGGCGATCTGAGCGATGTCTCCGCCACT